>OY282449.1:97275715-97875715 GCA_958295655.1 Palloptera scutellata
TATTGAATATTTATGGAAACGGCAGTGCCTTGCTAATGCCAACGTTGGGAAAAAACAGCAGTTTATTTTAAATTTCTGCTGCTGTGGCGTCCAGCCATTTTTATTATAAAATATAAATATTATTTTTATGATAACAAATTCTTTCATAGAACTTATGAGTGAGATAATGGTTCATCTTAATTCAAAACGAATGCGTCTTTCAAATAGAAAGTACTTATCGTATCCTTATCGCTTGGATACGATAGGATAGGATGAGATAGGATAGGATAGGATAGGATAGGATAGGATAGGATAGGATAGGATAGGATAGGATAGGATAGGATAGGATAGGATAGGATAGGATAGGATAGGATAGGATAGGATAGGATAGGATAGGATAGGATAGGATAGGATAGGATAGGATAGGATAGGATAGGATAGGATAGGATAGGATAGGATAGGATAGGATAGGATAGGATAGGATAGGATAGGATAGGATAGGATAGGATAGGATAGGATAGGATAGGATAGGATAGGATAGGATAGGATAGGATAGGATAGGATAGGATAGGATAGGATAGGATAGGATAGGATAGGATAGGATAGGATAGGATAGGATAGGATAGGATAGGATAGGATAGGATAGGATAGGATAGGATAGGATAGGATAGGATAGGATAGGATAGGATAGGATAGGATAGGATAGGATAGGATAGGATAGGATAGGATAGGATAGAATAGGATAGGATAGGATAGGATAGGATAGGATAGGATAGGATAGGATAGGATAGGATAGGATAGGATAGGATAGGATAGGATAGGATAGGATAGGATAGGATAGGATAGGATAGGATAGGATAGGATAGGATAGGATAGGATAGGATAGGATAGGATAGGATAGGATAGGATAGGATAGGATAGGATAGGATAGGATAGGATAGGATAGGATAGGATAGGATAGGATAGGATAGGATAGGATAGGATAGGATAGGATAGGATAGGATAGGATAGGATAGGATAGGATAGGATAGGATAGGATAGGATAGGATAGGATAGGATAGGATAGGATAGGATAGGATAGGATAGGATAGGATAGGATAGGATAGGATAGGATAGGATAGGATAGGATAGGATAAGATAAGATAAGATAAGATAAGATAAGATAAGATAAGATAAGATAAGATAAGATAAGATAAGATAAGATAAGATAAGATAAGTTAAGATAAGATAAGATAAGATAAGATAAGATAAGATAAGATAAGATAGCATAGAATACTGGAAATAAATCGATAAATATCTCAGACCAAAAGCCATTAGGTCCGGAATTAAAAAACTTTTTGAAGTGTCGAAAACATCTTCAACCTTCCCTCTCCCCTTGCAGCAACTCCTCCATCGAATAGATTTCATAAATTCTCCACTGTAAAAATCTAAACAAAAAACATTATTTTTGCTCAAACTAAGACCATGAAACTAATTATTTTCACTTGTTGTTTTTTTTTTCAATATTTTCCATACCATCTGATTCAGCTTTAAATGTTTTATTAAATTACATTCCACTATCTGCTACTATTTCTAATTTTCTTCAATATTTATACAATTTTTCCAATTAAAATTCTGGTAGTATGAAAGTAAAACTATGTAGAACCTTAATTGACCTCATTTTCATAGCTGTTTTTTTTTTTTTTTTTTGATTTTTTGCAACACAATTTCAGCAAAGTACACAAGCTAACTAGAACTTGAAACTTAAACCACTTAACAACTTTTTGTACAATAAAAATAGCACAAGAAATGTGTAAAGGCAATAAAAAACAGAGAATAAAAATCATTTGGAAGCAGAAAAATAAAATGTTATTCCCTTATGAGCATCATCTCTCACTTGTCCATCTACTAAGTACATATGCACACACTCACACAGACAGCTAGTAGCTAGTAAGTACTTTATCATTTTCACACAGTCACACATGAGCAAATGTAACAGGAGACTGAAAGAAATTTATCAGTCAAAAGGAAAAAAAGAACAAAGTTGGATTAGTTATCTGAAATAGGATTATATGTATGTACATACATATATATCTTTGTGTAACTGCTTCACGTGCTCAAATATAAAGAGAAATTTGCACTGCCCTTCAAGTGCACTTAATTTATTTTTTTATTTACCTTTACTAATAATTTCTTTTTTTTTGTGTAGTGTGTAGCTACGGCAACATAAACACAATGTGTATGAAAATATAATTTGAGTATCTGTTTCTGCTATAATAATTCTTCCATTTTCATGCTGATGAAGTACTTTACCACTAAAGTACAAAATGATATTACACACAAGTTAAAAACGAAAACAAATATGAGAAACATATAGTATGTACATTTTATATGTAAAAGTACTAGTGTGCATTTGCTTCCGCAAACAGCAGTACCAGCAACAATCGTAGAAACAAAGTCACCAAGTGTACTGAATGCAAATTTAAATGCAACCTTCACAATTTCAACTCAAGTGCAGAGCATGTTCTACATATGTATGGTATGTACGCGTGTATGTACTCGTACAGTGATGGAAAAAATAATAGTAACGACATACATTTTAACAATGCTAACCATACCGATAATTTTCTTGGCGAATTTTATGCATGAAGCCTACTGTGCACGATTTGCTGATAACGGTACTTTATTTTGTTTTCAATTTTGTGCATATTTCGGCATGAATTACTTGTTGCTGCATTTGAGTGTTTTTCAATCAACCACGTTTTTGCCTTGGAAAAAAAAAACAGAAACGCGATTAAATTTCGTCAAAATATTTTCCTAGAACGTGTGAAATATTTTTTTTTTTTGAGGTAGTTTTCGGACATTCAAAAAAGGAAAAAGTGCCAGAATAGCAAATTCTTGCGAAATTCGTCCTTCTGCATTGTTTCTAGATTCAGAAAGGGTCGTGGAGTGCATTGCACAGATGTGGAGAGAGAAGTCATGGGAAATCTCAAAAACGAAGGCAAATCAATGGCTGAAATCGCGCAAATAATGAAGTGCTCCAAAAAAAAAAGTGTTTTCCGCAATTCATTTTGAAGAAAAACAAGAGAAACGAGGCAGGAAGCGAAAAACCTCCTATAAATTCGATCAACTTCTTATTCGGCAGTCGAAAAAAAATCCATTTCATTCATCGGAAGAACTAAGGACGGAGTTAAATGCACCTGTTACGAGGCGTACAATAAGGAATAGGCTGATAGAACGTGGTCTGAAGGCACATTCAGCAAGGAAAGTACCATTCCTCAGCAAGACGAACATCCAGAACCGAATCAATTTCACGAAAACACATTCAACGCGAACAAATTGGAAAAATGTCTTGTGGTCTGACGAAACAAAGGTGAATTTGTTTGGATGTGACGGAAAACCCCAAGTAACTAACTTTACTTTTAATGGCACAACAGCCCATGGAGGGCCTAGGCCGAGCTTTTTCGCATCCACTCATGTTGTGCGTGTTATATTTGTACATGAATGGAAGGGACCTACAGACCCCAAGTAAGGCGCCCCAAAAATACTGCACACGATCCAAAACACACAATAAAAACGATTAAGCATGGTGGTGGCAACATTATGCTATGGGGATGTTTTTCAGCATTCGGTGTTGGTCCAATATATTGGGTGAAAGGTAAAATGTGTGCCAACGACTACGGTAACATACTAAATAGTATAATGCTGCGATATGCAGAGGAAGAAATGCCAATAAAGTGGGAGTTCATGCAAGATAATGACCCCAAACACTCAATAAAACTTGCCAAAAAGTGGTTCCGGGACAACTAAATTTCTTTGATGGAATGGCCTTCACAATCACCAGACCTGAATCCAATAGAACATCTTTGGGGAGTCTTAAAAAAACGAATTACTGGGTTTAAGTCCAAAAATAAGGAGAGCCAAACTGGTGGATTCTATGGATCGTCGGTGTGTCCAAGTTATAACAAATCGTGGTAGAACTTACTTACTTTTACTTTTATTGGCACAACAGCCCATGGAGGGCCTAGGCCGAGCTTTTCGCATCCACTCATGTTGTGCGTGTTATATTTATACATTAATGGAAGGGACCTACAGTTTAATGCCGAATCCGAACGGCGAAGTGAAAAGCTTTTCATAGGCAATTTTTACTCTTGTAGGTTTGCCATTGCCTGCCAAGAGGTGGTGCCGTGTAGAAAAATTATTTTGTTCTACTTTTTGATTTTGCCTGTGCCGAGATTCGATCCCCGGATACTCTGCGTAGCAGTCCAACGCACTACCACTATGCCACAGCGACCACAGAAGAACTACTAAATATTATTATTATTATTGGTAGAACTACTAAATATTAAAAACAAAAACATTCTACTAATTTTTATCAAAGACTTTTACTGTTACTTAGTTTCAAGTTTTTTGTTTCTATTTTTTTCCCAAGCGTAATAAATGAAGTTAATTTTTTTTTATATATGGACTTTAATAAATACCTTCTTTTTTTTGATTTTGAAATATAATGGAATAAGTAATAAAGAAAAAATTATAACATTGAAAAGAAAATTCATTTTACAAAAGAAAATTTGAACATTAAAAGAAAAATAGGTCGTTTCTATTATTATTTCCATCACTGTATGTGTTTAACTGTATGTGAGTATTGAGCACTACACTCTCCCATAAAAGAATTTGGCTTTCTTTCACCTCAGCTGTGCTGCTTATTTTATTTCCTAGCTCTCTGGCAATGCACATATACTTACATACTTATAAATAAAGAGAATAAGCAGTTACAAGTATGTATGCATTTGTATGCAGCAATAATAAAAAATAAGTACAAAGGAAAAAGAAAGAAAGTTTGTTAACTTGCTGTTGTTTTTTTTTATATATTTTGTTCACTGTAATTTGAATAAAGTGCTGCTTAGAGGTGATGAACTAAAGAAAGAGCATAAATATATATACAATAACAAAAATGCAAAGCTATAGGTACAGTTATACATTAGTATGTGTGTATATGTATGTTCAGTGAATTAACATCATACGCAAACTTTGTTTATTTTCTACGCTCTCTCTCTCACAATGCGTTTAGTAAGAAACAAAGAAAACTGGGGGGAGACTTTTTTTTCATGAACTTGAGGCACATTATGTTTATTGTCAGCAGTTATTGAGTTTTTTTAACTGAGTGTAGGTTTTAGAAAGCGCATTGAAATGAAAATATTAAAAATATAATTTTTGAATTTATAAATTTTTTTGTTTTTTTTTTATGTTACATTTAACATACAGGGTGTATCTCTATGAATGCAGAGCATTGTGTTGAATGGAAGGAAGATTGATAGATGAGAGGAAAAAGAAGTGGGAATTAGAGAGTGAACAGGACTTTATAACACATTTTGCATAATTGCTTCATGGCCATTTCTTATATACTACTGTGGGCAAAAGTTAGGAAACCCATTCATCAAAATATTATTTTTAGAAGGTTGGTATGACTGTCGGTGACATCTGTGCCAAATGTCACATCAAAATAATCATTAGTGTTTAGTATACGCTTGTCTTTCTGAAGTACAAAAAGTGCATTCGGCGATTTTCACAATGAGTGAAATTATTCAACAAAGAAGTTCCATTAAATTTTGTGTGCGGAATCAAATTTCTGGTGCCGAAACGTTCAGAATGTTGCAAAAGGCCTAAGGCCTTCCTTCGGTGATAATTGTATGTCGCGAGCAAGTGTTTTTGATTGGTACAAATTGTTCAAAGATGGTCGAGAACGCGTTGACGACGAACCACGTCCAGGACGGCCATCAACATCAACTGATGATCAACACGTCTGGTCAATAAAATCAAGGAATTGGTGCTCGAGAATCGAGAATCGACGATTAACAGTCAGAGACCTTACTGGCATCGTTGGAATAGCGGAAGGATCAGTGGAAACCATTTTAAAACATCATTTGGGCCTAAGAAGAGTGAATGCACGATTGGTTCCAAAATCACTGCATTGGTTTTACGAGACCATTTTGCCAAAAATTCGACTGATATCGTTCCGCAACCACCCTACCACCCTATTCGCCTGACTTAGCACCCTGTGACTTTTGGCTATTTTCTAAACTCAAAAAACCGCTTCGTGGACACCGTTTGACCGTTTTGAGTCAATTGAAGACATTAAACATGAATCGCTAAGCGCATTGAAGGCTATTCCGGAAATTGACTTTAGACTTTAACAACTGTTTCGAGAATTGGAAAAAACGTTGGCACAAGTGTATTGGGGCCGGGGGGGGGGGGGGGATTACTTTGATGGGGACGAAATAGATTTGGAAGAATGAATAAAAAAATTTGAAATTATAAACAAAGTCTTACTACTTTTTGCCCACAGTAGTAGTTTCTATTTAAAAGCTGCTAAAAAAATGTGTGTGCTAATCACAATAATCTAACGCTTACTCAAACTTTTTACTTACAATTGTCTGTAATTTTAATGGTTTAAACAATTAATTACTTCAAATAATAAGTATTTAATACTCTAATCAAACTAACAAAGACAATCTTTGGCACACTTTTGCATAAACTAATTTATATTTTTTTTCAATTTTTCCTTTCTCTTTTTTGAATATAACTATGGTACAACAATCACAACAATCACAACAACAAAATATGCAGGAAATCCAACCCTGTATGCACACTATTTATTCCAGAGGCTCGATCATGATCACACCGGCATCATCAGTTTTGAGGTAAGTTTATTATAAATCTAATTTGAAAATAAAGCATAATAAATTTGAATAGGCTTTTAATTCTCTTTGGGAGAAATAACGACATATTCACCATTTTATATTTTGTCAACATTGAGAGAGATGGATGTGGATGTTGAGAGTTAATTTTAAAATTTGCCATCCAATTTGAAGAGACAAATTTTACTGTATCCATTACGTTCTCAATTAACGTCATATGGGCAAGAGAGTTTAATTTTTTTATTTTTATTGAAATGCAATAATAACAATTAACAAAAGTAAGTTAATAATTAGCCACATTTCCTATCACAGCGACTGGTCATATGTGACCAACGAGCTGTTTACATTGGATGCTTAGAGAGAATGTATCCAATAAATTCTAAAGAGCATTATTGAGCGTGCTCCACCAGTTCATAAGGCTTAGTGCGATGTAATCGTCTCCGCATGTTTCTTGTATCCAGTAGCTCAACAGCTTCCTCATTCGAGTGCTGGCGTAGTCTTTCATGATGAGATCTTGCCAATTTGCCTACTTCTGCAGTTATAGTAGGCACATTTAGGTCACGGTGCAGGTCACTGTTTCTTATGTATCACGGCGCGTTGACTATAGAGCGGAGCAATTTGTTTTGAAAACGTTGGATCTTAGCACAGCCCCAAGGCTGTGCACCATATAACCAAATAGGTTTAGAGTATTTATTTGTATATACAAAGTTTACAATGTACAGACAGAGTAGAGTGTCTGCCTAGAAGCCATCGGAGATTTCGCAGCCTGATTTCAAGCTCAGCTTTTTTAACTTTAATGTCATGGCGTCCAAGGTCATGCCTAGGTACTTGGCATTGTTTGAGTATGGTATTTGGATACCAGATATGTAGGTAGATAAGTAATTGTGAAATCGTTTTAGTTGTAAAATTTATATGGGTAAATTTTGAATGATTTAAAGTAATTTTTTAATTTTACTGTCCAATTTGCTATTTTATTAACAGCATTCTGGAGTTGTTGCATTGACTCAGCTTCCGTATTTGCGAATGTAAGAACAGCAGTATCATCGGCAAATGTGGCTATAGTAGCATTTTCTAGAGGTGGTATATCCGATGTATAAAGTAAATACAAAAGTGGTAGCCGTGGCGTAGTTGGTAGTGCGTCGGCTGCTACGCAAATTGTCACAGGTTCAATTCTCATCATATGGGCAAGAGAGTGAAACAAATTTTATAGCCACAACGTCATGAACATCTTTAATTTTACACTTTTTACTTTTACTTTTTAATGGCACAACAGCCCATGGAGGGCCTACGCCGAGCTTTTCGCATCCACTCATGTTGTGCGTGTTATATATATACACTCTTTTTTATAGATTTGCCATATCTGTGAAATTAAAAGTAGAAATTAATTTGTATACTTATTCTTCAATTCAAAACCAGTCGCTGCCTCATACGAGATTGAGTTTGTGCCAACCCTTTACCTGATTAGTAATAAAGGCTGTATTGTGATTGAGTGTGTGTTAAGAAAAATATTCAAGTTTCCAAATTTGTGTTTTCCTAATAAATGACATTTGATTTATACAACCCAAAAACAAAAACAAAAAACCATTAAATAAATAATAATTCGCAAACTGCTTTGTTTTAAGTGTTACTTACTTACTTAGCTGGCACTACAACCGATGATCGGTCTTGGCCGCCTCCACAAAGCTCCGCCAGTCACTTCTGCTATTCGCGCACTGGCGCCAGTTGATAAGGTCAAGTGCAGTCAGGACACCCTCTACCTGGTCTTTCCAACGGAGATTGGGACGTCCTCTTCTGCATGTTCCTCCACCGTGGTTCGAATAAAACACCCTTCTAGCAGGAGCGCTTTCTTCCATTCGCTCAACATGACCCAGCCAGCGAAGCCGCTGGAGTTTTATACGCTTGACTATGTCAGTGTCGGCGTACAGCTCATACAGCTTTGTTGTTTTAAGTGTATTGAAGGTATTTGTTTGGTTGTTTTTTTTTTCTTCTTTTTTACTTTTTTCTTTTAATGGCAAATCAGCCCTATGCCGAGCTTTTCTCATTCACCCATGTTGTGCGTGTTATACTTATTTGTACTTGAATGGAAGGGACCTATAGTTTTATGCCGAATCCGATGGGCCCACGTAGAGAAATTGTGTTTTCATTCATTGATTTTTTGCCTGTGCAAAGATTTGAAAATATCGCTCTCATTTGTCATCATGGGGATGAGAGTGTGGAACTAATTTACAACAATAAAACTATGGAACATGTTCGCGTTCAATTGCCATCACGTGAATACGCATGTGGAACTAATTCACAGTAACCAAGCCAGAGTTACAAGATCTTCAAAATTTACTTTGCAACTCAACATCTTAAGAGACTTCTTAGGGATTTCAAAAATAATTCTATAAACTTGTATGTTAGCAACCTGAGTAATGAGCGAAGCTCCGAATACTCCTTATGGAAATGTGCAAAAAAAACTCAAAAGACCACTCAGACATATTCCGCCGATTAGGAAAGATAATGGTGAATGGGCACGAAATGCGCATTAAAAGGCTACGGTTTTTGCTGCCGTACTTAAGAAAACTTTTACTCAAAACGACATGATTTCGAGTACTGATACAATAACAGTTACTAACCCACTAGTAATTGAAAACGAAAGCCTGATTCCAGCGACATCTACTGAAGTAAACAATATTATCAATTCTCGTCTAAAAGAGAAAAAAGCATCTGGTTTTGACCTTATCACAGGAGAAGTATTGAAAAAGTTATCTTCTCGGGCCATTGAAAGACTAACATGCTTAATTAACGCTGCTTTTGAGCTCAAATATGTGCCAACCTGTTGGAAAGTTGCAGAAGTTGTTATGATACCAAAGCCGGGCAAGCCTCAACACGAAACTACATCCTATAGGCCAATATCACTACTGCCCATAAGATCTAAAGTTTTTGAAAGACTTTTGCTGCATCGTCTAAACCCAATTATAGAAAGATTGAATCTCATACCAACTCATCAATTTGGCTTCCCTGAAAAATATTCAACTATAGATCAAGTCAAATAACCGATATAGTAGAAAAGTGTCTCGAAGATAAAAAAGTTTGCTTCGCTGTGCTCCTTGATGTTGCCTAAGCTTTTGACAAGGTTTGGCATGAACGATTCATCAAGAAGCTAAGATGCAGTTTACCACCGAACGTCTGTGACATTCTAGAGTCGTACCTGACTGAGCGCTACTTCCGTGTCAAACAAGAAAATAGCTATTCGAACCTCATATACCTTAATAGTGCAGGAGTATCGTAAGGAAGTATATTGGGACCCACCTTTTATGTACTCTACACCTGTGATATCCCAACTCCTACAAATTGCATCGTAGCTACTTTTGCCAACGATACAGCAATTCTCACCATTGCTGTGGAATCATCACAGCGTCTGCAAAATGCTGTAAACGAAATCAGGTTGTGGACAACAAAATGGAAAATAGCTTTGAACATCACAAAGTCTTTGCATATCAACTTTACAAATAGAAAGATATCGTATATTCCGATTCTAATTCTTTGGAATTAGATACCCTACTCTAATACAGCTAAATACTTAGCTATGACGTTAGATGCCAAGCTCATATCGAGTGAACATGCTGAAATGAACAGAGATGAACTCGACATTAAATATCGAAATTTTTATTGGCTTATTGGGCGGAACTCGTTCCTTTCTACTCACTGCATCACTGTTCATCTTGTATAATCAAGTTCTGAAACCTGTATGGTCAAATGGTGCACAGTTTTGGGGATGCACCAAGAAATCAAATGTAGCAGTTATTCAGCGCTTTCAGAATAAGGTGCTTCGAAACATTGTAAATGCTCTGTGGTATATACGAAATGGCGATTTTCATCGGGATTTGAATGTACCAACTGTAAACGTGGAAATCTCTAAACTGGCGGAATCACACCAAGCTAGACTACATCAACATGTAAATGAGGAAGCCTCCCGACTGCTTAACATAAGTGATCTAAGAAGACGGCTTCAACGCGTATAACCTTTTGAACTAGTAGCTGGTCGCTGTGGCGTAGTGGTAATGCGTTGGACTGCTAAGCAGAGTGTCCGGGATTCGAATCTCGGCACAGGCAAAATGAAAAAAAAAAGTAGAAAAAAATTATTTTTCTACACGGCACCACCTCTTGGCAGGGGCGGGCAATGGCAAACCTACAAGAGTAAAAATTGACCGTGAAAAGCTTTTCACTTCGCCATTCGGATTCGGCATTAAACTGTAGGTCCCTTCCATTCATGTACAAATATAAAACGCACAACATGAGTGGATGCGAAAAGCGAAAAGCTCAGCATAGGCCCTCCATGGGCTGTGTTGTGGCAATAAAAGTAAAAGTAAGTAAGTTCTACCACGATTTTTTATAACTTGGACACACCGACGATCCATACAATCCACCAGTTTGGCACAAATTGATGGATCAATGGGGTACCAATCAGCCTGTACTTTTCTCCATAAATCATAATTATTTTTGGACTTAAACCCAGTAATTCGTTTTTTTAAGACTCCCCAAAGATGTTCTATTGGATTCAGGTCTGGTGATTGTGAAGGCCATTCCATCAAAGAAATTTAGTTGTCCCGGAACCACTTTTTGGCAAGTTTTATTGAGTGTTTGGGGTCATTATCTTGCATGAACTCCCACTTTATTGGCATTTCTTCCTCTGCATATCGCAGCATTATACTATTTAGTATGTTACCGTAGTCGTTGGCGCACATTTTACCTTTCACCCAATATATTGGACCAACACCGAATGCTGAAAAACATCCCCATAGCATAATGTTGCCACCACCATGCTTAATCGTTTTTATTGTGTGTTTTGGATCGTGTGCAGTATTTTTGGGGCGCCTTACTTGGGGTCTGTAGGTCCCTTCCATTCATGTACAAATATAACACGCACAACATGAGTGGATGCGAAAAGCGAAAAGCTCGGCCTAGGCCCTCCATGGGCTGTGTTGTGCCATTAAAAGTAAAGAAAGTAAGCGCAATAATATTCCTTTGAAGTTATTGTTATAAGTATACATAAATAATTCAAACCACTGTAAACAGCTCCCTGGTCAAATTGACTTCTTAGTTGCTGTATTAGGGAAACATGATGTTTTCATGTTTTTTTGTAGCGTTCTTTGTGAACCTAACTTTGTTAACCCAGTGAACCGAAACCTCTTGAATAGGATATACTATAAATGAAGTTTAGCATAAATTTACATTGAAACTTTAAAGTTGAAGCTGAGTAGGAATAAAAACCAAAGTTTATAAGATTTTCACATCAATTGTAAACATAAATTTAAATTTACCATTTCTTTTATACGGGTACTTTATTTCATTTTCTCAACATTTACTCTCTTGCCGCTCACCGCTTTAGCATAAATAAACGAGAAACTGACAAGCCAAGAAAAATAGTGCAAAGCAGCAGAGTGTAAAAAATATACGGAAATCGTAAGATTTCACGCGAAATATGAAACAATTATGCCATACTTACAGCGACCGAACATAAAAGGAAAAAACTGAGAAATAAACTCCAAACGCAGTAACAACAAAACAGGCAGAAGAAGTGAAGCAGAAGATGTAGAATAAAAAGAAAGGAGTTCTGCCTCATGTTGTCAGTTATGTCTCAAATTTGTGTGAACATTTTCATTTACAGTTTGCGTTGTTCTCCTGGTTCTCTTCTTTTTTTGTTAGTGTACTTTAAAAGTTTAACCGTGCATGGATTTTTGTGTTTAGAGAAAGAAAAGAGAAATGCTAAAAGTGTGGGAAGAAGAAAAGCTTAGCATTCATTGTAACAGAACGGCACTTTAATTTGCTTTCAAACATTTTTCAGATGTGCTTTTTTTCTCGTGGTTGACTGTTTCTCTTTTTTCGTCCTCTTTTTTCTATTTTTCGGTAGGGATTGTTAAAGTAAATTTCTTCTTTTTTTTTGGTTCATTTTTGTTATGCCTATTTCACAATTATGCAAGCATCCTTAAGGTATATTTTTTCTGTTTTATTTAAATTTCTACTATAATTTGCATATACAGGGTGTTTTTTTTTAGAAGTGTGGTTTTCAAGAAGAAATAAAACGCATATATTTTAATGTTATGGCCAAGAATTTAGCTTTATTATAAGGATAAGGATTTGCCATTATGTTTTAAAAACGATTTAGGGCAAGTGACCGCCGCGGCTGGTTCGAATAAATTCCAGCCGAGAGGCCCGAGACCACTTTTTGCAGCAATTGGGGCCGTATGTCAGTAATAACGTGCCGAATATTCTCTTCGTCTCGGGCTTATCTGCGTAGCTAGAAGCGACTTGACATAACCCCACAAAAAATAGTTCAGCGGTGTTAAATCGCACGATCTTGGAGGCCACGCCACAGGCCCACGGCTGAATCCTTCAATAAATTGATTGTTTCGTTGGCTGAATGGCATGTAGCGCCGTCTTGTTGGAATCAAAGGTCGTGGTCGTCCAAATCAACATCCTCCAATTCACAATTCAGGCACGAAAAAGTCATTAATCATGGCTCTATAGCGTTCCCCATTGACTGTAACACTGTGACCGGCTTCATCTTTGAAGAAATATGGACCAATGATTTCCTCTACCCATAGAGCACACCAAACAGTGACTTTTTCAGGATGTAAGGGCGTCTCAACAATGGCTTGTGGATTATGAGCACTCCAAATGCGACAATTTTGCTTATTAACGTACCGATTCAAACAAAAGTGAGTGATCTTCATCGCTGAACAAAATTTTATTGTGAAAATCGGGATCGGTGGCTATTTCGTTTTGGGCCCATTCACCGAACTTGCGACGCGCTTGATGGTCGTTCGGCTTCAATTCTTGCACGAGTTGGATTTTGTAAGATCGCAAACCAAGATCCTTCCGCAAAATCTTCCATAAAGTGAATGGGCACAGCTGCAATTGATGCGCGCGATGGCGGATGGACTCATTCAGGTTCTCTTCGATACTCTGCTCCACAGCAGCAATAGCGACTTCGGTGCGCACTGTACGGCAACTCTGAGGAAGCGCATTATCCACTAGAGTAAACGTGGTGCGAAACCGATCCATGGTTGCTCGAATTACCGACTCTGCTGGGCGATTATGTCGACCGAATATTGGACGCAGCGCGTGATGTGTCGCGCGAATCGATCCATTATTTTAGTAATAAATTTGCACGATTTGCAAACGTTGTTCAGGACTAAGTCCAAACTAAACCAAACTGAGCATAAATCAAGTGACAGCTGTCAAAAAGACAAACTCTGAAAAAAGTATTGCCAAATTATAAACCACACTTCTAAAAAAAAACACCTTTTATGTTCCTTTTCCTTTTCGGTGTTATCCTTTTTCGAGCATAAACATTGTTATGTTAATAATATTTGATTGAAATGCGAAAGCGAAACCAGAGTTTAAAAGCTTGAGAGAGAGAGGGGGAGAGAGAGAGAGAGTAAGACAGCGAAAAATTTAATTGAAGCGTAACACGAAAAATATTTTGCTTTGTTTCGTAATGTTTTTGGTTGAATTTAATTAAAATAAATTATTTTTGCTTTTGGTAAAACGTGGAAAATGAATTTAATTAATTGAGAAAATACGAAATTGGTTAACGTAAATAAAACTTAAAATTGAAAAACCAAAACAGAAGAAGAATAAACATGAAATTCTTTTCGAATAAAATTTAAAATATTTTTGTTTCTGCTGTAAGCTGAATGTAAGTAGCTGAATGGAACCAAGAACGATTTGTTAATGGCTGGGTTGAATAAACTTCACGAATATTTGTAGATATAGCACTCAAAAATTGAATCTTCTGAGCATGTACATACATAATTCCAGACCCTATGCTGTGATCTGATTGGCTATAGCATGTTTTCACTTGATTGAGAGAAATAAGAGCAAGAGATTCTGCTAAGCAAAATGTAAACAAAAGTTTAGTGTGACGTACCCGAAAAATGCCGAACCCAAGCAAAGCCCAATCCTTGTACTCTATCATTCTTTTTAGCACTATGGGCGAAAGAGTTAAGGCAAATTCAGCTCACTCTCAGTGATTTTTGCACACATTTTCAGCTCGCCATTGGAGACTTTTGGAAAATATTTCTTCAACTTCACATTCATTTAAATATGTATTCATGAACCCTACCCATATCATCCAAGCAGCAAACTCTTCCAGCTTCCAGAAGGGTAAATAAAGTTTTAGTTTAAAACTTTTAAATGCCATTTTCCTATTGCAGGTATACATTGCTGCAGCAAATATTCGTAGCCTACAGAACAGACCCAGCATAAACGGTGACAGGGAACGAAACTAAGTTAGCAAAAAAT
The DNA here is from genome assembly GCA_958295655.1 of Palloptera scutellata. Lineage (NCBI taxonomy): Eukaryota > Metazoa > Arthropoda > Insecta > Diptera > Pallopteridae > Palloptera > Palloptera scutellata. Next base: position 97,290,664 of record OY282449.1, read on the forward strand.
GTTATACGCTTGGTGGATTTTACAATTTCATTGCTAGAAATGCATGCAAACATATACAGGGCATGCCAAGACCGCATGAAAAGCGCAACTGCTCCATCACACTCTGCTGTCGCCGCTGTTCCTGCTGTCACCGCCGTTGTACCTGCTACTGCGCTGCTTTGCTGTAGAGAGTATAAAAAAAGAAATTCAATTGCTTTGCAATTACATGCTTAAGCTGCTCACTGACATAACCAACACGAGGCTGATGTCGCTGTCGTTTCATTTTGGCTGGCGTTGCTTCCTCCGTGTACCTGCCGTTTAAAAAAAAAAGAAAATACTTGGATGACAGGAACAGTGAGCGAAATTGTCGTTGAAGATGAAATTAATGGCAGTGCGTGTGTTTGTGTGTTTTATTATTTGAGCGCGTATATGTGTGGGTGTGTGTATGTGTGTGTGTGTGTGTGTGTGTGTGTGTGTGTGTGTGTGTGTGTGTGTGTGTGTGTGTGTGTGTGTGTGTGTGTGTGTGTGTGTGTATGTGTGTAGGTATGTCTAAGCTTGTCGGTCGTTTACGTTAAAGTAAACAAATTGAAATGAAAATATTTGTTTGCTGGTGTTTTGTTGTTGTCGCAAAAGGTGCCAGCCTAGTCGAAAGGTGTCAGCTCGTTCATTGCGTTTTTTTTGTTTTTTGTTTCAGCATGCAATCCTCGCTTACTTCGCATACCCAAACAAAACAACATTCACCTTGTTGTTTTTATTTAAAATGTCTGCAGTAAACGGCAGCGGATATTGACACCTAGCACCTAACAAACAACAAATAAGCGCGGCAAGTTATTTTCGAATGTGAGCGACTGCTGAGTTAGAGAGAGAGAGAGAGAGACAGAGATAGAAGAAGAAACGACGTCGTTGGCTGGTAGAAAGTTGAAGTTGAAGCAAAGATATTGTTGTCAATAACCGTTCAAGTGTTCAAGTATTCAAGTGAAAGCTCGTAAAAATGTTTTTTACGAGAAAAATGTTCTATTTGGCATTTGTCTATTTGTTTGAAGTACTTACTCCCTCTCTTTACTTTGAAGTACTCTCCCTCTCGGTATTTTCGTTTTTACCACGTTACCGTTCTCTTCTCCTCTTTCATTCTTCGTCTATTCGTCAAATGGAGAGTGCTCACACACACAGATATCGCGATTACACAAGTGAAGTGAGCATGAAACAAAATTGATTCGTCCGCCTCGTAAAAGCAGAGGAAGGAAAAACTAAAAGAAGATATTTTGCTATTATTGTGTTCTATGTTGGTTTTCGGATTTCGGTACCTCTAGTTTGCGTACTTATTGCTCGCATTGTCGTTAACGTTTTAAGCTTCAGACAGTGATGTGCTGCCAATGTTGCTCTTGCTATTGCCTACTTCTACTTTGTTACTGATGCTGCTACTGTTGCTAATATAACATCGCAGATGTTCTATCTCTAAGGCTGATTGCTTGTAGCGTTCGCTGCTGATGGGCCTCTTGATTATGTGTTTAATGTCAGTCAAATGGGGAGGAGCAGGCAACCAACACACAGCAAAGGTCAAATAATATTAGCCTGCCAATGGACGAGTATGTGTGTGTGTGTGTGTGTGTGTGTGCAGGTCTTGCTGTTATGCTCATTTCGTTTGTTGTTGTAGTTGTTCATATTATAACCACATGTATGTATGTAGTGAGTGGTCGCGCTTAAATGAAGGGCGCCTCTCACCTCTCTCGCCTTCTTTCTCTCTTTCTCTCTCTCACACACATCTTATAATTATAGAGGGCATTGAAAGTATAGATGAAGAGAGACATGAAATTATATGCAGTTATATTTGTTTTAGTATTTTGACGTTATCAAGTCATAAGCTAATGAGGTTTACATTGTTGGCCTCATTATCATTTTCATTTTCTTTTATATTTAAATTTTAGTTTTTTCTTTTGGTATTTTTTTTACCCTTGGCCTTTTCTGTTTTTTTTTGTTTTTATCTTTAAAATCGCTTTTATCTTGCTGTGTGTTTGCTGCCATGTTGTTGTTCCATTTGTGTTTTTAACTGCGTGGGAGCGTGTGTGTTGTTTTTGTGTGTGCAAAGATATTTGGCGGTAATTTTTGTGAAAGCCTCTCCTTAATGTGCCTTGTGCCTTGTGCCTTGTGCCTAATAAAAATTGTAACAGCATAAATTGTTGTTGTAGCTGCTGTTTGTCGTCGTGCTCTTTCACATTTAAATGATTTTGCTCATTTGTTACTAAGCAAGCGACTTTCGTTGTAGTTGTGTTGAATTTATTTTCCCTAAAAATATGTTTTTTGGTTTCTATTTTTCACAGTTTCTCTTAATTATGCTATACATCAAAGAAAATTAGAACGTTTTAAAAAATTGTAAAAATAAATAAGGGTCTATCCGATTTATATTTATTTACTTAAATATTATAAACGCTTTTTTTAACTCTCGAGGAACTCTAGGAATTGATTAATTCTCTTTTTAGTTGTTCCTTCGCATCAGCTAAAGTATATCCATTTCAGGTACAATTTTTTAATCAAATGCTTATTTACACCAGTGAAGTACTCAAAGATTTTCGGTATGAAGTTCGTCTAGTAACTTCAAGAGCTATGAGATGCATTGTATGAAGTCTCGTCTAGGTTTGCAAACCGAACTTTTCAAAAGCTTTATTGCATAACTGCAGACATAAAGAGGGAGATCGAAAAAATCGGATAACTTTGAAAGACCACTGCTTTGAAACTCTTCATCTGAATGAAAAAATTCAAACAGTAGGCTTTGCGTTGGAGTAGGCGCTTTGCGTTCAAATCACATGTTTTTGGACTTGTGACCTTTCAGTTGAGTCATGGCATCGGCAGTGGAAAGACGCGATTTAGTTGTTGAATTATTTCGAGAAAATCCGCAGTGGAACCAGAAAACCATTGCAAATAAGGCGCAAGTTGCACAAAACACTGTCTCGATGATACTGAAAAAATTTAATACCGACTTAACAGTTGCTAGAAAATATGGTTCTGGAAGGAAATGCGGTTTCGTGTCTCCACAAAAGGCGAAGAAAGTCGGTGCTCTCTTAGAGAAGAATCCAGCGTTGTCTAATCGAAAATTGGAGGAAAAAGCGAGTGGCATTGAGTTTTTAGTTCGTAAAATTAAAAAAGACGCAGGCTTTAAAACATACAAAGTGCAGTCAGTACCCGACAGGAGCGCTACTAAGAACTTGGTAGCCCAGAGCCGAGCTAAAAAGTTGAAGGCAGATTTTTTCCAAACATTAGATTGCTGTGTTATGAACTATGAAACGAAAAGTGTTGTCTAAATTTCCTCAATTGCCTGGTCAAGAGTTTTACACCGCAACGGAACGTGGAGGAGTTGAGGAAAGACGAAGGACAAAACAAAAGTCCAAGTTCCCGAAGAAGTTTCTGGTATGGCAAGCGATTTGTAGTTGTGGGCTAAGGAGTAAAAGTTTCGTAACAAGTAAGTGGCACTGTTAATGCTGAAATTTATGTGAAGGAGTGCCTCCAGAAGAGATTGCTGCCCTTCATTAGAAAGCACAATGTATCTACTTTCTTTTGGCCTGATCTACTTAGCCTCCTGCCACTACAGTAAAGTAACACTTAAATGCTTCGAAGACCAAAACATCAAATTGGTACCAAAAATCGCCAACCCACCAAATTGCACAGAACTTCAGCCTATCGAGAGATATTGGGCTCTAGTGAAAAGAACATTAAAGGCAACAAACAAAGAAGCTAAATCCATGGAAGATATTAGAAATAAGTGTAATGCTGCCGCCAAGAGAGTCTCAGAAATGACAGTAAAGGCGTTAATGGCATACCGGAAAAGCTGAATTCTGTAAAAAACAACAAACAAATTAGTTTTATTGATGATTTTTTTTTTTTATTTATTTTTTTTTTTTTTTAAATTAAGAAATTAAATTTTCTTTTCTGTTTACTGTTTACATTTTTATATTTGCATAAGGGATTTCAATGGTAGTAGGACAATTTAAAGTTATCCGATTTTTTCGATCGTAATTAAAGCTTTCGGTCTTTGTTCAGATTGTAGTGCCCTCAAAAGCACTGTTATGTGCTAATGCTCTCTTCTTCGTTTTCTCAGAGAGCAAAGTCTAGAAAAATACGACAAACGAAACATTTTCTATGTGAGAGAATTAATTAACCCTCATGTGATACCCCTGATACCCCTATGAATGCAATGCATTGTGTTGTTTAGGAAAAGACGATAGGTAAGAGCGAGGAGGAAAGGGTGTGAATTTTTGGTGAAATTTCAGTTCGAATTTTAGCCAGATCAAAATTGTTAGGAAGCCGCATTCACGGGGTGCTTGCTTATTCCACAATAGCAATAAGAGAAAAACAAATATCTCTATAATGCGTAATGTGTTAGAACAACGTGTCCACGAGGAATGCGTTGATCTCGCTTGCAGTTAACGTAGTTCTGGGAAACACTCACATCAAATTGCTCATCTCTGCAGGACATCTACCATGGCATTTCCAGAATAGAGTCACGCTAGCCACATGTCGATAAAGTTCTAAGGGGTCAATGGAGCTAAAATCTCTACTGATTCACCTATAAGCTTAATGGCTTGGTGGGTTGAATAGGAGCTAGAAGCTCCAGTTGCATTACTTACTTACTTAGCTGGCGCTACAACCGATGATCGGTCTTGGCCGCCTCCAGTTGCATTATTAAACAGATATAAGTGATGTAGATCATGCGGAAATTAGTCAGAATGAAGTGATTATATTCTTATACCACTTTAGGAAACCGCGGAACTTGGCTGTTTTTTTTGACATGTCTAAATATGATTATTCTAACGAACGTGATACAGTCTGAAGATACCCAGAACATTAAGAGGGAGAAGCTGACTCCGAAATAATTCTGCCTTCTTTCTTTCTTCTTTTAATGGCACAACACAGTCCATGGAGGGCCTAGGTCGAGCTTCCGCATCCACTCATGTTGTGCGTGTAATATTTTTACATGAAGGAATGTAAGTGGTCTAAAGTTTTATGCCGAATCCGAATGGCGAAATGAAAAGCTTTTCATCGGCAATTTTTAGTCTTGTAGGTTTAAGGTGGTAGGCCGTATAGAAAAATTCTTTTTTCCAGTTTTTGATTTCGCTTGTGCTAAGAAAAGCTCGGCCTAGGCCCTCCATGGGCTGTTGTGCCATTAAAAGTAAAGTAAAGTGTGCTGAGATTTGAATCCCGGAGACTCTGCATAGCAGTCCAATGCACAACCAACTACGCCACAACGACCACAATAACTCTCGCACCCATAATCGGGAGTCAATCGGGGAGTTTTGGGAGTTTTATTTCGTTTGTGAAATAACAAACAGCATTGGCTCTTACGCGCGGTGAATTCAACCTTATTCGTGAAGATTCAACCTTGAAGATTGATTGGAGATCATTATTGAGTGTGTCATTCGGAGTAACTATGCCTTTTCCACTCAATCGTTAAAGAGTTATGGCGTTTGTTGTCATCGACAAATGAGTATATCGGATTTCTTGTCAATGACAGAAGAGAGGTAAGAGTTGAAGAGAGGTAATCCACTCTCTCTCTTGACAGTGGTGAATGTAATAAAAGGGGAACAACTAAAACTAGCAAAGTTTTTCACCCACCACACTGAGTCTGCTCGTTACACTCTGTGTATGTGTGTGTGTGTGTGTGCAAGTGTGTACTACGAGTACCTTAAACCACCCACACATACACATACACAGAGTGTGTGTGTGTACTACGGGTAACTAAAACCACCCACACACACACACACACACACACACACACACACACACACACACACACACACACACACACACACACACACACTCACACACACTCTTGCAAAACAGCAAGCTATCTATTTTTATTAATTTCAAAACTTTCATTTATAATAAAAAGTTCTAATTGAATTTTCGACGCAAAAACCTAAAAAAAAAAAACGAAAAAAAAACAAACAAACAACAGGAAGCAACAACGACAACAAAATCTAATTAAAAATTTAATATTTCTTTCCTTATGTGGATTTTAGTTAATTGGAGCAAAATTTTTTTCGACTAGAGGAACATTTTCCAAATGAAAACTCTCAATTAATACAAAGTCTAAACAGCTAAAGCAATAAAACAATAAAGCAATAAAGCAACACGAAAACGAAACGCAATACGGGGAAAAAGAAATGAACATTTCTGAACGATAAATTTTATGACTTTATATCGACAGAGGCGCAAATCAGAAAATCTCAAAACAACCAACAATAGAAAACAGCAATGGAAATTTTAAATGATTTTATTGCACTAGATTTGACTACGTTCTCTTATCTTTTTTCTGTTTTGTTTTTGTTTTATAAAATATAATAGTAATAAAATGAAGAATTTAAATGTTCGTACACCAGACGGCAACGATGATGAACTTAATAATGTGGATTCTTACTAATGACGATGCTGATGACGTCGCTGATGACGTCGACGATGACGACCGACCGACAATGGCAGTAATGAGCATGAACATGAGTTTGATGTTGATGTTGATGTTGATGTTGATGTTGTTGTTGTTGTTGTCAATGTTATGGTACATATCATGAGTATGTTCTTCTATTGTCCTGTGAAAAAGAAGTACTATATTTAGTTTGGTGAATGATTCTGGCGTTTGCTAGGCGACACTAAAAATTAATTACGCGCAACGTTAAATGTTTCACACAATTGACGCCATGACGCCATCAGTTGGAATGATACTGAAAATTGAATTGAAGCGAAAGAGCGCAAAAATTCTCTGGTGCAAAAACTTTTCACTGTTCACTTTTAACCAATTTTTCGGGACCCTTTGTTTTCCACTTGTGGTTGGTATTGAAAAATTACAGTTGCAATTAATTTTTTAACATTTCTTCTTGAAACATGACATTTTCAATATTTTCCAGTTTAATTTTTTGTTTAATACAATATTCGATATTCACATTTTAACTACTTCTTGGGAAGTAAGTAAGTAACTACTTAGTAGGGACATAAATACTGTTACACACATTTGATGTTATAAAATTAAAAATAATTTATTTTTTTGAACTAATTTTTTAAAATATATTTATTGATATATATTGTATATTGTATATTGTAAACAAAAAGGAATTGCTTATCCGAAATGCCCGCCTTTGGCCTTCACGCACGCCTTAAGTCACACTGGCCCATCATCAATAGCTGCACGCACCCCGTGCATTGGAAAAGTGCTGACAGCACGAATCAAAGCGCAGTCTTCAGAGAATCAATGTTGGGGTATCTTCTGTGGCAAACCATGTCCTTTAAAACTTTCCATAATTCGTAATCCAGTGGGTTTAGTTCAGGGGCCATTCTTCAGAGCAACTGAAAGCTGGCAAATTGTTTTGAAGCCAGGTCTGGGTCGTCTTAGCTTTATGGGCTGGCGCAGAATCCTGCTGGAAAGTCCACGGCTGGTTTTGGAACAGGAAATGGTTAAGTGACTTCACAACAGCTGCCAAAACGGTTTCTTGGTAAATTTTGGCCTGATTTTTGACCGCTTGTTCGCAGAAATGCAAGTCAGTGACCCCATCGTAAGAGACACCCCACCAAAACATGACTGAAGCTGGATGATGACCCATTTCGACTCCTGGGATCAGTTCAGATGCTTCCTTAGATAAACGTGCCCCATCATTTTGCTAGTTAAATAAAAAAAAATTTTCATCCGTAAACAAGAGTTTTCCTTGCCAGTTATCAGCGTGCTTCACCAAAAGACGTTTGGATTGGGTAGAAAACCCTATTTTTTTTCCAAAGCTACTGTCAACAAATGTTCGGTGCGACGTTTGAAGGCACCCAGTCCCAAGTCTAGTTCGACTTATGGACTTTTGCTTTGATATTCATCTCACGGGCCATGATTTTCTCTGTTTTCGGAGCGGATTTCGCTGAATTCTTGATTTGATGACTTGCGGCGTGCGAACTGTACGTGGACGGCCCGACCGGTGGCGGTCTTTGATATCTCCAGTCTCCTTAAACAGTTTTATGCACCGTTAGAGTGGGCGGAGCGTTTTGAAAATAACGCCATTTTTCATTTTACACACGAAAAGTGCTACAACATCGATACGGTTCTCATTATCTGACCACTCCATGGTGAAAGCTGACACAATTTTGAATTCCCGTTACAGACTAAAGCTCAATATAGAGATTAGCTTTCATAAACCATGTGATAATAACAGGGTATGTTCAATTCTACTATTGGAATGGGTGTGCTCAATGTTGTAACAGTATTTATGTCCCATTTACGAAGTGCGAAGTGTGCGAAGTGTACGAAGAATTTGGTGTTTCTCAGTTATCATCTCTTAATCCGGAACGTCCTCGAACTCATCCCATATAAGAATAGGGGTACAGCCTGTGCGATGAATGAATCAATAAAAAAAAAAAAAAAATATTTTGCAGGTTTTTGATTCAAATCGGCCAATTGTTGTTGGTAGCGTTGATCGGTAACTGTTTCACCTGCTTTCAGAATGTCAAACCAGATAACACCTCTCGCTGATTCCAGAAAACACAGAGCATTTTCTTCTCTCCGAAGCGATTTGGATTTGCTGTCGATTTGGCCGGTTTACCGGGCTTATGATCGTTTACGTTTCGGAATAGATATTCTCGAAATAGATCCATTTTGCATCGCCAGTAACAATAACAATTCGATGAAGATATGACTTTCTTTTGTACCTGGCGAGCAACATTTCACAGGTGGGTGGTTTTTCTTTTCGATTTTCTTGCAGTCAATTCATGCGGCACCCATCTTCCCTCTGCTGCGGAACCGTCAAAATCAATCCCATGGCTTTTGAACGTTGAGAAATGCATTTTTGGATCACATTTCTGCAATTCTGCAAGCTGATCTTGCATTTTACCATCATCGTCATCGAGTAAAGCTTGCAATTCGGCATCTTCAAACTTTTTGGATGGTTTGGGTCTTCCACGTTCGTCGTTTCTCACATCAAAATCGTCACTTTCAAACTTATTGAACCACTTGTGGCACTGTGTTTTGCCTAGAGCGCGCTGGCCGTAATCTGCCACAAGCATTCGATGAGCATCCAAAGCAGATTTCTTCAATTGGAAACAGAAAATCAATGATGTCCGCATATCGTAGTTTGTAGGCCCAAAATTCGACATTTTTACGAGTGAAAAAAAAATATGTTGTTGTATGAAACTTGATTGTTTACGAACTGAATATTGTTGACAGAACAAAATGCGAACAGATGGCGTCAATGATTTGGTTTTAAAGAGCGTATAGTTTTACCAAGCGACACAGAGATGCCATTACCGGTTTCATACTTGTACACCTGGTATATGCATTTTTTCTGAACTGAACCACCTCTCAAATTGCCTAAGACTGCATGAGATCCCTGCAGATCTCCGTAGATCCCTGTAGATCCCTATAGATCCCTGCCATTCATCGTGTACAAATGCAAGAGCTCGTCCTAGGCCATCAATGGGCTGTTATGCCATTTGATTAATTATTAACTTTTGTAAGTTGAACTATGTTTGTATCTCGTCGGATTAACGATCTTGAATATGAGATTAATTTCAAACAGATAACAGATTTTTAATGGGCCCATTTGCCGTGGGACCATAGTTAAATTTCTATAAAACGGACTACACTTGGTGATTGATTGTACGCTATGAATTTCTGAAAAGATATAAAAGCTTTTCATATTAAATGGACTGACTGCCTTTGTACGGAATGAAATTAACAAGATTAATGAGCATAAAAATATGTACAAACTGAATAAAGTGAGCGCTGGAAAACATTCGCAATTGAAATGATATAACTGAGTTAAATAAAAAAAAGAAGCAAATGTATAAAACGTGAAAGGAGGTAAAAAAGTTTGGAAAATGTTCAGTACATGGGAGTGTAAGTATGTATGTATGTATGTATGTATGTATGTATGTATGTATGCAAGTATGTATGTATGTATGTATGTATGTATGTATGTATGTATGTAAGTATGTATGTATGTATGTATGTATGTATGTGTGAATGTATGAATATAAAATCATTACACTTCTGACATTTCTCAAAGGATTTTTTAATGAAGCACGTAATACGAAATAAATTACCGAAACAAATTTCGCCAAAAATATACGTAATATAAGTCATGGAAAAATTGTATAAAAATATTTGAAGCATGATTGAAAATGTTGAGCTCGACATTTGAAATGTAATATTTTGCTACGAAAAAACACTCAGCGCAAATAACTGAAATTGTGTGGCACTATTGCTGCCACTGCTCGCATGAAGCTACAATAAATATTCAAATAAATCTAGTGAATTTGGCTGTTAGCGTTTTTCTAGTTTATAATAAGCTAAGCACAAAACGGGGGAAAACAAGAGAAAGAGCGAGCCAGTGAGCCAGGAATGAATGCTCCCTGAAGCAATCACAGCAATTTTTTATGACATGCAAATCGTAAATAAATTGCTCCACCTCATATACATACTTACAAATACATGGAAACAAATAACAGTACGAAAAATCTACGTACATGTACTTGCTCATATGCATGGATGTGTGTGTGTGTGTGTGTATGTGTGTTCGTAAATACAAATGGAACGGAATAATAGAAGCGTCAAAAAGGATGTCCGTGTTTTGCTGCCGTTATGCAAAGTCATTATTCAAAAAGTGTGGAGAGAAGCTAGCGCAGAATAGAAGAAGGGCACACAAAATGGCGCCTGCCATTATCATTCTATTGTTAGTGCATAACCAAGATACAAACCCACATATAAACGTGTTGCTGCTGTTCTTGCTGTTGTTTGTTGCTTACAATCGAGGCGTTAAAATCATAATAATTCATCACGTTGATAGAATAGAAACGCACACACACACACACACACACACACACACCCACACACAAACACACACACCCACACACACACACACACACACACACACACACACACACACTCACACACACACCCCACTCACACACACACCCCCACTCACACACACACACCCACCCACTCACACACACACCCACTCACACACACACCCACCCACCCACACACACACACCCCCACACACACACACACACACACCCACTCACACACATGCCTCGCATTCAATTGCTTTGACAGCAGCATTGAATTTAAGGCGTGACCTTCCATCACAACTCCCGCATGCTCCTCTTGCATTAGCCACTCATGCGTTCCTTTCATGCGCCGTACGTCATGCTCGTTCATTTTGAGTTGTGCAAAAAAAAAAAAGTATGCGAAACAATTGGAAATTTGCATACTAACATTAACATTATTAACCTATACATACACATGCCAGTTATACCTAGTCCTGCCATAAGTTCTATTACAATTTGAATATACGAGTATAGTTTTTTCAATGTGTTGTTATCTTTATTTTGTTATTAAATTATAGTGTTCCTGAAAATCAACATCTTATTCAAAATGGTCGCCTCTCGCTTTAATGCACGCCTTTAGACGTTCAAGCCATTGGACTATAGCGGCACGCATGGTTTCGATGGGTATTGATGATGCTGCTGAAATAAGAGCTTTCTTAAGACTCTCCAAATTTCGGTGGCGAACTTTGCAGGACACACTCTCTCGCGCTGATCACAATTTGTAATCAAGGGGATTCAAATCTGGGCTACCCGAGGGCCAATCTTCTGCACTAATAAAGGCTGCAATATTCTGACGTAGCCACTCTTGAGTGGTTTTGACTTTGTGTGCCGGTGCAGAGTCTTGTTGAAAGAGCGACCCAGTGCTCTCCATTAAAGAGGGTTATTGTCAAGTCTTTCACCACACCACGCCTTCCACGACATCTTGTTGGTAGACTTTTGCTCCAGTTTTAACGCACTTTTCGCAGGGAAGGATGCAAGGAACTGACGCCTTTATGGGATACTCCCCACCAGACCATAACGGATGTGTTGGATGATGACCTCTCTGAACCCTTGGCCAAATAAATTTAGCTTCTTCAGATGTTCTCGCATAGATTTTGTCGTTTTGCACATTAAAAACTTCCTCCATCGTAAAAATGTTTTCCATTTGTAAAAAGGATATTTTCGTGACCGTTTCTTGCGTGCCACTGCAAAAGCTTCTTACATCTTTCCAATCGTATTTGTTTTAGCCGTGGAGTTAAAAGATGGCCTGTGCACCTGCGAAAGGCCTTCATGTGGAGGTCATCACGGATTAGTCGTGACATGGATCTGGAAGACATATCCATTTCTCTAGCCATGATCTTTTGCTTTCTTAAGGGATTTCGGCGAATCCGCTCCCGCACAGCTTTTATGGCTCCACTCGTACGAACAACGCGAGGTCGACCACTTCTCAGCATGTCTTCGACTTGAGGCGATTCCAAGAAACGATCGATGGTACGATAAACGAAAATATTTTCGATATTTCGAGTTTTTTTCTAGCAACGTGAATATTTGACTTGCGCTATTTCCGCATTTGTGCAATGCAATCACCGCGATGCGATTTTCGCAATTACGCAAAATTTGAAACCAAACTGATTTGAATTTGTTTTGCAATAGAACATTGTAACAAAATATGCGAATAACGGGATCATACAATTTAAAATTTCAAAGCCTACTACTTTGAAAAGCTTGTAACAGAACTTATGGCAAGTCTAGGTACACTCAGTCACGCTCACACACACACACATACATACATATGGTACACACATGCCAATACACCTATATGACGTTGACCGAAAAAAAAAAAAAATCGAGATATTGCGATTGAAAAAGAACAAATCGTTTGGAGTTCGTAACGAGGTAAAACGAAGTCAATTTCCAACGTTACGAGGTCTACAGAAAAACAATCAAATATTAAGCATGATGTTGGCCGATATGAAATTAATCTTGACTTCAGAAAAAAAAAACCAACACATTCAATTGGTGGAGAATCATTAGGAGGTGAAACGAAGTCAAAATGTAATGTTACGAGGTCTACATAATTAATAAAAAATAATCAAATGTTGAGCATTAGTTGACCTCGGCTGAAAAACAATAAGATGGCCTGCCTGCTGAGTTGTTTAAAACTGGAGGCGAAGAGCTCAAAAAACGCATGCATGAGCTTCTCTGCAGAATATGGTCAGGTGAAAGCATGCAAATTGATTGGAATCTCGGCGTACTCTGCCCAATCCATAAGAAAGGTGATTCCACGATCTGCGCCAACTACCGTGGGATACTTACTTTGCTTACTTTTAATGGCACAACAGCCCATGGAGGGCCTAGGCCGAGCTTTTCGCATCCACTCATGTTGTGCGTGTTATATTTGTACATGAATGGAAGGGACCTACAGTTTAATGCCGAATCCGAACGGCGAAGTGAAAAGCTTTTCATAGCAATTTTTACTCTTGTAGGTTTGCCATTGCCTGCCAAGAGGTGGTGCTGTGTAGAAAAATTATGTTTTCTACTTTTTTTTTTTTTTTTTGATTTTGCCTGTGCCGAGATTCGAACCCCGGACACTCTGCGTAGCAGTCCAACGCACTACCACTACACCACAGCAACCACATACCGTGGGATAAGCCTTCTTAATATTGCATATTCGGTTCTATCGAGCGTATTCTGCGAAAGACTGAAGCCCATCGTCAACAAACTGATTGGACCTTATCAGTGTGGCTTCTGACCTGGTAAATCCACCATCGACCAGATATTCACACTACGCCTAATCCTGGAAAAGACCCGAGAAAACCAGATCGACACCCATCATCTATTTGTCGATTATAAAGCCGCTGCCGCCTTCGACAGCACGATTAGGGATCACTTGTACGCCGCTATGTCTGATTTTGGTATCCCTGCAAATCTCATTCGTCTTTGCAAAATGACACTGACCAACACCACCAGCGCAGTGAAAATTGGGACAGACCTCTCCACACCATTTGATACCAAAAGAGGTTTCAGACAAGGTGACTGACTCCCTATCGTACGACTTCTTTTCACTTATGCTGGAGAAAACAATTCGAGCTGCGAACATCGACATCTCTGGCACTATCTTCTACAAGAGTGTCATGCTGCTAGCATACGCTGATGATATTGACATCATTGGCAAAAACGCTCGAGCAGTCAGTGCAGCATTCTCCAACCTGAAAAGGGAGTCTCGTCGAGTGGGTCTAGTGGTGAACGAGGACAAAACGAAATACCTTGTGTCAACAAACAAAAAATCACGGCGTCTTAGACAAAATGTCACTGTTGACAACTACACTTTCGAAGTCGTCAAGGATTTCGTATATCTAGGATCCAGCATAAACACCAACAATAATGTCAGCCTTGAGATCAAGCGGAGGCTAACATCTTGCAAAGACTAACAATTGAGAAGTAGAGCCCTCTCTCGATCGACGAAAATAACACTCTATAAGTCCCTCATCCTTCCCGTCCTAATGTATGGCGCGGAGACGTAGACATTGACCATTAATGATGAGAGGCTGTTAGGAGCATTCGAGAGGAAGATACTCCGTAAGATCTACGGTCCAGTATGCATGGACGACGTGTATCGAATAAGATGGAACGATGAGCTGTATGAGCTGTACGCCGACACTGACATAGTCTAGCGTATAAAACTCCAGCGGCTCGCTGGCTGGGTCATGTTGAGCGAATGGAAGAAAGCGCTCCGGCTAGAAGGGTGTTTTATTCGAACCACGGTGGAGGAACACGCAAAAGGGGACGTCCTAATCTCCGTTGGATAGATCAGGTGCAGGCCAACCTGACTGCACTTGGCCTTATCAACTGGCGCCAGCGTGCGCATAGCAGAGGTGACTGGCGAAGCTTTGTGGAGGCGGCCAAGACCGATCATCGGTTGTAGTGCCAGCTAAGTAAGTAAGTAAGTAACAACATGCTTAATATTTCATTGTTTTTTTTTTATTTTTCCTTGAACCCCGTAACGTTGGAAACTGACTTCGTTTCACCTCCTAACGATTCTTCGTTGATTATATGTATTGGTCAGGATTAATAAGTTTTTATGTCGGCCAACATCACGCGTAATATTTGAATTGATTTTTCATTATTTTTCTGTAGACCTCCTAACGTTTCACCTCCTTGCGAACTCCAAACGATTCCTTCTTTTTAAATCGCAATATCTCGATTTTGTCGGCCAAGGTCATATAGGTTGCCCATACGCCCATACGTGCCCACACACACACGCACAAGCAATGAAAGGTGAGCTTCATGGTGAATTTTGTTTATAATTTTTCCTAATTTTTTACGTAATTCTGTTGGCTGTTTTGATTTTCATTATGAAAAATGTATTAAATATTTGCTGAATTGATTCCTTGTAATTTAAAAAAGAGACTTCATATGCATAGTAATAATACACTACAAGTAAAGTACATAATTACAACAGTATAATATAGAAAAGAGGCAGATAATAGCTTACAAAAATTTGGTTTTAAAAAAAAATCGCTATTAATAACAAAAAATTACGAAATACCTTGAGTAAAAATTAATTTTATTATTGAGTTGCTGTACCCTCTACGCCGATCCAGAGGCTTCCTTCAAGTTTTTTAATCCAGGAGTCTTTTAATCACAATGGCGGAGAGGTAGAAAAAGCTGGGGCCCAAAACTATCGGCAATTTTCTTTCTATTATTTTTCAAAAGAAATATATGTTTTTGTTGTTTAATTTCCTTAGCGACTATCATTATAAAATAATATTTTCAGCACTTTAAAAAATAAAACAATTCCTGATAAATTTAATGTATTTTGTGAGAACTGTGACCGTGGAATAGTGACAGGCAAAGAGCAGAATTAAAACTTTCAATCTATTTCATATAAAAAGGTTAAAAGCTTTACGCTCTCATCCATTGAAATGCATACATGATGTCTATTAAGAATACGTAGCATAACGTAACGTATAGAAAATAGAATTCTACGATGCGTTATTGATAGTCAGTGTATCTGCACATCATGCACATCATGCACATCATACACATTATGCACATCATGCACATATCACACACATCGATACGCGTTGGCTGGTAACGTTACCATAAGCTTCGTTACGAAACAAGTCTCCTTTAGGCTCACAGCTTTTCACATACTCCAATTATCAATAGTTAAAATTAAAAGCTTCTTTCGATTTCAAGCATAGAAATCGGGCGATGCGGCTGATCGGTGAATGATAAAGAGCGTTAAAGAAAGAAAGGAATATATATATTTCAAGCGGTTAGGCTGTGGCTATCTATATTCAAATTTTACTCGGCGAACACCATGCAATTGTTGTTGCCCGAACACGAAATATTAGCTTTAACTCACTCTCACACCGAACACGAGATGCTGGGTGAAATGTACACCCAGCACGCCGAGTATTCAGGGTTAGCAATGAGTTATTCTACAAAATAAAGCACAAAAATGTTTTGTAAAATAGAAGGAAAACATGCAAGCCTGTACATCACTATTTTCATATGCAGAAAAACGAAGTTGCGTATATTTTTACTGTTTGAAAGTAAATATCAATTATATTATTCATAAAACTATTGAAGAAAAATCATATTATTTTCATAATTTTTCAATTATATTATTAATTTCACGCTCCATATTGATAAAAGCGTTTAAAGTTTTTTGGTATACCATTTAGAGTTGCCATTGCAAACAATATATATAAAAAAAAAAAATTTTATTTCAACAAAAAGCAGCTCTGTAACAAACACCAATGTAACCACTACACCCAGCACGAGAGTAAAATTTGATGTGTTCGTCGAACAGCGAACACCAGTATAACCAGCAGCTTAGTCGGAATAAAGTTCAAAGCTTTTCTCTTTTGAGCATGAAAGTATGAAAGCTTTTGCAAGCATAGGAATCAGGCGATATGAGAACTGTGGCTTTGGAATAGTGATGGAAGATGGAAGAAGAGCATAAAAAGCGAACACCAGTATAACCAGCAGCTTAGTCGGAATAAAGTTCAAAGCTTTTCTCTTTTGAGATTGAAAGTATGAAAGCTTTTGCAAGCATAGGAGTCAGGCGATATGAGAACTGTGGCTTTGGAATAGTGATGGAAGAAGAGCATAAAAAGCGAACACCAGTATAACCAGCAGCTTAGTCGGAATAAAGTTCAAAGCTTTTCTCTTTTGAGCATGAAAGTATGAAAGCTTTTGCAAGCATAGGAATCAGACGATATGAGAACTGTGGCTTTGGAATAGTGATGGAAGATGGAAGAAGAGCATAAACAGCTTTTAATATATGAATGTATTTCATATAGAAAGCTCAAAAGCTTTTTACATTGATTCGACGGATCATTGAATATATTGAATATGGGAGCCATATTGTATACGAGAACGATTGTGGTGGGAAAATACATATTTTTTTGTATTAACAAAATTTAGTATTTAATAAAAGGTGTTTTTTTTTAGAAAAGTGGTTTTCAATCTGGCAATACTTTTTTCGAAGTCGGTTTTTTTGACAGCTGTCACTTGATTTATGCTCAGTTTGGTTTAATTTGGACTTACTCCTGAACAACGTTTGCAAATCGTGCAAATTTATTACTCCAATATTTATTTTATTTTATACCTCCAATATTCGGTCGACATAATCGCCCAGCAGAGTCGGTAATTGGAGCAACCATGGATCGGTTTCGCACCACGTTTACTCTAGTGGATAATGCGCATCCTCAGAGACGCCGTACTGTGCACACCGAAGACGCTATTGCTGCTGTGGAGCAGAGCATCGAAGAAGATCCGAATGAGTCCATCCGGCATCGCGCGCAACAATTGGAGCTGTGCCCATCCACTTTATGGAAGTGCGATCTCACAAAATCCAACTCGTGCAAGAATTGAAGCCGATAGACCATCAAGCCCGTCGCACGTTCGGTGAATGGACCCAAAACGAAATGGCTACCGATCCCGATTTTCACAAGAAAATTTTGTTCAGCAATGAAGCTCAATTAATAAGCAAATTCGTCTCATTTGGAGTGATCATAATCCACATGTTATTGTTGAGACGCCGTTACACCCTCAGTTTGTCACTGTTTGCTGTGCTCTATGGGTAGAGGGAATCATTGGTCCATATTTCTTCAAAGATGAAGCCGGTCATAATGTTACAGTCAATGGGGAATTCTATAGAGTCATGATTAATGACTTTTTCGTGCCTGAAATGTGAATTGGAGGATGTTGATGTGGACTACCTTTGGTTTCAACAAGACGGCGCTACATGTCATACAGCCATACAGCCAACGAAACAATCAATTTATTGAAGGAAACTTTTGGTGAGTGCATTATCTCGTGTCGTGGGCCTGTGGCGTGGCCTCCAAGATCGTACGATTTAACACCGCTGGACTATTTTTTGTGGGGTTATATCTACGCAGATAAGCCCGAGACGATTGACGCCTTGGAAGAGAATATTCGGCGCGTTATTAATGGCATACGGCCCGGCCCCAATTGCTGCAAAAAGTGGTCGAAAATTGGGCCTCTCGGCTGGAATTTATTCGAACCAGCCGCGGCTGTCACTTGCCCGAAATCGTTTTTAAAACATAATGCCAAATCCTTATCTTTATAACAAAGTTAAATTCTTGGCCATAACATTAAATTATATGCGTTTAATTTCTCTTTGAAAACGACACTTCTAAAAAAAACACCCTGTGCTTTTGTTATTTAAACTTCTTATGAAAATTCAATTTATGTATTTATTTTGATATTTAGTTATATAATTATATCTCCTATAATAATGCACAGAAATGCAAAAGAATTTTCCAACATTTTATTAAAATAACATTTAAAATTTAAGTGTAAAAATAGAAAACAGAAAAAAATAGTAAATTGTTGTAAAAAAATACCATTTGTTCACTATTGCCTTAGTATGGCATTGTTTTTGCTTTTACGTTTTATCATCTCTTTATTTTTTGCTCACACACACAGTTTCCTTAACAAGAGAGGAACGAAGAGAGGAAGTTGGTGAATGGGGTGGGCACTTTTTTTTATTTGCTATAGCGGTTACAGTTACCATTATGTTGTTGTTGTTGTTATTGTTGGAATAATAAAGCGCAAATACAACAACGTAGAAAAAGTAGAGCAACGCATATTGCTTGGTGTTGGAGGCACTATATTTACCATCACGCAACAGCAACAATAACAATAACATTAAAAAAGAAACAAAAAATGACCTCTACAGTTATTTCATTTGATTTTAAGTATGTTCCATGTAGTTGTTGTTGTCGTCGTTGTATTTATGCTTTTACAAAGTCTAGCAAATTAAATTATTTGTAAAGTACTTAAGTAAAATAACTCCACCGCCACCATCATCATCATCTTCATCATCATCATCATCATCTTCATCATCATCATCATCATCAGCATCATCATCATCATCATCATCACCATCACCATCAGCATCATCATCATCACCATCATCATAACCATCAGCATCACCATCAGCATCAGCATCACCATCACCATCATCATCAGCATCACTTCAGAACTTCAACGTGTTAATGATCATCAGCTGTGTACTATGTTCTTTTGAATTTAAGTCTTTGTCGTTTCTTATTTCTAATTGTCACTTTACTTTCTTTCATTTTAATTGTAAATAAAATTGCTTCTGACTTTGAGAAATTGAATGTTGCAGCTGCTGCTAGTTGCTGTCATCGTTGTCGTTATCGTTTACATTCCTAATACAAAAGCATTCACACTGTGCTAATGTTTTGGTAATTGTGTAATGTTTCTTTATTTTTCTGGGTACACAAAGAAAGCTTATGGGTCTAATAGGATTTGTTGTCAAAGTATGTAAATATTTTTAAGTGAGCAATGTATCTCAATATAGTATTTTCAATATAAGTTTTAGTTATAAATAAAAGTTTTAGTAGCTACACCAAGTTAATAGTAAATATTTAACGATTGTGTATAAATTCTGGGGTTTACTATTTTACACAAATAATAAAAAAAGAGAGTAGAATATTTGTTAGATAATGATTGGTCATAATTTATTGGCCGCAACTGTATCTCTTCGTTCATCCTTTGCGTTCTTTTCCACAACTTCGCATTTCACTCTCTTACCCACACTCTCTCTAACTGCCAGTCCTCTCCATTAACAGTTTGACAGTTACGAAATTCCTTGCACTTATGATTGAACGATTAAATAATTGATTATTTACATGTTCTTACTATTATTTACTAAGTACATATACACACCTGGACAAAATAATAGGGGTGAACATGTTTCTTTTGTTCAAAAAAGCTTGGCTTTCCGATATTTTTTATTATCCTTCAAAAAATAAATTAGTTTTCAACATAAACATAGTTCAGCGTCATAACAAAACATAAAAGGTTTTAAAAACTCTAAAAAATTAATTAAATTTTGGTTAATTCATAAAATACACAGATTTTCGATTGGACAGAATAATAGGTGTGCCCGAAGAACTTAGGAATAAATATTGAAATTTTGCTAGTTATGGTCCCGTATTTTACTGAATTAGTAAGAACGCATTAGTACCCAGAATATCCACCATTTCGCACCTATGGGCAGGAGCTTCACGAACACAACTAGAGCTCCTAGACGGTATCCAACATCGAGCGATAAAGCTAATAGGAGACAGTGGAGTTTCCAGCTCTATTGACTCCTTGGAACATCGTCGAAACGTGGCTTGCTGAGATGCGGAAGCTGATGCCGCCAGCTAATGTGTTCAACAGAACTACACGATCAGCAAGCGGAACTCACTATGCCTTACAGAGAAAGTTCGTTCATCTGTCGTACCGCGCGTATTTGGGATAAGCTCCCTGCAACAATTTTTCCCAATTATTATGACCCTTGCAAGTTTAAAGCAAACGTTCATAAACACTTCTCCCTCCTTTTTCCTCCTGCCTATCAATCTTCCTTCCAATCAACACAATGCTCTACACTTATAGGGTTACCCCCTGTGTGTTGATTATATTTAAAAAAAAAAAAAATTATTCTTGATGGCTTTTTCGATTCTTCTGGGCATTGACGATATCAACTTCCGACAAGTTTCAACAGGACTGTTGTACCAAATCTTTTGAATATTTTCCCATAACTGCATTTTGTTTTGACCGTTAAGTTCTCCCGAGAGGTTCTCAATAGGATTTAGATCTGGGGATTGACTTGGCCACTCAAGGACGTCTACATTATGCTCTTGCAACCATGCTTTGACAACTTGCGATGAATGTTTCGGATCATTGTCCTGCTGAAATTTCCCCTAAAGCGGCATATTATCCTCGGCATATGGTAACATTACCGGTTCCAACAAATCAACAAATCCTTATACACGAATCTATCCATAACGCCATTAATTTGATGTATCGGACCAATACCATGCCCAGAAAAACAGCCCCACACCATTAAGCTGCCACCTCCATGCTTCACTGTTTTCTTTTGTAAACCGGTCGTCGAATTCTTTGCCTTTCGGGCGACGAACGTTTCTTTCCGCATCGTTACCAAACAAAAATTTATTTTTGTTTTATCGCTCCAGAGAATATTGCACCATTTTTTTCTCCCTGTGAACCGCACCACGTTTTATGAACTAATGCCTAATTTTTACTCTTCTTCAAATTTGCAGTTCGAAGCAGAGGAACTTTGCGAGCAATCCTATCGGGTAGATTTGCGCTTACTAATCGTCTTGGAATGGTTCGTGATGATGCAACATTCCCAATTTCGCTTGCAATTGTTGTGGGCAACTTGAACGGGTCGCGTTTAGCTAATGTAACGATATGATTGTCGGTCACTAATGAAGTTTTTTAGGTGCTCCACGAGTTTCAATAGTTTTTTTTTGGCTAGAGAATGTCCCATCGAACTGGCAATGAATTTGTAGGTTTTTTCTTTGTCTCCGAGCTGACGAACAAGTCTTCTCTCCTCTGTACTGCAATGAACTCCACGACCCATCTAATATTATTAAAAATTATAATTAAACCTGTAACGAATGAGATCGAAAAAATCGGATAACTTTGAAAGACCACTGCTTTGAAACTCTTCATCTGAATGAAAAAATTCAAACAGTAAGCATTGCGTTGGAGAAATTCTGATGAAATACAATCACATGTTTTTGGACTGGTGAACTTTCAGCTGAGTCATGGCATCGGAAATGGAAAGACGCGATTTAGTTGTTGAATTATTTCGAGAAAATCCGCAATGGAACCAGAAAACCATTGCAAATAAGGCGCAAGTTGCACAAAACACTGTCTCGATGATTCTGAAAAAATTTAATACAGACTTAACCGTTGCTAGAAAATATGATTCTGGAAGGAAATGCGGTTTCGTGTCTCCACAAAAGGCGAAGAAAGTCGTTGCTGTCTTAGAGAAGAATCCAGCGTTGTCTAATCGAAAATTGGTGGAAAAAGCGAGTTGCAGTGAGTTTTTAGTTCGTAAAATTAAAAAATATGCGGGAGTTAAAACATACAAAGTGCAGTCAGTGCCCGACAGGAACGCTACTAAGAACTTGGTAAAAAGTTGAAGACAGATTTTTTCCAAAAATTCGATTGCTGTGTTATGGACGATGAAATACATTCGTGCATCTAAATTTTCTCAATTGCCTGGTCAAGTATTTTACACCGCAACGGAACGAGGAGGAGTTGAGGAAAGATTTAGGACAAAACAAAAGTCCAAGTTCCCGAAGAAGTTTCTTGTAACGCAAGCGATTTGTAGTTGTGGGCTGAGGAGTAAAAGTTTCGTAACAAGTGGCACTGTTAATGCCGAAATTTATGTGAAGGAGTGCCGCCAGAAGAGATTGCTGCCCTTCATTAGAAAGCACAATGTATCTACTTTCTTTTAGCCTGATCTAGCCTCCTGTCATCACAGTAAAGTAACCCTTAAATGGTTCGAAGACCAAAACATCAAATTGGTACCAAAAATCGCCAACCCACCAAATTGCCCAGAACTTCAGCCTATCGAGAGATATTGGGCTCTAGTGAAAAGAACATTAAAGGCAACAAACAAAGAAGCTAAATCCATGGAAGATTTTAGAAATAAGTGTAATGCTTCTGCCAAGAGAGTCTCAGAAATGACAGTAAATGCGTTAATGGCGTTAATGGCATACCGGAAAAGCTGTCCGAATTCTGTAAAAAACAACAAACAAATTAGTTTTATTGATCATTTTATCAGAAATTAAATTTTCTTTTCAAAACTGTTTACATTTTTTTATTTGCATAAGGGATTTCAATGGTAGTAGGACAATTTAAAGTTATCCGATTTTTTCGATTTCACTCCTTATTTAGTTCACTTTCATCGAAATCTTATCTTCTGGAACTTTTAACTTTTAATTTAAACCAAAACACACCTATTTTATTGTCCAGATCAATTTGAAGGCTGAACAAATAACCAGGCCGCAATATTTATCGAGAAGAACTTTTGTTGCGGGGAGTCCCCAATTTCATTCCAAAACAGTGCCACCAAAATTTCAAATTTGCCTTTTGATTGTAGACCATGGCAATTAATTGTTTTCGTTCATTTTAAAAATTTTTCGGTTCACACCTATTATTTTGTCCAGGTGTGTATGTAATTTTTATGTGTTTTCTTTTAATTTCCCAACAGGATTTCATTCTTGAACTATCGCGATTGACGTATGGTAGTGATGAGGATAAAATACGTTGGATATTCGGATTGTATGATGCCAATGGCGATGGAATACTTACGAGAGAGGAATTGACTGATATTGTGACTGCCATATTTGAGCTGCAAGAATATGCCGACGAAAGAATAATCAAAGATAAAGTTGATCGTTTATTTCAGGTAAGTGAAAACAAATCTACAAATGCATACAAGTATAAAGTTCAAATAGTATGTACGAGGTATGATCAAAAAATAACCGTTATTTTAAATTTTTTCACAAAGTATTTATTTATTCATCAGCAACTATCTTGTCCCCTTCAAAGTAATCCCCCTCAGATATAATACACTTATGCCAGCGTTTTTTACCAATCCTCGAAACACTTCTGAAACGCGCTTTTTGGTATCGCCTACAGCTCCTGTTTCGATTTTTCTTTTATCTCCTCAATCGTAGCAAAACGCTTTCCTTTCATCGGTGTCTTCAGTTTTGCAGTTTTGGGACGAGGAAAAAGTCAGCGGGGTCCGGGGGCCAAGTCCGGTGAATACGGTGGTTGAGGCATGATAACGGTTATGTTTTTGGCCAAAAACTTACGCACAAGCGACGTTGTTTTTGCTCAAAATTTAGCAATTTTGGAACAATCTTCGCTGCCGCACGTTTCATGCCTAAAACATCCGTAAAAATTGCTTGACATGAGCCAGCCGAACGATATGCCAACATCATCAGCAACCTCTCTGATAGTGATTCGACGATTCGACGATTATCCAAAATCATTTTCTTCACTGCGTCAATGTTTTCATCGGTTGTTGACTCGTGTGCGCGGGCGGCCAGGACGAGCATCGTCATCGTCATTGACATCTTCTCGGCCTTCCTTAAACCGGTTATACCATAATTGAACTTGTGTTCTGCTCATAGCAGACTCGCCAAAGGCCACAGTCAACATTTCAAATGTCCTTGCGCATTTAATTTCATTTTTTACACAAAACTGAATACAGTTTCTTTGATCCATTCTTTCGAATAGTAAAAAATCGAAGAGCACACCAAAACACGACTAACCTTTTTATCTGTCAAAAACAAACTGACAATTCAAAATGGTTGGTATTGCCAACATATATAACAGACATGTGTACCAACATAACAGAAAAAAAAATTCGAAAATCGAACATACGTAACTCACGAAATTTGTAAATAACGGTTTTTGATCACACCTCGTATATGTATGCATTAGGGTGAGGAATGAAATGGAAACGGAACGAAGTGTTGTACATACAGTAAATGTGTAGTGCTTGCGATGTTAAAAATGGAGAACAGAAGCTTACTTATGAGAAATGCTCACTTGTAAAATCACTTGTGACTCAATAGTTGAAGGCAGACGCAGCGATATTTCCGAGTAGTTGAATCAAGTTGGGGTAATCTACGAGAGACTACGGGATATTTGCGAGAATCTGTTGAGGACTGGTATAATGAACACGCTACTTAACGAAAAATGACAGCACGATGTCATCTGTGACATTCATAAGAGCGGAGGGGGAGTCTCTTTTTTTTTTAATTCTCTTGAAGCAGGAAGAATGAATGTTAGATGGATAGAATGAAGGCTGGGGAATCGCTCTTTTGTATTCGTTTTTGATTTTGCTGTGCAGCATTTTTCTGTTAATTGGGTGGGATTTTGGTTAACGAACGCATTAGCATAAAATCGTATAATAAATTGTTTGCCATTGATTGGATGCGCAATGTTAACTAAAAACGAAAATATACAAGAAACAACAGCAGCAAAATCTAGCTTTTGAACATTTAAATATTTTGAAATAAAATTATTTATTTGAATTTAATTTTTATTCATATTATTGTAATAAATTTTAATACTAAATACATCGAGGCTGGTGCCCAAGGAATTTTGTATTTTTCACATTAACTCGCAACTTTTCAAGTAAAGCACAAAATGTGCGGTATCTTTTCAGCTTTTTCTCTCTCTGTCTCTCTTCCATTCTCTATCTATTTAAATGCTTGTGGCATTGGCACAAATTATGAAACAATATTTTATAAATGCCACGTGACACGCCCTCATTTGCTTCAATGCAACACCAATGCCAATTATTAGAAATAACTCATATTGAAAATTCCAGTCACGTCTTTTGTCTTTTTATTTTTTCTACCATTTTCTATTTCCTTTGAGCAATTTTGTGCTTATTAAAACGCTTTTTCTGCCATTTGTGTGCACAAATTATTGTTTCCGGTACAAAAGTTTTCGTTGCCTTGCCAGTTCGGATTGCTTTCCGTATTTAATATGAATTTTATTGACCATAAAGCATCTAAGCTGCAAAAGGATAATTTATTAATATGTATCTATTGTTTAAAGGACAAAGTCTAGTTTATATAAAAAACTATCATATACAGTGTCGGGCAATTAAAAAGTACACCTTGTTCTGAAACCAAAATCATTAAAAAAATATTTCTCTAAGCTTATGATAAATTTAAAAGGTATTTACTTTTATTCATTTGTTCCATAAGTTTAATTTTTTCTTAAAACAACAACAAAATCAATTCAGTGTAAAAAACGAAATTTAAAAGTTATACTTAAAATCAAATTTCAAAAGGACATAATAATAACAGCACTTATTGTAAATATTGACTCAAATTGTTCACTCATGCTATTTTGTGGCCTTGTAGCCTTTGTTAATTAAAACCGCCTTACATCTTCTAGGCATTGATTCCACCAGAGACGCGCAACTAACCTGGGGTATGGAATACCACGCTCTTTGAATGCTTTGCCACAATTCGTCTTTGTTTTTAGCTCTGGTACTGCCATTCTTCTCTTCCACAAGTTCTCGATTGAATTAAGGTCAGGGGATTGTGCAGGCCAGGTCATAACGAGAAATCCATTATGGGAAAACCAATCTCGCGCAAGTATTGAGGTGTGCTTTGGGTCGTTATCCTGTTGCATTTGCCATTTCAGGGTCATTTCCCATTCAGCATTCTCTCTGACAGTATTCCACAAGTTCTCGATTGAATTAAGGTCAGGAGATTGTGAAGGCCTGGTCATAACGAGAAATCCATTATGGGAAAACCAATCTGGCGCAAGGATTGAGGTGTGCTTTGGGTCGTTATCCTGTTGCATTTGCCATTTCAGGGGCATTTCCCATTCAGCATTCTCTTTGACCGTATTCCACAAGTTCTCGATTGAATTAAGGTCAGGAGATTGAGAAGGCCAGGTCATAACGGGAATTCCATTATGGGAGCACCAATGGGCATTTCCCATTCAGCAGAAGGAAGCATCACCTCCTGAAGGATGTTTACGTAAAGAAATCTGTCCATCGTTTCTTTCATCCAATACAGAGGGCCCACACCATACCAAGAGAAGCATCCCCATACCATGATGCTTCCACCTCCGTGCTTCAACGTCTTCCTAGTATATTTTTTGGGATCAATTCTGCATTTTTCGGGCGTCTTATCCAACGTTTGCCATCACTTCCAACTAGATTCACCTTGCTTTCGTCTGTCCATAATACGTAAGGCCATTTTTTTGCATTAATTGAACCATCCCACTCAATGTACGCTTCAGCGATGTGTCTATGCGACACTTTCGATGTCTTTGTGTCAACATTGGTACTTTTGATGTTGTTCTCCCATACAGTTTTTTTTCCCACCTAACGTCTCCTTGCTGAGCACAAATTTGAACCCCTGTCTCCTCTCTAATTGCGGCAGCTGCCTTAAATGGATCACGTGCCGCCAAAATTTTTATTATGCGATTGTCATCTGCACTTGTAGTTTTGCGCGGCCTACCTCTCTTGCAATGAAATTTTTGAGGTAATAAAGATTGGTAGGCAAATGTCGAGGATCTGCTAATAGTTTTAGCTATTTGGCGGATGCTTTGCCCCTCATTTCGCAGTTTTTTCACCAAATCGCGCTCCTTCTTGCTGCAGTGCTTTGCTCGACCCATTTTGCTGTGACATTACGGAATAGTTTACATTTAATTTGTTGAATTACCCTCAATGCTACCATTTTTAAATGCTCACCAGTACAAATTATAAACAAATTTAAGTTTTCTTTTTACGATATAAATTTTTTCATCTGCTGTTCTTATTAGATTGTCCTGTCCGCCTTCGAATGCTTCGCTTCAACTTTTTTGTTTGGGAATCCCCCCCAAACAATATTTAAATCTAGTGTTGCCACCTAGAAATTTATAAAGTATACGCCGTACCATTTTCTTCTCTATAAAAATTGTTTACCATAAGCAGTCCGATAAAAAAAAAATCAATGGAAGTTTTAAGTTTTATAGTGCAAAGCGTTGTTATTTTTAATTGTCCGACACTGTAAATATTAATAATATGTATCTACTTACATATACATATGTATGTATGTATGTACCTATAAACCTATGAAATTCTGATTTGTATAAATTCAAGCAATAATTGGTTTTTAGTTTAAAGTAAGTATTTAGCTCAGAAATACAGCCATTTTCTTATAAAGTTTTCCTTTTTCCTTTATCTCCATTTTTTATCTTCGATTTCTCTCACCTCACTGTTCTACCGCCAGCTCACTTTTTCTTCTATCGTAACTTTTCATTTCATTAGAGAGCGCAACGAGATTGCCTAGAGAGCGCAACACGACTACCTATGTATGTGCATATGTACATAGCGGAAATTGTGTTTCACTCTCAATTATCATCTACAGTCGAGAGAGCCGAATCAATATCCTATCGGGATATCTTTTCCTATTTCCTCTTGTGTTTCTGCCTTCATAATACTCTTTTCCACTCTCACTTCATTCTGATTCTATTTCGCAACTTTTCAAATAAGATTGAACCAGTTTTTAATGCATCTATAACCACAGAGCGCATGAAATGAAACAGGGAGAGCCGACAACGCAGTTTAGCTTATATGCTGCATACGATTGAACAGTGAATCAGTTGTAGTTGGCAACACTTTTTGGAAGAATATAAAACAAAATGAAAGAACATAAGCTCTCTGAAACATTGTAGTACTCATTATGTCTCGCTTGCACTTACTAGTATGAAGCGCTCATATACATACTATGTATATTCTTTATCTGAAACCAATTTACCATAAAATGATAAAATTACTAAAATAATTACCCACTTTTATTTCTCAGGTTATGGATGCAAATGGTGATGGTGTTATATCGCAGGAGGAATTTGTGGAAGGGTGCCTGAAAAACGCAGAACTGTTAGAATCTATGAAATCATTCGCTCCCGGTATCTGACCATATACAAATGAGGATAAGAGAGACGAGAGCGCAACGAGATCA
The DNA here is from genome assembly GCA_958295655.1 of Palloptera scutellata. Classification (NCBI taxonomy): domain Eukaryota; kingdom Metazoa; phylum Arthropoda; class Insecta; order Diptera; family Pallopteridae; genus Palloptera; species Palloptera scutellata. The sequence goes on from OY282449.1 coordinate 97,319,328, forward strand.
GTTGTAAAACGAAGAACAGGAAGTGAACAACGCAAACGTGATAGAAAATACAAGAGACAACAAAAAAAACAGCAACACAAATTATATCAGCAACAAAAACAATCACAATACCACGAACAACAGATACAGCAACAGCAAGAGCAACAGCAAGAGCAACAACAACAACAAGAGCAACAGCAACAACGATTACAAACTCATAAGGATAAGAGTAGAAATCACGACAAACGTAAGTCAAATCAAAATCAATCACAGCTACCACAACAAATACAACAACAACAACCACAAACACTAGAATGCAAAAGCAACAAATTAGCATATAGTAGTAGAAGTAAAAGTAGTGAAAAGAGTAGTAGCAAAGTGCGTGCAACAAATGCTGACGGTGACGATAACGGCGATGCTGCATCGATTGCAACCACAGCGAGCACAACCGAAACGACAACAACAACAAATGCTGCCAATTCCGACAACGACATTGAAGTGAGCGAAGACGATGAAGATGGCAATGAAGAAGGTTCATCATTTTGTCATCATTGTCTGCGGTCACAGACCGAACTGCAATTACGTTACATGCGTCCGCGACAACGTAGCAAACTGCGTAAGCAACAACAGCAGCAACAGCAGCAGCAGCAACAGAAACAACAACAACGGCAGCAGCAGCAGCAGCAGCAGCAGCAGCGCAAACGTAGCAAACACCGACAGAAACATTCGACGTCATCGTCGCAGCATCGTAGCAAAAGCCGCAAAGGGAGAAAGCCGAAATACCAGGAACAAGGTGGCGATGAAAAGGCGGCAGGAGGAATGATGGGAATGATGATGCCGTGGAAGGATTTGAATGTTGTCAGTGAGCAGGCGATACGTTTCCGTTGCCCGCAAGTGGGACCACAAGTCGGACGTGATATACAGCTGCCGCCAATGCATTTTCATCATCCGCAACATCAGCAACAAATCGCATATCAGCAGCAACAATTATTGCAGCAATATCAATACATGCAGTCATCGTGTATGCAAACACAAATACAACAACAGCAACAGCAGCAGCAGCAGCCGCAGCAACAACATAAACAATCACGAAGGCATAGGCACCAGCAGCAGCAGCAGCAGCAGCAGCAAAAACAACAGCAACCACAACAACAATATTGCCGTGCCACCACATTCACCATCGAATGCGAATTGCCGAAAATGGAATACCAGCAACAACAACAACAACAAGAGCAACAACATTGTAATCAAAAAACAAATCAAAATATCTATACAGCAACAACAACAACAACTGCCACAGCACATTGTCATAATAACAATGGCTCATTAACACACAAACAACAACAACAGCAACAGCATAGACCAAGTAAACAACTACAACAAACTACATTGCTAGTAACAACAAAAACAATTTCCAGCCCCCACAGCCATCACAGCGGTAGCAGCAGACTTCAAAGTCCTGCTCATTCTTCTTCTTCTACAACCGCTGCTGCTCCTGCCGCTGATGCTGCTGCTGCTGCTGCTGCTGCCAATACCGATACTGCCGCTGCTTCTGCGGATACTGATGCGGCTGCTGCAACTGCAGCTGACAACGAACAGCAGCAGGAAGCCGCAACATCAGATTCTCCATCGTTGGTGAAGGTACGCTCATGGTATACTGTAGCCAAGCAGGGTGTCTCTTGCTAATATTGCCACAAGCTGCAATTCTCCCCCACTCACCTAATTAGCTAATCTTCTCCTCTGGTGTCTAATCTTGGTATCCATCTTTTTTGTAGAAAACAGCAACAGCAGCGAAAACAAGTTTATCGAAAATAACCAATTGTTTGTTAAATGAATGTTCCACAAAAACAAAGCAATTTCGATGACATTGCGTATCATTGCGTTTCATGATACACATACACCCTGACCATGTCATGCATAATGTCAGCAACGTACTTTAGCACGTACCCTTCGTTGTGTTGCCATTCACAATAAATCTGCTCAATAGCAGCTGGAGGTGATTTTCCAGCACATCAGAGCATAGGCATTTCTCTTCTTAATTATTAATGGTTGAACCCTTCCTTTTGAATGCATTTGTAACTAACTTACTATATTTTCTCCGGCGGACATTTTGACGCATTTCTTTGTTCTTCGGTTTTTGCCAAACTAATATTTTGCCTTCATTGTTGATGGTTCACAGTAGCATTGTTGTAGTAACCAGGGTTGGTACAGAACGTGTTAGTTATACATGACAGCTATTACTAACACACATAATATCTGCAGCTTTTGATGTTTGTTATGCATACAATTATCGCTGCTAGTTATACATATGTGGCGAATAAAACGCAGCTATTGGTAATGCTTACAAATTGATTTGAATTAGTGATTAAAAGTAGTGAATTTCTTATACCTTTGATTCATTGCTCATCCATGACTTCCTACATTAAAGTTTTAGCTATCCCAAAGTTCATCGTATATACAGGGTTTGCCATTTTTTATGTGAATGTCGAATAACTTAATAAAAAACAACCCATTTCCATATATATGAGATATATCTATTGACCAAAGTAAAATGTGCCTCTTTTTGCTGCGTTTTCCATCACTTTTCTGAGCATCTCGGGCGGCATAGCGATGATTTCGGCACGAATGTTTGCCGTGAGCTCGTCAATGGTCTGAGGCTTGGTGGCATATAGTTTGCTTTTCAAATAAGCCCACAAAAAGAAGTCCGGGGAGGGGTCAAATCTGGACATCTGGGTGGCCAGTCAATGTCGCCATTTTTTGCACCACACGTCCACAGAATTTTCGTTGCAGAAACTACATTTTTTGATTTCCAGTGTGGCACCGTCTTGTTGAAACCACTAACAACGTTCAAATCTTTTTCACACATTTGTGGGCAACATCCACCGATATCGATTCCCATCGACTGTTTCGCCTTCTCTGAAAAAACCAAATGGACCAATCATAGTTTTGTCGCAAACGCGCCCAATCATTCATTCACTATTTTTCTCATGCAATGGTGTTTCCTGGATCTTGTGTGGATTTTCCGTTCTCCAAATGCGACAATTTTGCTTCTTAACAACGTCAGAGAGTGTGAAATGGGCCTTGTCGGACATCAAAATTTCCTTCCAAAAATCAGTATCAGGTTCAGTGTCAACCATTCGAGCGATTATTTGGCCGTATTCCGACGTAGACGGTCTGTCGGCAATATACTTTGAGTCAATTGCGCCGCAAGGTGGTGCCGCTGACGCCAAAACTCTGAGCGCGGTGGCGATACGAAACATGTGTGGGCAACACTCTCTCTTACCGCTTCAACTACCAGTTCATTGGAACGTCTTGGGCGTTGATAAACGGCTTGTCGACCATCTCCCACTGCCCCGTGCTCAACAAAATTCGACTCGAAACGACGAACAGTGTTGTCAGAAGCGATCCAAGGTATAATTTCTACTAAATTGACGTTTCACAGACATGTTTACTCAAGTCAATCGGTTGATAAATGATAAAATTATTCAATGTTTACATATCGACACAACAGATGGCGTACCCTGTAGAATCGTTTATTCCATATGCTTAACGTGACTAAACGTGATTCAAATTCAAATTCAAACAATTAAAGCAAATTCTTCTCAGAAAAGAAACACATGGAGTTGGAAATCCACATATGGTATACAATTGCTTTGTTTTTATTCGCCAACTCGTTTAACATGAGTGAATAAAACGTTCGTTGTATTTTCATTCACAATTAAACTTCGCCATATCACTATTAAGTACCTAGAGTTAATCTGTCAGCACATGAGCCCGTGCTCATCCTTGCGCTTCAAATAACATTCCCAATTTCATTTTCTTTTCGCCGGCGGACATTTGAAGACATTTCGTGTTTGGTTTTTCATCTTCTTTCGTTATTAACAGTTCACTGTAGTGTTGTTGTACATGGTGTTTTTTTTAGAAGTGTGGTTTTCAACAAGAAATAGAACGCATATAATTTAATGTTATGGCAAAGAATTTAGCTTTATTATAAAGATAAGGATTTGTCATTATGTTTTAAAAACGATTTCGGGCAAGTGGCCGCCGCGCCGCGGCTGGTTCGAATAAATTCCAGCCGAGAGGCTCAATTTTCGATCACTTTTTGCAGCAATTGCGGCGGTATGTATGTCAGTAATAGCGCGCCGAATATTCTCTTCCAAGGCGTCAATCGTATCGTCTCAGGCTTATCTGCGTAGACAAGCGACTTCACATAACCCCACAAAAAATAATCCAGCGGTGTTAAATCGTACGATCTTGGAGGCCACGCCACAGGCCCACGACGCGAGATAATGCGCTCACCAACATCAACCAAAAGTTTCCTTCAATATTGTTTGATTGTTTCGTTGGCGGTATGTCATGTAGCGCCGTCTTGTTGGAACCAAAGGTCGTCCACATCAACATCCTCCAATTCACAATTCAGGCACGAAAAAGTCATTAATCATGGCTCTATAGCGTTCCCCATTGACTGGAACATTATGACCGGCTTCATCTATGAAGAAATATGGACCAATGATTCCCTCTGCTCATAGAGCACAGCAAACAGTGACTTTTTGAGAATGTAACGGCGTCTCAACAATGGCTTGTGGATTATAATCACTCCAAATGCGACAATTTTGCTTATTAACGTACCCATTCAACCAAAATTGAGCTTCATTGCTGAACAAAAGTTTCTTGTGAAAATCGTGATCGCTTGCCATCTCGTTTTGGTAATAAATTTGCACGATTTGCAAATGTTGTTCAGGAGTAAGTCTATTCATTATGAAATGGCAAACCAAACTGTGCATAAATCGAATAACAGCTGTCAAAAAGACCAACTCCAAAAAAAGTATTGCCAGATTGAAAACCACACTTCTCAAAAAACACCCTTTAGAAGACAGAGATGTTAAAACAGTGACTTTTTTCTTGTTTTCCAATACAGTTATCACTGCCAGTTATATGTAACGAGTGGCGAATAAAACATGAGCCGAAGTATCCTGGATGAGCCAATATGAAACTGATAATGTACGTACCAGTTTCATAAGTGATCACTATTGCCTTTACCTAATCAATGTCGCTAAGTCACCCATTGACAGTAATCCATCCATCTCAATTGTGTTTTCAACTTAGACCGACACACTTTTACTTTGCAACTCTTGGCCGCACAAACTCGATATAATTCGGTTTGGAGTCTTCCACTTCGAACGCTGTCATTTAAGATTTAGGAACGATTCAAAAGCGACACCAACGTCTGTAACATCGGTATAGTTAGTTACAAATGAGTTACGTTAGTTACATAGAGCGATGTGCTGTCATTAAGATCTAGGAACTGTGGCAAGTACTGAAACAATCGCCGGATCTGACTCTTTTTACTACATATGTAACTTGTTGTTAGGCTCACTCAAAATATGATATGAATTTAAAACAACTACATCTGTGAAGTAAATAATTGTTATCTCAGGGCTAAGAAATATTGTCTCTGATGACCATAGTTGATGCTGTTTTACCTATATCAAGAATAAAACAAAGATCGAGTAGAGGTTGCATTATGTAACTGGCAAATCGATCCTGGGTAGTTAGTCTTGGGATCTATTAGCAATGAAATGTACATATGTATGTTTATATTTACCTATTGTTATAAATCATTGAATATTTAAAATCATTGAAAATTTATCTAATTACTAAACTTCCCAATGCTGTTCGTTTGATTGCAGGTAACAGAGGAGGGAATCGGATAGCGAGAGTAATTTAGCTTATGCTCAACAGAACCAACAAAAAGTGTATGTACTCGTATACAAGCATAAGGAAACATCGTACACTCTCTCGGCGAGTTGCTCTCTCTCTCGGCAAGTTGCTCTCTCTCTCTCTCTCTCTGTCTCTCTCTCTCTCCCGCTATTCTATCTCTATGCAAAACTTTGGTGGAGCCGCGCTTTTGAAATTTTTCTGCTACAAAATGCAAAACTCAATTTTTTTTATTAACAACTGAAATCAATATTGATTTAATTCTTTTTTTTTTTTTTCATTCATCATGAATGCCAATGAAAATATGTACTCACTCGTATGTTTGAGATTAACAAACAATTTGTTATTTTCAACAAAAAAAGTTCTTCACAACTTAAGCTTTAAACCAAACCAAAAACAAAACTTTAAATCTAATTGTAAATTCTTAAGACTTAAAATAAAAAAAAAAAATTTTTTCGGAATTCCAAGTCCCAAAACTAATAAAAACTAAGAAAATTTATGTAAAGAATAAAAAAAATTATTTTAAAAATTAAACAAGAAAAAAACGCTGATGCGCTATCAAAAAATAAAATAAGTAATTGTAAATTCGAGAAAAAATGTGAATAAAGTCTAGTTGAAATTAAGAAGAAAAAAAACATAACTGAAACTAAATAGAAATTAGTTTAATGTGTAATAAAAAAATTAAACGTAAAATTATTACTAGATAAATAATTGTGAATCAACGATGAAGCGCTGGAACAGAAGAAGGCATAACAAATGAGGTTATGCAAATTATTTAATTATGTATTTCATTTTCGGTGTGTATAAATATTTATGGATGTGTAAAAGTTGTTATATTTATTATACATAATAAGTACACTTAGTATATTTTATTAGGTACCTAAATATTTTATTTTCTTAAGCAAAAACTATAATTTCTTATGATATTTAGATTAATTGCACCTTAGCCAAAGAATTCTGAACGTGTTTTTCTTCATTTTTGTATGCATATTATTTTTGCAAATAAGGTAAAAATAATAACTTTTAATTTTAATTGTGTATATTGCTATAAAATAAATATATTATTTTTATAAACAAAAAAAAAAAAACAAAACAAAGAAAACAGAACCATATTTTTTTCTTTATTTCAAGATTGATTCACACTTTAACGGCACGAAACACGACCACGAATGATGAGAGAGGAAAGTGAACTAAGTAAATTATTCACCACTGCTCTGCTAACCGTAAATAGCAGCAGCGAATGAGTCATGAGAGAATTTACCCGCAAGCTGTGATTATGTTCAGATTTAGCTCGGCGAACACCATGAACACGAAGAGAGAGAGAGCTTTTACTCACTCTCACAACGAACACGATGTGTTAGGTGAAATGAATACCAAGCACGCCGAGTATTCAGGGTATCAATGAGTTAAGTTATTCTACAAAAAAAAAAAAACAAAAATTTATGTAAAATAGTACGAAAATATGCCAAATATGCATTGTTTCCATTTGAAAAAGGCCAATACGGTTTCCGTCGAAATCGCTCTAAGGGTGATCTCATGGCGATTCTCACCGAGCACTTGCACCTTAGTGTCCATGGCTTCAGTGAGAGTAAGGCATTTGCTCTGGATATTTCAAAGGTGTTGGACAGAGTGTGGCATAAAGCACTGATGTCAAAACTGATTGCGCATGGGGTCGGGAGTAACTTCACACGCTGGATCACGAACTTTCTAAGCGGCCGCTCTATCCGTTTTGTGATAAACGGCATTGTTTCGGAAGACCGTGCCATTAATGCTGGAGTGCCGCAGGGTTCGGCCCTCTCCCCTACACTTTTCTTTATCTTCATTAATGACCCTCTGTCATTAACGAAGAATCCCATTTACTCATTCGCAGATGACAGCACCATTCCTCATTCATATGCCTATTCAAAACTCTTTGGCGATTGAGAGGAAAAGCCATGTTATGAATGACTCAATAAAGATCTCCAGTAAATCTTCGAGTGGGGCCTCACGAATAGAGTTAAGTTCAAGTTATCTCATAAACGAGTTTCCCCAGCCCCCCGTTAACCCCCTAGATATGGGTGGGGTAGGTACTGCGGAGGCAGCGACTCTTGATGTTCTGAGCATGTCCATCCAATGTGATGTTCGTTGGAATAAACACATTATTGACGTGTTGAAAGAAGAAGCCAATTGGCAAGTGTCTCGGCATTCTTAGGCGATTTAAAAAATATTTCACTCCAACTGATCTCCGCATGGTCTACACCACCTATGTATATACGTCCTAAATTGGAGTTTAATTCGCATCTATGGGCTGGAGCTTCACGAACGCAACTAGAGCTCTTGGACCGTATCCAATATCGAGAGATAAAGCTAATAGAAGATAGCAGAGTTTCCAACTCTATTAACTCCTTGGAACATCGTCGAAACGTGGCTTGCATCTCTCTGATTTACCGTTACTTTCACGGTAGATGTTCTGCTGAGATGGGCAAGTTCATGCCGCCAGTTCGTGTGTTCAACAGAACTACACGGTCAGCAAGCGGAACTCACGCATTCCACGTAGACACGATGTTCCACCGCACTACGCGTTACAGAGAAAGTTCTTTTGTCTGTCGTACCGCGTGTATTTGGAATAAGCTGCCTGCAAATATTTACTTTTTCTAGATAATTTCATTTAAATGTTGCCCGCGGCTACGCTTCAATTGGTCCATTCTGAAGGTCCAATTTTGGCGCACTTTTTCACACGTTTCGGCCGGAATCTCCCCAATGACGCAATGACGCGTTCAATGTTGGCTTCCAAAGCAGCAATCGTGCTTGGATTGTTCCTATAGACAACCAACTTAACATCACCAACGGAATCTTACACGTTCAATGTTGGCTTCCAACGCAGCAATCGTGTTTGGCTGGTCCCTATAGACCAAGAGACTTATCATAGCCCCACAAAAAAATAGTCTAACAGGGTCAAATCACACGATCTTAGTGGCCAATTGACTGCACCAAAACGTGAGATTAACTGCTCAACAAATGCGTCTCTCAATTGATGCATGGTTTCGGGTGCAGTGTAGCATGTTGCACCGTCCTGTTGGAAGCACATGTCGGGCGAATCCAATTCTTGCATTTTCGGCAAAAAAAGTCTGTTATCATCGAACGGTAACTTTCTCCATTGATCGTAACGTTGCTGCCTTCATTGTCTTTGAAGAAGTACGGCACAATGATGCCGCCTGACCATAAACCGAGCAGCACCAACCAGTGCATTTTCCGGGATGCATTGATAGCTGCTGAATTGCCTCTGGCTGATCTGGTCTTCACTCCAAATACGGCAATTCTGCTTATTCACGTATCCATTGAGCCAAAAATGAGCCTCGTCGCTAAATGGACGTAGCTTGCGAAACACTTTTTTTACAGCGCATGAATTTTGATAATAAATCTCAATAATTTGCAAACATTGTTCAGGCGTAAGTCCATTCATGATGAAATGGCAAACAAAACTGAGCATTTTTTCATGTGACACATGTCAAGAATCACGCTTCTGAACTGTCAGAAATATAAACGTCAAAAACCAAGTAGCAAAAAAAATTACCCTTACTTCTTCCTCCGGCCTATCAATCTTCCTTCGAATCAACACAATGCTCTGCATTCATAGGGGTACTCTCTGTGTGTTGACTTCGAAAAGTATTTATGCATCATATTAGCGGTATTCACCAAGCACAAAATGCAAATGCTTTTAACTCCATCAACTTCAATCTTCATCTTGATAAAATTGCCTAAAGTTTGTTTGTCTACCATTTAAGTGTTGCCGTTGCGCACAAAATAGTATTATCAAAAACACCGTTTCGGCGGAAGCAACTTTGCCACGAACTCAATGTTACCCACCACACCGAGTGCGAGAGAAAAGTATGATGTATTAGCCGAACAACGAACTCCAACACAACCACAGCCTAAATGCAGGCGAAACTTTGAAAACAGCCACGAGCACATTTCATTCTGTTAGTTCCTGTTTCGCGTCTTCCTTGCCATTGTCACTATTGCGTTATCGCTTCGATCGTGCCGTGCCGTTTAAATGCGAATTAATTTTTACTTTTCACCTCAATTCCTTAATTACCTACTTAGAAAGAAAGAAGCAAATGCATGAATACCATTCATACATGAATATGTACTTTCTGCCACGGTCTAGAAGTTCCTTTATTTAATTTCCTTAAAAATTAATGCATAAACTAAATTTAACAAAAAAGAAAAAACAATGTATTAATCACATACTACATAAAAGAAAAGAACAAGAAACTTATACTCAAATTGATAAATTAGAACAACTTTCCTTGATTTCTCAATTTGTAGTTAGTCAATTGCTGTTGCTGGATGAAAAAGATTGAACGTACATAAAAACATTGTACCCTACGTGAAACCAATTTTATTTAATTAAATGCTATTAGTGAGTTGAGGTTATTCAATTTACTAGTTAGCAATGAGTGAGCGTACTGAAAAATTATCGAATTGTAGTAGTTTATTGTGTGTTTAACAAATTCAACTTTAGAAAGAATTAAGAATGATTAATTGGAATTAGTGGAAATTTGCTCATACTACGTAGTTGAGAATGAAAGTTTGTAGGTAAAACTGTTTTTTTTTTTATTTATTTATTTTTACTATTTCTTAAATCATAAAAATATTAGTAAATTCAAATGTGCTGATAGAAAAACAATTGAGAAAATCAAGCTAGCAGGAAAAGAAATGATATCAAGGCAATCTCCCAAGAAAGCTCAATAAATAAATAACACTTACCTTTCAGACTGGGTGCGGGTGCGAAACCTATTATTCACTAATTTGTGACGTAATGCGATTAAGTTGGGTTCCAAACATTTTCTTCATCTGACGATAAAAATATGCTCAGGTCAGAAAGGATTAATCTCAGCATCGTTTAGAGAAACTAAGCACTACTACCCGTGGGTTAAAAGGATGTTCATCTTAATGATCCCCTAATTTTTGAAATATACACATTAAATCTTTGTCTTACAGTATTAAAATTTTAACCCATTTTGTGCATTTGTACGGATTTTTGGACACCAATTTTGAAAATTCATTAAAAATACAATTACAATAAAATTCGTGACAATAAGCACCGCGTGTGTGTATAAAATTTCTACATATTCTTGCTTCTAAATTGCACTTAAATAATTTAAAATTATTAGTCAGGTAAACTGACATGCCTTTTCGGAAGGTAGTTTTTTTTAATAAGATTAATTATTTTGCATTTGAAATGAAAAATTCATCTAGATAAAGTAACCAACTTGATATAGAAATTATAACATCACAGGCTACATCTGGACAAACTTTCGAAAGAAGAGTTATTTGCACATTTTTACAGAAGTCATATAAATATTTTTCAAAATATAACAAATTTGTTTTCGAAGGTCCTAAAGCAGCGGGCCCCTCGTAAAAATCTGAGCCCTGAGCAAATTCCCCCGTCCCTACTCACCCTTGTCCTGTCATTTTATTCTAAAGCAGAGATGATCAAAGACTTTAGAAACCTCTCTCTCTCTCTCTCAATGAATTCTATATGAGGTGCTCAAAAGCTGTTATGTTCACGTGCACGAGACTATCCAACAACGTTCTAAAGCAGTGGTGACTTTAGGACTTTACATGTACCAGACTCATTTACATAGAAAAAGAGAGAGAGTTAATCAGCTGGGCATTTGTGGGTGGCCACCACTGTTCTAAAGGAATTCATTTATTGTAAAGCATACAAAGAGAGAAAATTGTAGGTTAAGCTGTCAATTAGAAGCAGCTCAAGTCAAAGCTTTTGATATTTTCTGACTCTCTGTCTCTATCTCTCTCTCTCTCCCTCTCCCTCTATCTCAGTTTGCCAAAATGCCGGCTCTCAGTTCGAACGAATACTCTTGTGTCGGCAAACAAAACATCCAAAAGATTCACTTCACTTGCATTCACTGCGATTATAAATATTCCGAAGAAGAAGAAGAAGCATAACTTTACAATTCTTTTGGTTTTCGATTAAATGGCATTGATTTGATTCATTTCAATTGTTTGTTTCAAAACAAAACAACATCTTTCTATGCATGTGAGTTTTTTTTTTTCAATTTCATGAGATTTTTCTGCTTTTATCTCAAAATTTCTAATATTTTTAGTTTATGCTAAAACTGTTGAACTGAAACAACTAGATATTAAGTACTTTACTTACTTTTAATGGCACAACAGCCCACGAAGTGAATAGGCCAAGCTTTTCGCATCCACTCATGTTGTGTGTGTTATATTTGTACATGAATGAAAGGAACAACTAGATATACGATTATATATGTATAGGTTAATCCAACGCTAAAAACGGTTGAAAAATTTCGTAAATTTATAGCATAAACCAATTTTTAATCATTTCCGAAATGTTCAATTCCTTTTGCAAATGATTATTAAAGCGAATTAAGAACTCAAAACGATTGTAACGGCTTTCTCTGAGAGTAAACGAGTATGGTGAATTTGGTGCTCATAAATACTCATGAGAAAATAACAACTAGTTTTTGGTACAAAACGGTTTTAGCGTTCGACAACCATACTATATAGTAATACATAGAGAGATTGAAAGAGCAACAGCGCTTAGAATTTAAAAGAGAATATGAAACCTCGTATGTAGAAAGAGGTTTGTTTTGTCAAAGGGCCACAGTACTCTATGAGTAAGATGAGAGTTTACTTTCTGTTATGGTTGTGCGAATGGAAAAATCAATACGGAATTACGAATAAAAATCTGAATTTGCAAATGAAAAAAACTATTTTTTGTTGTTATTTTTTATAGAAATATAACAAATTAAAGAAAAGGGCGAGACCTTAAATACGTTCAAACTTCATTTCAATCTTCCACAATTTTTCTTGCACAAATAATTCGCATTAAAAATGGCAAATGTGAATATTGAATATTGAAACTAATGCGAATTATTCGCAAAATTCAAACGCGAATGCAAATTATTCGCACAACCCTGCTTTATGAGCTCCAAACTGCCATGCTCTCTTTGATCTGATTGTAGCGCTCGCTCTTGAGCTCTTTTGGAGCGGTTGTTTAACGCTTCCGCTAAGCTTGATTTCGGTGCTGCCTTCCTTAGACATGCAATGTAAAAAGTAATTGAGCTGTACCTGTCAACAGTAAGCGCTTAAACGTAGACAAGGATGCGTTTGGTTTGGACTGGTTCCCGTTGTGATTTTATTGATGCAGCTTACGGAAACGCACGCCATAATGCTCATTACATTTATGTTAACAAAAAAGATATTGATTAAAATTACACTTTAATTTACTATAATTTACTTTTTTCATTGTTTGTGTGAGTTTAAATGCTTTGCATGTACTCGCAATGTTTTCCACAATTTCCAGATCTCGAAAAAACAACGCAAACATTTTGTTATGTACATATCTTATATAATTGTTAAGTTATAATTTCACATGATACCATAAAATAAAATTTAATTATTTTAATGCTCTAACCTTTACTACTCTTTTAAACTTTAGGTTCAACTAAATATTTTTATTTACAAACAAAAACAACAATTAAAAAAGAAACAAAACATACAAGCAAATAAAAAGTGTTTTTCTATTTTTTTCTCTCTCTCTCTTTTTCTGTTTCTCTTTTTTTTTTTGTGTTGCTGCTTCATACACACTGATTTTTTGCTATGCTACTACACAAATACACGCACAAACAAACACAAAAATGTACACTCACATGCGTATCTGTAGTTACACATACAGATACAGTTGAACATATAACGTCGGACATGCTCGCTCGCAAACGTATGTACCTCATGCATGCTATGTAGTAAGTACAATGTTGCCACAATAGTAAACAAACATAAAAAATGCTGTTGATGCTAAAAAGTAGAATAAGTGAAGAAAAAACAAAATAAGCCAAAAAAAAAAAAAAACAACAACAAATACGAAATAAGTATAGAAATATCAAAGCAGGAACTAAAGTATAATAAAAAAGATGAAGATTTTTCAAACGTTAAACTGTTGGGTAAGGTTTGAAAAGTTTTTCGTTTTGGTATGAAAAACAAGTTGGATAAACAAAAACAGCAGAGATGAAAATACATGGAAAGATATCAAAATACAAACGAATGCATAGACTAGGAGTCAGACAGAGAGAGAGTGGGAGAGTAAAAAGAGTGGAATATTCAACACAAACACACTCGTTTTTAAAGAGCAGCCAAGAATGCGTACAAACCAAACAGAAAAACAGCAACAACCAGCAACCAACTGATAAATATCCCTCAAGAAAATGGAATTCTTTTAAAGCAACTCCAGAAGCATTCCAAAACAGCGTGCAAGCAAAAATCTTGATTTCACTCTATTGACTCGCTTGTTTGTTGATCCGGTGGGATTTTTCAAAAGAGCGCTCGTTGCTTTAATGTGTTTCGCTTCTATTCATAGATCTCAGTTTTTCTAATGATAAAAAACTCTTTTCGAGTTCTTTAAATTGTTAATTTCGCCGTGACGACAATTTGCATACGATGTAATAGTACGACAAATTTACTAGAACTAAAACAGACAAACAAAATATTTTCAAATTTTCGTTATTACTTAGTACAATAAATGTAAAGTCTAGAACAGCATTTAAACTGAAGTTCATTGTGGTAAAGGCATAACACTTGCCACAATTGCTTGCCTATCTCTTTATCGTTGTCCTGTGTGATTGCATTCCCTCTCTCATTCTCCCTCCTTCTTCCTCCCACCTATCAATCGTCATTCCAATGAACACAATGCTCTGCATTCATATGGTACACCCTGTGTGTTGAATGTATCATTAAAAAAAAAAAAGCATGGAATAGCAAAAGAAACGAAAATAAAAGTAATAATGAAAAAAACAGTTATTCAATAGTTGCTTCAGAGTTATAACTCTGAAATAACTCTTCAGAGTTATAAACGAGCGAAAAACTACGAGCACTCTTTAACTAAATTTTTTTCTCTTTTTGATAAATTATTTTTCCAAGATCTATAACTATTAATAAAAAACAAACAAATTTTATTCACTCCAAAAACTTAACGAAATTAATTTAAATCATTAATTTTATCATAAATGAAGAAAATTGAGAAGGAAGAGTATAATATTTTTTATCAATTGCGAGTTTTTGCGAACTCTGCGAGGAAATATTACTCAAACGGCCTTGGGAAAGTATAGGGAAGCCTTACGCGAAGCTGCCGTTGACAGGTAAATAGAAGCCTTCGCTGTAATCAAAAGCTCTGCATTCATAGGGGTACACCCTGTGTGTTGAATGTATCAATACAAAAAAAAAAAAAGCATTCTATAGAATGCGTAAGGCTTCCCTATACCTTCCCAAGGCCGTTTCGAGTAATATTTCCTCGCATAATGGCCTTCTTTGATTCTAAAATGAAATTTTTCTAAATAATTTTTTATCTCACTTCTTCTTTAATGGCACAACAGCCCATGGAAGGCCTATTTTTTGATTTTTTTTTTTTATATAGTACATTCAACACACAGATTGTACCCCTATGAATGCATAGTATTGTTTTCATTGGAAAGAAGATTGATAGGTGGGAGGAAGAAGGAGGGAGAATGAGAGAGGGAATGCAATCTGACGACATTTTAACGCAGGCACTCTGCGTAGCAGCTAGTGTCCGACCGAATCTGATTTTTTCGCGAAGCCAAACTGAGGCTGTTTTCCATCTCAATTGCCTCTTTTCAATGGAACCTGTGTTTGTTAAAAACAAAACATAAAAAAAAAAAAGAAGAAAACATAAATAATATAAAATTAATTATGTTATACGCTAAAAAAGATGAATGGGATGGATGGATGTGAAGAAGGCCGAGAACCTGACCTACGAGTGCAGGACAGTTCCTCAAGCACTATGCAGCCCATTGTACTTAAGGCCTAGGAAAAGAAGAAGGGGTTAGAGAAGAAGAGGGAAAATTTTGAAAAAGGGCTTATAGAGGGACTACGGTCTGTTCCGCAAATTTTCCGGATTCTCTCACAAATCTCAGAAGATCGCACAAGGGGAAGGAGTGAACTTTGTCCATTCCTGTGACATCGAAACCCAAATGCGCCATCTCGTTCTGGCAAAGGAGGGACATGTGCGGGGAATATGCTCTGTGCTGTCCACCTCCTCCAGACAAGATGTACAGATCGGGTCCTCGGTGATGCCGATGGTGGTCATATGTTGGCCCCATAAATTATGTCCTGTGATGAGTCACATGCAATTTAACTTTTTTATTTTTATTTTTTTATAGATACATTTAACACACAGGGTGTACCCCTATGAATGCAAAGCATTGTGTTGAATGGAAGGAAGATTGATGGGTGAGCAAAAGATGGAGGGAGAGTGAGAGAGGGAATGCAATCACACAGGACACCGATAAAGAGATATGCAGCCATTGTGGCAAGTGTTATGCCTTTACCACAATGAACTTCAGTTTTATCATTGGCGACTATGACCGCATGTAGCGCCAAAGGCCAAACTTTTCGCATCCACTCATGTTGTGCGTGTTATATTGGCACATGAATGGAAGGGACCTACAGTTTAATGCCGAATCCGAACGTCGAAGTTAAAAGCTTTTCATGGCAATTTTTACCCTTGTAGTTTTGCCATTGCCTGCCAAGAGGTGGTGCCGTGTAGAAAACGTATTTGTTCTACTTTTTTTTGATTTTGTCTGTGCCGATATTCGAACGCCGGACACTCTGCGTAGCAGTCCAACGCATTACCACTACGCCACAGCGACCACACGCACACGTTTCATTAAATCAACTAATCCAAAAACCCAACTAATTAACCCAAATATTGCATCAATGGTAGATTTTAAATAACGAAATAAAAAATAAAAATTATTAATAGCAATACAAAAATCTGCATATAGCTTCTTTTGAAGTAAAAAACTTCCACTTATCTTCTCAGGAAAGCGATATTTTGAGACAAAATTTCCAAAACCTTCTTAAAACAGTTTTCTGAAAGTAATAGCAATAACAAAACTCTTTTAAACCTTCCTCAAATATAATATTGGAACCCATCCATATATCTTCCATTAGAAGCCTTCACTCTTTTTCTTGAGGGATGCTGACAGAGGATATATATTTTTTTTTTGTTTTTTTGTTATAACATGAAAATGCATAAGTGATGAGAAATATGCGTTCCCTATAAGTTCTACCGTTAGACGAACAACGGCAATCTATGTACACACTCACAAATGGAGAGAAGAGCATGAGAGAACTATAAAAAGCATCCACACAAACAACAAAAACAACATACATGTGAACATATAGAAATTGTAATGATTTTCTACAGAAACAAAAGAAAGAGTATTGTAAGTGCAAATAATGCAGTCACACCCACTACCATTCACCTTGATATGAAAGGAGAGCAACTCACGGGAGCGCAGCCCAGCAAACAAATTGGCACACACACACAAACACACACACACTGGTGAATATATGCAAGAATGCGCTTTACTCGTATTAAGAACACAATAAATAATTTACTTTATGATGAAATGAAATTTGTGCGGTGCCCTAACCAGCAAAAGAAAGCTTTACTTCAAAACTAATGAAAAAGTATTTATAAAAAATATTAATTAAATCTTACAAATATGAAAAAGAATTTCTCTACCAAATAAAACTAAAAAACAACTAATAAAATATTTGTAAAGCAGCTGTAAGTGATTTGGAAAATTGTATAAATAAAAACCACATATTTAAAATAGTTGCAAATAAATATTAAATTTTGTGTACTAATGAATTTTGTGTTGCTAACGAGTAAATCATTTTCTTTTTTAAATTAAATGTTATTAATGTAAAGTCTAAGATTTAAAAAAAAAAAAAAAACAAATCAATTTTTTATATTCGTTGCAACTTGTTACAGCGCATACAATGTTTCAGCGCAATCTTTCTAAATGTAAGCAGAAAGCCCGTTTCATGAAAATACAATTCATTTGTTTTCAAACTAAAAACCTAACCTAAAATCTATACAAAGGGAAACTTAACTAAACCTTTCTGTCGTTCTTGAAACCACAAAACAGCAAACACGAAAATCTTGTTAACAGAATCTCTTAACAGAAAAACGTTGTTAAACTTAACTAACTGTATATTTTTGCTAAAGCAAAACTGACAATTTTTAATTATTATTAATTATTATCACAATTAAATAAAGCCTAAGAAAAATTGATGCAACATTTTCAATAATTACGTAAATCAAATTTAATATTTATAAAAACATAAACAATCGTAAGTTGTCATTGGACCACAAAAAAAATTAATTGGTAGCAAAAGTAAAATTAGAAAAATTTAATAAATTAATAAATGTTATACAATTAATTGTTTTCAATGTTGTAGCGCAAAGTCGTTAGTTTTTTTTTTTTTTTTTTTTTGTTTTTTTATTAATTAACTAAGATAATACTTATTTTTTACTTGCTGTGTAGTAAATAATTTCATTTCCACTGAGTTTCAGAACTTATTTGTTATTCGTGTGTCTGTGTGTAAAGTTTTTAATAAATACATATGTATGTGGTAGATAACTGTTATTAAGTCGAAAGTTATTAAATAATTCTAGTTAGTTTTTATGGTTAGTTTTGTAAAAATGATTTCCATATCTGATAAGAAGTAAATTGAATAATTTTTTAGATTTACTAACTATCATTTTCGAACATCAAAAAGCCACAATTTATATTTCAAAAACAGTCTTCCGATAAAATAAACGATAAATCACGTGTCCCAAAACAAGCTACTGAAACTTATAAAAATCAAAACAAAATATAAAACAAAAACAAATGCAAAATCTGCAAAACACAAACAAACAACAAATTCATTGAAATTTATTATTATTTTGCTAGAAAAATGAAACCTGCTGTAGAAACTTGTACCTTAGAGATCGTCGTCGCCACAAGTAGAGACACAATCCCCGAAAAAAGCTTTTACTTTCTTTTGAAATTCTAATTCTAACCTATAAAAGAAAAAAAAAAAATAAAGGAAACCAAAAACAAAAACAAAAACAAAAATGTGTCCAATTCTGTAAACAATAAAACAACAAAAGTAGCATAGAAAATTTATATTGTAAAAAAAAAAAACAGCTAAATAATATTTTTAGAAAATTGTTACAAGTCTGCTAGCATTCTTAAGAGCATTCGAAAGAAGAGGCATAAGAAGCACAGAAGAAATCGTTTCCAAAACTATATATTGTCGAACAAAACCAAAAAACCAAATCCCAAAATAATTATCTCAACTTCTCAAAACAAAGAAAAGCCATACATAAAAAAATCTACTGGTTTCCTGTTTCCTATACTCGTCGTATGTAGAAAAACTACAAAAACTAAGTAAAACGATTTATTTAAACACACAAATTACATTGAAAAACTTACACGCTTTGTCAAATTTGAATGTATATATATGTATTTCTAACAAAACAAAAAACAAAAGAATACCGAAAATATCGTCGGACCCACCCTAGTACAATAAATACTAAAAACGTACATAGAAACAAAAAAGCCACTAAGGAAGAAAAAACTAATATTTTACCTAACACTCACAGTGAAATGTTATTAATATTAGCAGAAATTGGAAAAAAAAAAAATAGAAATGTAAACTTTTGCTAATTACTACCAACATTTCTTGGCCAGGAGTTAATTTTGTAAATAAAACACAAATAGTTGAAGGAATTTAGGAAATAATAAACAAAACAAAAAAATTGTGTCAAATTTTAATTGTAATTAGCACAGTTTCAAAGCTAAAAACAAATACTTTATATTGTTAAGAATGATTGAGCGCTACAGAAAACGAAGAATGTTGAAAGCGATAATGTTTGTATAGTAATGATTAAAAGAGTTGATATCTCTACTGGGATATAAGTAGCCGAATTGAGGTGAGTTTAGGCACCTTCACTTTATTAAAGTGAGAGCACGTTCTCTTCTTTTTAAGTGGGGAACAGAATGTGAAGCTGAATAGTGGAAGCTAACTGAGACGCTACAATCTGTCACAAGTACAATTCATATGTCACAGTGTGAAGTTGACACTGTCACTGAAGTTGAAAATGGAGGAAGCGAAAGGTTGAAACTTTTTAACTTGGTAGCGCTTTAAACATAAACGTTGGTTGTCACAAAAAAAATTTTGAAAAAAAAGGGAGAAACTACTTACCAAGTTCATTAACAAATACAACTTTTGTTTACTTACTTTTAATGGCACAACAACACATGGAGGACCTAGGCCGAGCTTTTCGCATCCACTCATGTTGTGCGTGTTATATTTGTACATGAATGGAAGGGACCTACAGTTTAATGCCGAATCCGAACGGCGAAGTGAAAAGCTTTTCATAGCAATTTTTACTCTTGTAGGTTTGCCATTGCCTGCCAAGAGGTGGTGCCGGGTAGAAAAATTATCTTTTCTACTTTTTGATTTTGCATGTGCCGAGATTCGAACCCCGGACACTCTGTGTAGCAGTCCAACGCACTACCACTACACCACAGCGACCACCACCAACTTTTGTTTATTCATTTTATATTTTAATCAATATTTAACAAAAGTTCCAGATCTTTTCTTTGTGACGCTTCGGTATTTTTCTACACTAGATACCCTGCGTTTCAGCTGCACACTTCACGCTTAACATTCGGTTTCCGTTCATTAGATGAGTGTAGAGTAATGGGCAAAGAGTGTAGAGAGCCTAAAGTTTCCAAAGTAAGTATTACACAAGGTGAAAGGTATGCAAGTTTGAGTTGTTATCAAGTCGCTCCTCTTCACCTATATGACGTTGGCCATCAAAATCAAGATATTGCGATTTAAAAAGAAGGAATCGTTTGGAGTACGTAAGGAGGTGAAACGAAGACAGTTTCCATCGTTACGAGGTCTACAGAAAAATAATGAAAAATCAATCAAATATTAAGCATGACGTTGGCCGACATAAAAACTTATTAATCCTGACTTTAGCCAAAAACCAATACATATAATCAACGCAGAATCGTTTGGAGGTGAAACGAAGTCAATGTCCAACGTTACGAGGTCTAAGGAAAACTAAATAAAAACCAATCAAATATTAAGCATGATGTGGACCGACATGAAATTAATCTTGACTTCAGAAAAAACAAAACAACACATTCAATTGATGAAGAATCATTAGGAGGTGAAACGAAGTCAAAATGTTATATTACGAGGTCTCCGGTTAATTAATAAAAAATAGTCAAATACTGAGCATGAAGTTGTCCTACACACAGTGATTAGGCCCATATACAAAATTAAAAAAAAATATTTAAAATATTATTACTGACTTCAAAAATAAACCAGACGCTACAATCGATGGAGGATCGATGGAAGGTGAAACAAATAAATCCCAGATGCATTATAAATCCCAAGATATTGATCCCATAGATTAATATGTTGTCATAGCCTTGTTAAATAAATTCCAAAAGGCCCAAAATCACCACTTATCAATATAAACTTTGAAAATCAGTACAAATTATTGACTTAAAAAAATCAGTTCTATTAATAAAAATTAGTACTTGTAGTGATGAAATCTCTCTACAATTTTAAAGGAATTTGGTAGGTCTGCAGCTTTATCTATCTGATTTAACGTAATCAAATAAAAAATGGCTATATAGAACTAAAATCAACAATGCGTGTAGGTCAGGTTTTTTTTAGAGGTCAATGTTAATATTTTAAATAATATTATATATTTTTCCTAAGGGACTAACCACAGTGTGTATGACAACTTCATACTCAGTATTTGACTGTTTTGTATTAATTAACCGTAGACCTCGTAACGATGGAAACTGACTTTGTTTCATCTTCCATCAATCCTCCATCGATTGTAGGTTCTGGTTTCTTGTTGAAGTTGGAATTAATATTTTAAATATTTTTTTTAAATTAGGCCTATGGCCTAATCACTGTGTAGGGCAACTTCATGCTCAGTATTTGACTGTTTTTTTTTATTAATTAACCGTACGAGGTGTGATAAAAAAATAACCGTTATTTTCAAATTTCGTGAGTTACGTATGTTCGATTTTCGCATTTTTTTTCTGTTATGTTGGTACACATGTCTGTTATATATGTTGGCAATACCAACCATTTTGGATTGTCAGTTTGTTTTTGCCAGATAAAAAGGTTAGTCGTGTTTTGGTGTGCTCTTCGATTTTTTACTATTCGAAAAAATGGATCAAAGAAACTGTATTCAATTTTGTGTAAAAAATGAAATTAAATGCGCAAGGATATTTGAAATGTTGACTGTGGCCTTTGGCGAGTCTACTTGAAGCAGAACACAAGTTCAATTGTGGTACAACCGGTTTAAGGAAGGCCGAGAAGATGTCAATGACGATGCTCGTCCTGGTCGCCCGAGCACACGAGTCAACAACCGATGAAAACATTGACGCAGTGAAGAAAATGATTTTGGATAATCGTCGAATCGTCGAATCACTATCAGAGAGGTTGCTGATGATGTTGGCATATCGTTCGGCTGGCTCATGCCAAGCAATTTTTACGGATGTTTTAGGCATGAAACGTGCGGCAGCGAAGATTGTTCCAAAATTGCTCAATTTTGAGCAAAAACAACGTCGCTTGTGCGTAAGTTTTTGGCCAAAAACAAAACCGTTATCATGCTTCAACCACCGTATTCACCGGACTTGGTCCCCGGACCCCGCTGACTTTTTCCTCTTCCCAAAACTGAAGACACCGATGAAAGGAAAGCGTTTTGCTTCGATTGAGGAGATAAAAGAAAAATCGAAACAGGAGCTGTTGGCGATACCAAAAAGCGTGTTTCAGAAGTGTTTCGAGGATTGGAAAAAACGCTGGCATAAGTGTATTATGTCTGAGGGGGATTACTTTGAAGGGGACAAGATAGTTGTTGATGGATAAATAAATACTTTATGAAAAAATTTGAAAATAACGGTTTTTATCATACCTCGTAATATAACATTTTGACTTCGTTTCACCTCCTAATGATTCTCCATCAATTGAATGTGTTGTTTTTTTTCTGAAGTCACGATTAATTTCATGTCGGTCAACATCATGGCTAATATTTGATTGTTTTTTATTAATTTTTCCTTAGACCTCGTAACGTTGAAAATTGACTTCGTTTCACCTCCTTACGAACTCCAATTCCTTCTTTTTAAATCGCAATATCTCGATTTTGTCGGCCAACGACATGCTGGTCTCCTCTTCACGTCTTTTGTGGTGAAAAATTTTCAACTGTAAAGATCATTGTTTACGTTTGATAACTTGTTTACTGTGTTTTCCGCCATTTTATTTTCCTCAGATGATTTTGGCATTAACTGAGTGCCGCCAGTATGGCTGCAACAACAAAGATATGTTGTAATTGATTTATATATGTATGTGCTTCTGCTGCAGCTTTCGTCAGTGACATAAAGAGGTGATCTACCGCAACAAAGCAAATGTGTTGTTATTGCCCTGTTGAAATTGTTGTACTGTTAACAGTATATCACCTTGTTTACAATTTCACCATAGTATTACATATGAGACGTTCTCTCTCTCTCTCTCTCTTTTGATATGCAAAGGAGTGCCCCCAGCACAGTTTTACCAATTTTTAATGCATTTTTGAGGTCCGTTACGCTACTTTTTGTTTGTTTGTTATAATTATAATGCACTGGAAAAAATTCATTTTCGTTTTACTTTAAAATTTTTGCTATTATTTTGTCTTGGTAAAGTCGCTGCAACAATGACTTTTACCAATTTTTATCAGCTATGCTATGAAGTTAACAGTAATCATGGGTTAAAATATAATTTTTGACACATTGATAGTAATCAACCACGATGAATAAATAAATAGTCAGGATAAATCAAGTAATTTCACCAGCCAGAATTGTTACTGGTGATGGATCTGGAAAATGGATCTAATGGATGGAGAATCCCAAACGTAAACGATCATATGAAAAGCCTAGTACACCGGCCAAATCGACAGCAAAGCCAAATCGCTTCAAAAAGAAGATGGAAGAATGTTCTGTGTTGTCTGGGATCAGCGAGGTGTTTGAACTTCTGAAACCAGGTGAAACAGATACTGTTCAATGTTTTGAGCCAAAAATGGCCAGAACATCAAGCTAGGCAACACAAAGTGATTTTTCTTGATGACAATGCACCATCACATCAAACAATCCAGACTCGGGAATTGGTAGATTCGTACAGCTGGGAAGCACTCCCCCCTGCCGCTTATTCACCAGACTTGGCTCCATCTGACTACCACTTATTTTATCAATGGGGCATGCACTTGCTGAGCAGCACTTCGATTCGTACAAAAATGTGAAAAAATGGCTCGATGACTGGTTTGACTCAAAAAACGAACAGTTTTTTTGGCCAGGCATTCACAAATTGCCAGAGAGATGGGAAAAATGTGTAGCTAGCGATGGCCATTACTTTGAAGATTGATTGTAAAACCTTTTTAATTAAATAAACGTGTATTTTCTTTTAAAAAAAATACTGGTTTCATACGTGTACACCTGGTATTATATTTTATAATTTCAATTTCAAATCCTCATTAATTACCCAAAAATAAAAATCTCACATTTTTCCCGTGAGTTAAACTGCGACGCACATATTCTTGCATAATTATTTTTTTTTTTCTTGATACATTCAACACACAGGGTGTAATCCTATGAATGCAGAGCATTGTGTTGAATGGAATGGAGAATGAGAGAGGGAATGCAATCACACAGGACACCGTTAAAGAGATAGGCAATGCCATTGTGGCAAGTGTTATGCCTTTACCACAATTAACTTCCGTTTATCAGTGTCGACTATGACCGCATGTACCGCTAAAGGCCAAACTTTTAGCAGCATTGTTATGTTTGGATATTTAATATAACCCTGAATTTGTATATTTTATAATATTTTATAAAGCAAAACTGAAATAAATTGATCAAAAAAGGTAATTTTCTCTTCACCGTTTTTCACATTATCCCAATACTCCACTCCACAAACTCATTGGACTCATATCATCAACGTTGTGTTGAGAATTAATCTCACCACACTGCCGCACTCGTCATTTTATTTGCACGTGAAAAAAAAAAAACAATGCAATCCACTTGTAAGGCTTTCCCCCTAATGCCATATTGGACAACAACCACACAACACAACTTTGTTATAATTTCAAATAATAATTGGAGTGTTCACAGTGTCGTAAATTCTCTCATTTCTCATATAAAATTATACGATTTTAGAACAAAACGACAACATAAAACACCCTTGTGAACACCCCAACCTGTTTTGTCTATTGAATGTATCGTTTCTTTTGAAATTTTGAAGCATACTATTCCAGAGGGGAGAAAAAAAATATATTTAACGAAAAACTTAGGCTATTCACAGTGCATCAGGCTAGGTCACATCTCACCTCATTTGTCGTTCCAAACTTACTTGAAACACTGAATTATTAGTGAAATATTGTTATGAAAGTAATTGTTATGTGGATACCTCAAGAGTGGCATGAGTGGCATGAGTGGCAAAATTGTGTATAGTAAATTCAGCGCAAAATATAGGAAAATATTTAAGAAACGAACGATGTACATAAGAAATGAGCAAGGAAATTAGGTGAAATATAAAAGATTCCAGCAAACGTAAGTCACAAACTAAAACTGTTGAAAGTAAAAACTGCAAGCAGTATTAAAAGGGAAATGAGCGAAATGAGCGAGGAAAAAAAAATTCATAAAAATTTGTAAAGCAGACAAGCCAAAAAAAACAAACAAAATCAAACGTTAAGGAAATGGTAAAAAATCTCGTTTTAGAGGATTTTTATTTTTACAGAAACCAAAACAAAATAAAAACAGAAAACTGAAAACCACAAAGAAACAAAGAAATAATACAAAAATCTATAGTAAATGTGCATAAAATAAAAAATACATAGTATCTGTAGTACCTTGAAAAATGTACGCTAATTCTTTAAATAACTTTAGAAAAACAAACAAAAACTAAATATTAAAGCAACAAAACGAATACTGTTATGAAAATAATTATATTGTATGTAATTTAAAAATAATTAAAAAACCAATAACAAAAAATTAAATAAAAATAAAAATAAAAATCAACTGATGACGCTAAACAAATTGTCTACAAAGAAAACTTTTATTGCAATTGAAACTTGAATCAAGATGCTGATGATATTAAGCAAACAAAACAAAACTAAAATCACAAAAAGAAGAAGAATTAAAAAAAAAAAAAAACCAAGAGAAAAATTAATTAAATTAAAATAATATCAAAGCAGAAATTTTATTGTTGTTAAAAAGTAATGAAAACTGAAAACTGAAGAACTCTTTTATTTAAATTGAATGAACAAGAAATTAAATGTAAATGTTTACTTTAAAAAAAAAAAAATATAGAAAATATTAAATAAATTTTAGTAAAACAAAAAAAAAAAACAAAAAAAATCCAACACTTACAAAAGAATAAAGAAAAAAACTGAATTTGAACATTTCAAATTGATACAATGAAAATCAATTAAATTTCCATATTTCTCTTAATCGTTTTGTGTGGTTTCCTTTTCGTTTTTTGATATTGTTTTCAATTTTTTGTTCTAATTTTTGTAAAATTTTTTTTTTTTATGTTTTAATAAAGAAATTTCAATTGAAAATCAATTGCAAACGAAATGCATTTTGAAAATTATGTGAAAATAATTAAAAGTAAAACAAACAACAACAAAAAAATAAAATAAAAAACACAAAATAGAAACAAATAAAAATATAAATAAATAAAATATATATTTCAAAAAATTGAAAGAAATGAATTGGTTTTTTCGAGTCCCTTAGAAGTGATGGTATTTATTCGCCGGTAAGTTGAAAGTATTTTGAGGAACGTAGAGGCAAGTATCTTCCAGAATTAAAGGCGAATGGACTAAATGATTTAGATTTTAAGGGGAAATTGCAAAAGTCAACTAGTTTATTAGAGCAATGTTATGCAGACGGCCGGTCAAATGGTCGTCGGTCAAGTCACTTTTTACGCTCTCGTTTTTGTTTTTTCAACTCTGTGCCCCAAGTATGACATGGAGATGGTCAAATGATTGCCGGTAACTAGTATGCGTTTGTATATTTTTAGTTCTTTTGAAGTTTACTTCTTAAGAATCGTTTTTATATTTAATTGCCATGTAAAGGAAGGCCAGCGCCATCTGTCAGTCAGGAATAAAATAAATGAGAATGCATATGTAAGTATATTTATATACACATAAATGATAGGCAACCAACACATATGCATCCACTATGCGCCCTCTATCAGTCGATAGAGGAGCCTTCTATCAGTCCATAGAGCAGCCTTCTATCCCTTGGGCACTGATTCGCATATGATTCATACTCGATTGATAGAGGGCGCTGAATATGAATCACTATCGATAACCCATAAGTTTCTAGTAAAATTTTACATTTCAAACATTTAACCAAAAATCGTTTAGAAATTTCTAAAGCTGAAAGAATGAGCGAGTATAGAATGGAAAAAAACAAACTCAAACAATTGGCAATAAAATCACGATAAAATCTGCAGCACCAAAAACTGCGCCTGATAGACAGCGAAAATGTAGACTTCTTCGAAAAATGGATGCCCAACACAATTCAGATTCTACCTAGTCCTGCCATAAGTTCTGTTACAATTTGAATATACGAGTATAGTGTAAAAATTAAAGAAACGAGTTTTTTTTTAATGTGTTGTAATCTTTATTTTGTTATTAAATTATAGTGTTCCTGAAAATCAACATCTTATTCTCGCTTTAATGCACGCCTTTAGACGATCAGGCCATTGGGCTATAGCGGCACGCATGGTTTCGATGGGTATTGATGACGCTGCTGAAATAAGAGCTTTCTTAAGACTCTCCAAATTTCGGTGGCGAACTTTGCAGGACACACTCTCTCGCTCTGATCACAATTTGTAATCAAGGGGATTCAAATCTGGGCTTCCCGAGGGTCAATCTTCAGCACTAATAAAAGCTGGAATATTCTAACGTAGCCACTCTTGAGTTGTTTTGGCTTTGTGTGCCGGCCCTTTGCAGGTCCTCTAGCTCTGACCACAATTTGTAATCAAGGGGATTCAAATCTGGGCTACCCGAGGGCCAATCTTCAGCACTAATAAAGGCTGGAATATTCTGACGTAGCCACTCTTGAGTGGTTTTGGCTTTGTGTGCCGGTGCAGAGTCTTGTTGAAAGACCCAGTGCTCTCCATTAAAAAGGGTTATTGTCAAGTCTTTCACCACACCACGCCTTCCACGACATCTTGTTGGTACACTTTTGCTCCAGTTTTAACGCACTTTTCGCAAAAATGCAAGGAACTGACGCCTTTGTGGGATACTCCCCACCAGACCATAACGGATGTGTTGGATGATGACCTCTCTGAACCCTTGGCCAAATAAATTAAGCTTCTTCAGATGTTCTCGCATAGATTTTGTCGTTTTGCTTATTAAAAACTTCCTCCACCGTAAAAAGGATATTTTCATGACCCTTTCTTGCGTGCCACTGCAAAAGCTTCTTACATCTTTCCAATCGTATTTGTTTTAGCCGTGGAGTTAAAAGATGGCCTGTGCACCTGCGAAAGGCCTTCATGTGGAGGTCATCACGGATTAGTCGTGACATGGATCTGGAAGACATATCCATTTCTCTAGCCATGATCTTTTGCTTTCTTAAGGGATTTCGGTGAATTCGCTCCCGCACAGCTTTTATGGCTCCACTCGTACGAACAACGCGAGGTCGACCACTTCTCAGCCTGTCTGTCTTCCACTTGAGACGATTCCAAGAAACTATCGATGGGTACGATATACAAACATTTTCGATATTTCGAGTTTTTTTCTAGCAACGTGAATATTTGACTTGCGCTTTTTCCGCATTGTACCAAAAAATGCGAATAACGGGATCATACAATTTAAAATTTCACCGCCTACTATTTTGAAAAGCTTGTAACAGAACTTATGGCAAGACTAGGTACTATAGTGAAAAAATAGAACAGAAAAACCAGCACCGAGACATTGCGATAGTGTAAACTTCACAAGCCAGTTGAGGCACAACAGAATTCGAATTCTATTGGAAAACTACTCGCAAAGACTAAGACTAAGACTAGATTCGCAGAGACAGCATGAATGGCAAATGAATGAGTTTATTAGAGCCAAGAATTCCAACAACACTCATGTCATTGAGTCCCGACGAAAGTCCTCAGATTATACAGCACCAGGCAGTCTTTCAGGTGGTCGAATTCCCAGCTTCTCTACGAAAGAGAAGGGCAGAAGATTTACATGAAAATTTGCACGATAATCTTTCCTCCATAGAAAGAAATCAACTCGCATCAGCACAAGTTTCTAGGCAACCTCATAACCATCGCGAGTTCTCAGACCGACAAGTGCCAAAATTTGCACCTGTTGCGATCATACAACCTGAATATTTTGAAGACGATGATTATTATTATTATAATGATGATAACAAATGATGATGATGATGACGATGGTAAGATTATAATTATGTATATTGATGTAGCAAATGAATTCGCACGCTTTGAGTATGAATATTTTGATGGAGATGATAATTTCGCAGAAGGCGTTGAATGCAAACGATCAAAATGAAGTTAATCCAGATGTAGCACCATCCTGGGATAAGAGAATCATCAAACTGAACTATACAAGGCTTGGCTTATCGTTTGCATAAATCAGCGCATCGTTACAAATTCCTTCAGCCACGCCTGTAATGTCTGCTGTAGACTTTGGTTTTACAAGATTACTAAAACCTAACCTAAAAACCCATAACGTAAACCTTCTGAAAAAGTAAGCAAGAAAGTAGGGCGTCCCTCTATATAATAATATAGGCACAGGTGTAGTGTATATAACTCCATCCGATTTATATGGCTAGTTCACAATACTTGAACAGAACCATGTCTATTTCTAAAAAAAAATTATTACTTACACTTGTTGGTATTGTCTACTAAATATAACCGTTATTTACCATGCCCACAACATTTATTTGGACAAAAAAAAAATTAGAAACACTTCGTTTTGAAAAGAAAGCATAGCTTTTTTTTTTATTTAAATTCATCAATGTCATTAATGATTTATTGCAAAGCCTTTATTTCTTATAACCTCGCTCAATCTTTTTGGCCTATTTTTGACATTTTCCAATCGAAATACTCGTAGAGTGCCATGCTTCCTGAACGATTCGCCACAATTCTTCGACATTTGATAGGTTATGCTATTCAACTTCTTTCTACCTTTAGGTCATGCCACAAATTCTCAATCGGATTTAAGTCCGGCGATTGTGGCGGCCACTCCAAACTCTCGAGTATTTGTGTTTGAAATAAATTTTTCGTATACTAGGCTGTGTGCTTAGGATCGTTATCTTGTTGAAAACGCCATTTTAGCGGCATACTACTGTGGGCAAAAAGTAGTAAGACTTTTTAATTTAAATTTCGCGCGGAAACCCATTCATCAAAATATTATTTTTTTAAGGTTGGTATGACTGTCGGTGACATCTGTGCTAAATGTCACATCAAAATAATCATTAGTGTTTAGTATACGCTTGTCTTTCTGAAGTACAAAAAGTGCATTCGGCGATTTTCACAATGAGTGAAATTATTCAACAAAGAAGTTCCATTCAATTTTGTGTGCGGAATCAAATTTCTGGTGCCGAAACGTTCAGAATGTTGCAAAAGGCCTTCGGTGATAATTGTATGTCGCGAGCAAGTGTTTTGGATTGGTACAAATTGTTCAAAGATGGTTGAGAACGCGTTGACGACGAACCACGTCCAGGACGGCCATCAACACCAACTGATGATCAACACGTCTGGTCAATAAAATCAAGGAATTGGTGCTCGAGAATCGACGATTAACAGTCAGAGACCTTACTGGCATCGTTGGAATATCGGAAGGATCAGTGAAAACCATTTTAAAACATCATTTGGGCCTAAGAAGAGTGAATGCACGATTGGTTTTACGATTCCAAAATCACTGCATTGGTTTTACGAGACCATTTTGCCAAAAATCGACTGATATCGTTCCGCAACCACCCTATTCGCCTGACTTAGCACCGTGTGACTCTTGGCTATTTTCTTAACTCAAAAAACCGCTTCGTGGACACCGTTACCGTTTTGAGTCAATTGAAGACATTAAACATGAATCGCTAAGCGCATTGAAGGCTATTCCGGAAATTGACTTTAACAACTGTTTCGAGAATTGGAAAAAACCTTGGCACAAGTGTATTGGGGCCGGGGGGGATTACTTTGAAGGGGACGAAATAGATTTGGAAGAATGAATAAGAAAATTTGAAATTATGAACAAAGTCTTACTAACTTTTGCCCACAGTAGTATTTTCCTCAGCCCATGGAATCATAGTATTTTTTAAAATATCTACGTAGCTCTCTTTTCACATAATTCCTTCAATTGGTCCTACTCCATACCAGGAAATGCAACCCCTTAGCATCAGGCTGCCACCTCCATGCTTTACAGTTTAGGTTTAGTTTACCTCGGATTGTAAGCCTGGCCTAGGAGACGATGAACAAAGGTTTTACCATCCATTCCGAACAAATTTATCTTCGTCTTATCGGTCCAAAGTACATTTCGCCACTGAACTTTTGTACTTCACGGATTATTTGGTATTTGAGATTGCGCAGAGATTGTTCTCTACTACTTACTTAGAACGAGGCTAATTGTCCTGGCACTGACTTGAAGTCTTGTGGTGCCCTTGAGCTCGCGTGACGATAACACTGGGTTCTTTTTGGGATTAATCAGCAACATATTTTTATCAGAAGGACTCAATTTACGGGGACGTCCTCGGGTTTCTACCGTTTTTGTTGTATGAGGCGCTGTACCTATAAAAACCTTCTTCGTAGAGCAGTTGCCGATTTTTGTGATTTCTCTCATAGATTTTCCCGTTTTGACGGGATTTTGAGATTTTATTACATTTAGTTCAGGTTAGATGCTTTCCTCGATCAACTATGATTTAGTAAAATAATTAAATTAATGCAAATATCACTAAATTTAATCAAAGGTAATATTTATTACAATTTACGTGCTCGGTTAAACAAAATTTTTTTGTTTTAATTTTTCGTTTTTTTTAATTGAAGCAACATGAGTGGATGCGAAAAGCTTGGCCTTTGGCGCTACATGCGGTCATAGTCGACACTGATAAACTGAAGTTCATTGTGGTAAAGGCATAACACTTGCCACAATGGCATTGCCTATCTCTTTATCGGTGTCCTGTGTGATCACATTCTCTCTCTCATTCTCCCTCCTTCTTCCTCTCACCTATCAATCTTCCTTCCATTCAACACAATGCTCTGCATTCATAGAGGTACACCCTGTGTGTTGAATGTATGAATAAAAAAAAACAAGCTAATGGAAAATGTCTGATTCGAGTGGAATTGCTGTTTTAATAAAAATTGACTAAAACTTATGGGAAGAGGAATAAAAGTAATAGCAAAAAAGAAGAAAGAAAATTGTGGAATCAAGGAGTGGTATTTGGAAAACGAACAGTTTTCTGACAAAATACTAAAAATAAATTAAACTAAAAGTAACCGATCCAATCGATTATAAAAATTACAAGAGAATGGATGATGAAAAGTTTTCTAATATTTTGGCAATGATTAGACGCAAGATAGAAAAGAAAGATACAATGATGTGAGACGTGATAACTGCTGAGGATCGTCTTGCAATTACTTTGCATTATCTAGCTAAAGGGGGATCGTTTGCTCACCTTAAATTTGCTTCGGCAGTCTAACCACAATCCATTGGAAACATTACAATCGAAACGTGTGAAGCAGTTGATGTTGGTTTTAAAAATTATATACATGTTCGAAAGTTATGAATAATAAATAAATAAAAAATAAATAAATTTTCGTACGCTTATTATTTTATTATCTTATTATTTTATTTTTATATTTTCCCCACTTAACGTTCGATAATTCTGGCAAATTTTTATATACGAGGTGTGATCAAAAAATAACCGTTATTTTTCGCATTTTTGTTTCTGTTATGTTGGTTCACATGCCTGTTATATATGTTGGCAATACCAACCATTTTGGATTGTCAGTTTGTTTTTGACAGATAAAAAGGTTAGTCGTGTTTTGGTGTGCTCTTCGATTTTTTACTATTCGAAAAATGGATCAAAGAAACTGTATTCAGTTTTGTGTAAAAAATGAAATTAAATGCGCAAGGACATTTGAAATGTTGACTGTGGCCTTTGGCGAGTCTGCTATGAGCAGAACACAAGTTCAATTGTGGTATAACCGGTTTAAGGAAGGCCGAGAAGATGTCAATGTCAATGACGATGCTCGTCCTGGTCGCCCGAGCACACGAGTCAACAACCGATGAAAACATTGACGCAGTGAAGAAAATGATTTTGGATAATCGTCGAATCGTCGAATCACTATCAGAGAGGTTGCTGATGATGTTGGCATATCGTTCGGCTGGCTCATGCCAAGCAATTTTTACGGATGTTTTAGGTATGAAACGTGCGGCAGCGAAGATTGTTCCAAAATTGCTAAATTTTGAGCAAAAACAACGTCGCTTGTGCGTAAGTTTTTGGCCGAAAACAAAACCGTTATCATGCCTCAATCACCGTATTCACCGGACTTGGCCCCCGACTTGGCTGACTTTTTCCTCTTCCCAAAACTGAAGACACCGATGAAAGGAAAGCGTTTTGCTACGATTGAGGAGATAAAAGAAAAATCGAAACCGGAGCTGTTGGCGATACCAGCGATACCAAAAAGCGCGTTTCAGAAGTGTTTCGAGGATTGGAAAAAACGCTGGCATAAGTGTATTATATCTGAGGGGGATTACTTTGAAGGGGACCAGATAGTTGTTGATGAATAAATAAATACTTTTTGAAAAAATTTAAAATAACGTTTGTTTTTTTGATCATACCTCGTATACTTCAATAAAATTACGTCATATTTCGTTAATTTCTATTAACACAACATTGTGCCCCTCCTTTCTAATATTTTGACTATAGAAATTGTTTAAATAATGAAACGAAAACGAATGAATGAAACAACTTAGCAATAAACGGCCCAACTCATTGTACAATCGTTAACTCCGCCCACCAAAAATTGCAACATTTTAATTTTCATCCAACCGTTGGATCAACTTAAAAATTGATCATACAACCACGCTACGCACGATACAACATTGCGCAATCTAACCATGTTGTGCAACAGGTTGTATCGTGTATCGTGTATAGCCTCCATAAGAGTTACAGTGTGTAAAAGAGCAAAGAGCGTAACGATGTATTACATATGGGATGGTCAAAAGGGAATGTCCACAAATGACGTTGAGAGAGAGGGAGAGTAGACTATTGCATTCACCTCTTTTGAGAGAAATGCAAAGGGTGGTAAGAAATGATCGGCTTAAGTAGAATACACTGAAAATAATCCACATTTATTTACTTGCATATAAGTATATTTTCAAGAAAATATTACTATAATATTCTTTACCATGTTGGTAAAATCGATTGTAATCACTTTTTTATTTATTTCTCTTTTGCGCACACTCTAATTTATTTATGTTTTATTTCACTCACCACCTTTCCATACAGTATTTTCTTAATAATATTTGCGAAAATACATAAAATAAAAATTAATCCAGATAAAACGCTTTACAAACACATACATGATGGGCGTCCACTCGTTCTCGTATGTAGGGTATGTATGTACGTATGTATTTATGAGTCTGGACAAAGTGTACAGTGAGTTGTAAAAGGATTTGAACAGATGATAAAATTGTAAAATTGTAAAAAAAAAACAGATGAAATTGTAAAAATAATCGCACTTTGGGGGGATTAAAAAAAAACAGATTGTAACTGTATGCAATTTTTCCATGCATGCACACACATGCATTCGACAAATATCCCTCTAGGGAAATCAACTAATTTAAAAGTAGTTTGAAATTAGTTTTTCGTCAACCGGAACTATCATTTCAAATTGACTACTATTCGTGGAATGAACTCACGTTTTTAACATTGCGATGTCCTGCGAGTAGTCAATCGTTTAATTATGCATATATTTTGAGCTAATTGGAAGTTAGTTTATCATCAATTACTTTCAAACCAGTTATCATTTCATGGCATAAAAAAATAATTTTTTTTTTTTTTTTTTTTTTCATCATATAAATTACTTATTAACTTTTTATCAACAACCTGTTAATGTGGCTTGTGAAGCAATGTTCTTATTAGCAGAGCCACACGATCGAGTCAAATGTAAAATGTAGTGTCAAGCAGCGAGCAATGCAAATAAAATAAAAACAGCTGTTCGCTGTTTTACCGCTTTCTCAACGAGTTAGTGCATAGCTCTGATAACTTTCACATGAGTTAGTTAGTATATCGATTATATGAATCGATTAGTCGTGGGTTCAGGTTTTTAAAGCGTTGATAATATTTTTTTCAAACAAAGATATTGCAAAAAACATAAGCGACAGAGCGAAATTATAAACCAAATTGACCGTCACCTGCACTGTTCGCTGTGGCGTAGTTGGTAGTGCGTGCGTTGGCCGAGTGTCCGTGCGTTACGCAGAGTGTCCGGGCAAATTTCAAATTTCAGCACAGGCAAAATCAAATTGTAAGAGTAACGATTTTTCTACACGGCATCACCTTTCGGGAAGCAATGGCAAACACCTACAAGAGTAAAACTTGCCTATGAAAAGTTTTTCACTTCGTTCCGTTCGGATTCGGCATAAAACTGTAGGTCCCTTCCATTCATCTACAAATAAAAGGTGATTTTTTAAGAGCTTAGTTTGAAAATTCAAAAAAACACAGAAAGAAATTTTACAAAAGTGAATGAACTTTTTATTTGAATCATCGATAAATCAATTCCTGCCATTTACGTTTTAAAGATAATTTCACTTAAATGTTGCCCGTCGCTACGCTTCAAGTGGCCCATTCTGAAGGCCCAATTTTGGCGCACTTTTTCACACATTTCGGCCGGAATCTCACCAACGGAATCTCACGCGTTAAATGTTGGCTTCCAAAGGAGCAATCGTGTTTGGCTTGACCCCATAGACAAGAGACTTAACATAGCCCCACAAAAAATAGTCTAACGGGGTCAAATCACACGATCTTGGTGGCCAATTGACTACACCAAAACGTGAGATTTACTGCTCACCAAATTTGCCTCTCAATTGATGCATGGTTTCGCATGTAGTGTGGCATGTGGCACTGTCCTGTTGGAACCACATGTCGGCCAAGGCCTATTCTTGCATTTTCAGCAAAAAAAAAGTCTGTTATCATCGAACGGTAACTTTCTCCATTGACCGTAACGTTGCGGCCTTCATTGTTTTTGAAGAAGTACGGCCCAATGATGCCGCCTGCCCATAAACCGAGCAGCACCAACCAGTGCATTTTTCTGCATTGGTAGCTGCTGCTGAATGGCCTCTGGCTGTTCTTCACTCCAAATACGGCAATTCTGCTTGTTCACGTATCGATTGAGCCAAAAAGAAGCCTCATCGCTGAAGACAATTTTGCGATAAAGAGAACGGATCCTCGTCCAGCTTTTCTAAGGCCTATTCACCGAGGCGTAAGTCTATTCATGTCACCCTTGTCAAGAATCACGCGTAAACTGTCAGAAATATAAACGTCAAAAACTAAGTAAAAATAAAATCACCGTTTATAACACGCACAACATGAGTGCATGCGCAAAGCTTGGCCTAGGCCATTCATGGGCTGGCCGAGCCATTAAAAGAAGAAAAAGAAAACCACCACCTTCATATTTGGTAAGTAGTTTACACTAGTCTCACAATTCATTGCTTTCCAATTAGCTTTTCAATAAGTTCTTTCCACAAACTGATTGCTTTATTCCGATAGGGATGTATTTCCTTTGCATGTGTTCGTATGCCCATTTGCATAAGGATCCTACATAATTAGAGTAAATGAGAAATTCAAA
This sequence comes from Palloptera scutellata, assembly GCA_958295655.1. NCBI lineage: Eukaryota > Metazoa > Arthropoda > Insecta > Diptera > Pallopteridae > Palloptera > Palloptera scutellata. Next base: position 97,355,784 of record OY282449.1, read on the forward strand.
ACAAACAAAAAATACATAAATAGTTAAAGTTAAAAGCAGAATATAAAACAATATATAAAATGTGCAAAATAAAGAGATTTACTCGTAGGGTAGAGGTTTGCAGCGTGGTTTCACTATGTTACACAGGTGGCAGCACTGTACCACCGACACAAAACGGCATAACGGGTCACGAAAAGAATCGCCGTTAGCTTTAATAAAGTCATTTAGCTGAAAAACGTCGTTCGTTCGCGTGATATTCCTTACAAGTGAAAAATTGAAAGTGAATGTTTTATTAGGTCGTGGAAATTGGTGAAATTTTTGAACAAATTTTAAAGCCAGTACATGTTTTTCCTCGTTTTAAAGTAAATTTTAAGAATTCAATGGCGTTTGGCCAAAAATCGCGATTCAATACAACTTTTTGGACATCACAAGAAATCGCTGACTAACTGTAAGTTGCCGAACCATTTTTTCTACAATTTTTTTGTGTTTCTACGCGCCAATTGTTGAATCAACTCGCTATTCTATCAACGCTTAGACATTTTAAATACACTTGGACAAAAATGATAAAGATTTTGAATGACTTATTCAATTTTTTCTTGTATTTCTTAGCTTTTTTGTGATTTTTTATTTAACTTTTCATTACTGCGACTAGCTCGGCTGCAGACACAGACCACCAACAACTGATTACTTTGTGCAAGATTATGAGAAGTGTTTGGAAGCAATTAAAGAAGTGGAAAGGTGTGAAAGAAAGAATATGGAATGGATGATCGGAGTTTGGGCCGATATATTTTGAAATTCGATATGGAAGTTCCAGATATCGGGGCTATGAATGCTGAGAAAGCGTTGACATTGGAGGGATGAATGTGAAGAAGGCCGAGAACTTGAACTACGAGTGCAGGACAGTTCCTCAAGCACTCAGGCTATGTAGCCCATTATACTTAAGGCCTAGGAAAAGAAGAAGGGGTGACAGTAAGTAAGGGGTTAGAGAAAAAGAGGGAAAATTTTGAAAAAGGACTTAACCTAAACAAGGTTATAAGGGGACTACCTTCTCTTCCGCTAATTTTCTGGATTCAGAAGGGGAAGGAGTGAACTTTGTCCATTCCTGTGACATCGAAACCCAAAATGCGCCATCTCGTTATGGCAAAGGCGGGACATGTGCAGAGAAAATGCTCTGTGCTATCCACCTCCTCCAGACAAGATGGGCAGGTCGGGTCCTCGGTGATGCCGATAGGGGTCATATGTTCGCCCCGTGGATTATGTCCTGTGATGAGTCCCACCATCCGGCGAAGGTCCTTCCTTCCTAATTAAGAAGGAATTCTGCTGCCTTCCTGTTTGGTCAAATCACAAAACACTTAGCCGTTTTACAGATGTCCAGATTGGACCAGCGTCTCTTATGTAAATCATTGGCATAAAATTTTATCCAATGCATAGCACCTGCCAAACTGGTCCCGACTATTGACTCTGGTCCCAAAGGCATGTTCTTTAATCCACAGTTAGCCAACTCGTTGGCTTTCTCATTCCCAGGAACCCAGATAAGATGGAGCTGATTCAGTCTTGCGACTGATCTAAGTTTCCTCTTACACTCTTGGACAATCTTTGAAATGATTCCTGCGTTCCCCAGAGCCTTAAGTGCAGCATGACTGTCACTACAGATACCTGTACGTTTCCCGCGCCATTTTCTTTCAATTATCCATTCCGCTACTTTAAAGATGGCGAAAACTTCTGTCTGGACGACAGTTGCCAACCCACCCAAGGAATAGTAGCAATTGACACCTTGGTTTAAGTGCCATCCAGCTCCAGTACCTTCATCGGTCTTGGATCAGTCAGTTTGATATTACTTCGATGCATTACATCGTACGCGAACACTGGCTTAGTGCATATGGTTCGTAATTGACGATGCTTACTTACTGAGCTGGCACTACAACCGATGATCGATCTTGGCCGCCTCTACAAAGCTGCGCCAGTCGCCTCTGCTATGCGCGCACTGGTGCTAGTTGATAAGGGTAACTACCTGGTCCTTCCAACGGAGATTAGGACGTCCTCTTCTGTGTGTTCCTCCACCGTGGCTCGAATAAAACACCCTTCTAGCCGGAGCGCTTTCTTCCAATCGCTCAACATGACCCAGCCAGAGAAGCCGCTGGATTTTTATGCGCTTGACTATGTCAGTGTCGGCGTACAACTCATACAGCTCATGGTTCCATTTTGTTCGATACACGTCGATCACACATATAGGACCATAGATCTTATGGAGTATCTTCCTCTCGAACGTTCCTAACAGCCTCTCATCATTGGTGGTCAATATCCACGTCTCTGCACTATATATTAGGACGGGAAGGACGAGAGACTTATAGAGCGTTATTTTTGTCGGTCGAGAGAGAGCTCTGCTTCTCAATTGCTTATTGAGCAAGAATTAATCTCGGCTTGATCTCAAGGCGGACATTATTGAAATTAACAATATTTCCCCATAATTTTTGTAGTAATTTTATTTAACAGCTATTTGATGATGAGCACGAAGCTTCGTTAGTTGGTTATTCAATTCGTTGTTCTCGACTTCAATAAATTCAACGATTTCGGCGTTTTTCATTAAGATTTTTTACTATCTCAGTGGTCTTTTGTGATGCGGCAACTTATTCGATAATGGCCATTTTGGGAAGTTTCGGTAAATGAGCTATAACTTTTTGTTCGTGAGTCCAATACACCTGGACTCTTTGACTAAATTGTGGCTGAGACTTTCCTCTTTCCAAGGGTATACTTAATAACTTTACATATTTTCTTATTCCACTCCGAGTTATCGGCCTTAGGAAGAAAAAGTGCGGCAACTTACAAACCTCTACCCTACATAAATATATTTAAAGAAAAAAAAAAATACATAAAATTTTAATTTGCCATGTGCATATTTGCGAAAAGTTTGCGAAAGAAATAAAATTAAATGCAAGAGAAAATTGAATAAAATTTAATAAAATTTAATAAAATTGAATTAAATTGAATTGAAAAGTGGAAGTGGATCAAAAGGATTTTTTATGCATATGTATTTTTGAATTTCACTTAACTATTTTACAAAGCATATGCAAATTTTCCCCTGATTTACTTACGTACACACGTATGTACTATACATATGTAAATATGTATAGTATGTAGATAAGTACATATGTATGGTATGTGCATATATCACTCGTCGGTGTATGTGGTGCCTACATTGCCGCCACTTAAGCGTGCAAAGCAATTAGAATTGCATAGCTACTATGTATTTAAGGTGCAACGAGAATGGCCGCTTAGCTGGACGCAGCAGGCGGCTAGTTACGCCAACTAACTTAATTTTCGCATTAATACGATTTAGTAAGTACCAAATACCATACATGTAATTTAGAGATAAGTTATCTGAAATTGGCTACAACATGTTATGTTAAATTGAACATGCCACGAATTGCTCGGTACATTGCAAGTATGTATGTATGGTATGTGTATGTTTATGTACTTGTATGTACTTGTTTGTACCTGTGTTAGTGTCTTTTATGTGTATGCATTCAGTATGCATCTGTTTGCTTTGTGTGCGCCTGTGGCAAAGTGAACATTGAAAGCCGTAAAACTTATTATTAAGTTAAATAGTTTTAGGTGGAAAATGAGGTCAAATGCAATGCGACGACAAGCATCATCTATGAGAGGGTCACACTAAAAGACTCTAAAAAGTAATAAACTAAATTTAAGACTTTTTACTCAAGAGCATTACTCTCAAAATTATATAAACAATTTATGGTATTTTTACGCTAAGGGGCGCTATGACTTTAAAAGCAAGGAAAGGCATACCAGAAAGGAAAAGAAAGGAGAGCGAAATCAAAGGTAGGAAGCAAAATATAAAGAGAGATATCGATTAGATAGAGTAATGAATGCGGAAAATTGAGTGCAATGAGAAGAGAGAGAGAGAGAGAGGGTGAGTGTCGATGTGACGCTGCTTCTCAGTTAGAAGCGTATTGAGTGGGGGAGTCAGGGAGTGAGGGCGGTACTGTGATAGGGAGAAATGATAAAGAGAATCAGAGTCTCTCTCTAAACTTAATTTAAGATTTCCCACAGTGAGTGAGAAGCGATACGAAAGAGAATCAGAGTCTCTCTCTGGTAGAGAAAGTAAGGAATAGATATAGGGACAAAGAGATAGGGAAAAGGAGCGCGTTGGGCGGTGTAAAAGGGGAGAGTGAGAGAGGAAGTTAGAGTAAGGAATCACAGGAAAAGTGATATAGGTCACAAAAGTGGAGGAGATAGCCAAGGGGAGGGAATGATAGAAGACTAAAATGAGCGAGTTGTAAATGTAAAGTACAAGACAAAGAGAGAGAGAGTAAAGGATGTAAAATTAGAAAGTAGTTAAAAACAGTGAGTGGGAAGCGATACGAAAACCGAGTGAATGGGAGAAAAGATAGAGTAAATGAAAGAGAAGATGGGGAAGTGTGAAATGTGGAATGCAAGAAAAAACGTAAAGTAAATAAATGAGAAATAAGATGGAGAAATGTGAAATGTGGAATGCAACAAAACAGTTAAAGTAAATAAATGAGAAGTAAGATGGGGAAGTGTGAAATGTGGAATGCAATAAAAAAGGTAAAGTAAATGAATGAGAAATAAGATGGAGAAGTGTGAAATGTGAAATGCAAGAAAAAAGTTGAAACGAACGAATGAGAAGTAAGATGGGGAAGTGTGAAATGTGGAATGCAAGAAAAAAGTTAAAGTAAATAAATGAGAAGTAAGATGGGGAAGTGTGAAATGTGGAATGCAAGAACAAAGGTAAAGTAAATGAATGAGAAATAAGATGGAGAAGTGTGAAATGTGGAATGCAAAAACAAAGTTAAAGTGAATAAATGAGAAGTAAGATGGAGAAGTGTGAAATGTGGAATGCAAGAAAAAAGTTAAAGTGAATAAATGAGAAGTAAGATAGGCGAGTGTGAAATGTGGAATGCAAAAACAAAGTTAAAGTGAATAAATGAGAAGTAAGATGGGGAAGTATGAAATGTGGAATGCAAGAAAAAAGGTAAAGTAAATGAATGAAAAATAAGATGGAGAAGTGTGAAATGTGGAATGGAAGAAAAAATTTAAAGTGAATGAATGAGAAATAAGATGGAGAAGTGTGAAATGTGGAATGCAAGAAAAAAGTTGAAGTGAACGAATGAGAAGTAAGATGGGGAAGTGTGAAATGTGGAATGAATGCAAGAAAAAATTTAAAGTAAATAAATGAAAAATAAGATGGAGAAGTGTGAAATGTGGAATGCAATAAAAAAGTTGAAGTGAATAAATGATAAGTAAGATGGGGAAGTATGAAATGTGGAATGCAAGAAAAAAGGTAAAGTAAATGAATAAAAAATAAGATGGAGAAGTATGAAATCTGGAATGCAAGAAAAAAGTTAAAGTAAATAAATGAAAAATAAGATGGAGAAGTGTGAAATGTGGAATGCAAGAAAAAAGTTAAAGTGAATGAATGAGAAGTAAGATGGGGAAGTGTGAAATGTGGAATGCAAGAAAAAAGTTGAAGTGAACGAATGAGAAGTAAGAGGGGGAAGTGTGAAATGTGGAATGCAAGAAAAGAACGATGGGAACTAAGAAAGGAGAAAAAGAGTGAATTGGAACGAGTGTGAGAAGAGAAGCATGAATAGAAGTGAGAAAGGGGATTGAGAAGGTGAAGTAAGAGCATTATTGAATGTAATCAGACAGTGGTGTTGGAGAAAGGGGGCGCAAGTTGGATTTGGTTTCGACGCCATACCCTATACTTTATCCGGACGATTCGCTAATATCCTCACTTATATAAATGTACACGTTCGAAAACTTTATTGCATCCGCAAGTATTTCATATACATAGGGTAGTCCATCTAACATTTGGAATTACTTAGAACTAAACTACTGGTTATTTTGCGTGTGGCAACACTAATGTCATTCGTATTATGACAGAAAATTAGTTTTACTTATACTATGCACCTAACGAACGAGCTTGGGCCGATATACGATTGAACAACGTTGAGAAATATTACTTACTAAAAATTTACTTGCAAAATGACTGATTCTTCTCACGAAAGTGTAAGAAAATAACGTTAAAAATACGACAGAAGAGAAGCGCCTTCCTCACTAAATTTGTGGATCAATTTTGTTAAACGGGTGCTTAAAACCGGATCGCTATTGGATAAAAAAAAACACATTCTCGTACTCTTACAGTGCGCACAATCGAAAGAATTTTTCCTCTTGCTCAGAATGGGCGAGAAAAACCAACCACATCAACGCGCCATCGTTCTCAGGAATTGAACATTTCACGCATTTCCTTGTTGCAAATCTTTGCATAAACGCCGCGTTATGAAGCCGTACAAAGTTCAATTGGTACAACAGCTGAAGTCACATGAACATCTGCAACGTTTCCAGTTCGCTAAGTGGGCTCTTGAATATGAGCATTTTCACCTCTTCTGACGATGATCACTTTGACCTCTCGGTGGGTACGTTAATTAGCAAAATTTCCGAATCTGGGGCTTAGAGAATCCGTGAGCGATCGTTGAGAAACCAGTGGACCTCCAAACGAATAACTTCTTGGTGTGGTTTTTGGACCTGCGTGCCGATATTATTGGGCCATTTTCCTTAGAGAATAAGGAAGGAAGATGCGTTACAATGAATGGTGGTGTGAGCTACCGCACAATGATAACTGATTATTTGTGGCCTATTTTAGAAGATATGGACTTAGACAACATTTGGTTCCAACAGCATGGCGCTGAATGTCACACAAGCCATGCAACAATCGATCTTTTGCGTGGGAAGTTTGAAAATCGCGTTATTGGCAGCAATTGCGATTCAACTACGTTGGACTATTATTTATAGGGAGCCTTTAAACATAAGTGTTACGCTAACCATCCAATTTCAGGACGAAATTGCTACAGCTATCGGTCAATAAAAACCACATTGAAGAAAAATTATTCGTTTTTTATTTACACCGAAATTAAATTCTAAATTATAATAGGTACACCCTATATTTACTTACACATTGCCGTGACGTAAGTGATCGGCATGTTGTAATTAATTTGTGCATATGTGCTGAACTGTTGGAAGTAAATTAATGGGTTCGGTCCGCGTTAAAATAAAAAAAGTTATATACGAGTATTCTGATATCTGGGTCCAATTTTTCATATTCACACCAATTCAAAAAGGTGAGTTCAAATGACAACTGGCTGCAATCATTAGCGACCCTTACACGGTCATTAATAATGAAAATATATTGTCAATAATATTGACAACATTAATATTGACAATATTAATATTGACAATATTAATAATAACATTATTTGCATCATTATATTGATGTCAGACTTACACGATCATTAAAAATTACATCACTACAATTAATGATAGTAAAAATTTGAGTTTTCTGAATTCCATCAATATTTCCCATCACTCATCATTCCAAATTAATGAAGGGATATTTTGAACGATTATTAAAAAAATGTCAATATTATTGACCATGTAAGATCCGCTATTATGACATAGAGAATCTGTATGACATTTACCAAAATCTTTATGTTCCAAAGATTATTGATACATTCAATACAGGGTGTACCCCTATGGATGCAGAGCATTGTGTTTATTGGAAGGAAGATTGCTAGGCGGGAGGAAGAAGGAGGAATAATAAGAGAGGGAATGCAATCACACAGGACACCGTTAAAGAGGTAGGCAATGCCATTGTGGCAAGTGTTATGCCTTTACCACAATGAACTTCAGTTTTATCAATGTCGACTGTGACCGCATGTAGTGCAAAGGTCGAGCTTTTCGCATCGACTCATGTTGAGCGTTTTATAAGTATTTGTATATGAATGAAAAGTGTCCAAAAGTGCCAATGAATAATCCAATCATCAAAATACTTTTCGAACTCATTTTCCAGAATCGACTTCAGTTCTCGCCACGAATTCCCTTTTATGCCTACTATCGAATGCAAAACGGGTGCCTCGAAGTGGTAATTTGAGTTTTGGAAAGCGAAAAAAAGTCAACCGGAGTCATATCCGGTGAAATCGTTGGTTGTTCGATGATATTTGTTGAGTTGTTGGTCCGAAATTCGTTCAAATTTATAACCTTATGAGATGCGGTGCGGTGCGTTGCCCTGGTGCAAAATCCATGAGTTTTCTTTCCACAAACTTAGCCTTTTTTGACAAATTTTCTCTCTCAAGCGCCCAGATAATATTCTTTATTTACCGTGTGACCTTCTGACAAGAATTCCGAGTACACAACACCGAGATATTCAAAGGAAACACTCAACATTACCGACCAGAGCGAGGTAAGTCTTCCACCACCTCTCGAGCTGCTGTATTGAACGCTGCTGTACCGCTCATATTTTTGATAAAATCGATTCACTGTAAGCCTTCTGTAATATTTTCAGTGATTCGGTACACGAAATTCCATTTGCAATACAAAATTTAGAGGAAAATTCTTTATTCGATATTTTTGTTTTCATTGTAAAAATCACAAAACTGACTTGTGAGATGAACTGACAAAATCGAGCAGTGTAAACAAACTAAATGACAGATCGCGCTCAAACTTCATGACGTCAGGTTAGAGGGCAGTAGTGCCAAGTTAGCGCCAACAATCCCTTTAAAGCGGGCTTTAAGAGTATATCACTTAAAAAAAAAAGGAGAGAACACAAGCTTTTTGACTTTCTTTGCCATTCACCGAATAGCAAGCGGCTCTTTTGGGTAACCAGAATGCACAAACTTTCAGTACGACTCCGCATACTTATATATTAGTGTGTGTATGAGTGAGTTAGAGTGAGTGTGTGTGTGTACGTCAATGTTTGGTCAAAATGAAAACACCACAAACAGAAGGCAATATTACACTTAAACATGCTCCAATGTGATTTCGAATTAATTTCTAATGCATTTGACAAATCCTTACATTTATACACTAACATGCGCACACAAACACTCAAACACAATTGCATACATATTTAATACGCATACGCACTCATACACATACACATGTGATACATATATAACAACAACAATAACAGGAACAAGAACAGGAAATAGACGTGCATACTATATGCAAATGCTGCGAGCGAGCAATTAAAATGTTTTTGTTTTTCATTGTTTTTAAATTATACATGCATACATACATACTATATTACGTAAGGATGTATGTCACACATACACATTCATGTACACACCTGGACAAAATAATAGGTGTGAGCCGAACAATTTTTAAAATGAACGAAAAAAATTGATTGGCATGATCTAAAATCAAAAGGCAAATTTGGAAGTTTGGTGGCACTGTTTTGGAATAAAATGGGGGAATCCCCGCAACAAAAGTTCTTCTCGATAAATATTGCGGCCTGGCCGATTTGTGCAACCTTCAAATTGATCTGGACAGTAAAATAGATGTGTTTTGGTGTAAATTAAAAGTTAAAAGTTCCAGAATGTAAGATTTCGATGAAAGTGAACTAAATAAAGGTACAGAGGAGAGAAGACTTGTTCGTTGCAGTACAGAGGAGAGAAGACTTGTTCGTCAGCTCCGAGACAAAGGAAAAACCCACAAATTCATTGCCAGATCAATGGGATGGTCTCAGAATTTCGTTACAAATGCTCTCTAGCCAAAAAAAAAGCTATTGAAACGCGTGGAGCACCTAAAAAAACTTCATTAGTGACCGACAATCGTATCGTTACATTAGCTAAACGCGACCCGTTCAAGTTGCCCACAACAATTGCAAGCGAAATTGGGAATGTTGCATCATCACGAACCATTCCAAGACGATTACTTTACTTTACTTTTAATGGCACAACAACCCATGGAGGGCCTAGGCCGAGCTTTTCGCATCCACTCATGTTGTGCGTGTTATATTTGTACATGAATGGAAGGGACCTACAGTTTAATGCCGAATCCGAACGGCGAAATGAAAAGCTTTTCATAGCAATTTTTACTCTTGTAGGTTTGCCATTGCCTGCCAAGAGGTGGTGCCGGGTAGAAAAATTATCTTTTCTACTTTTTGATTTTGCATGTGCCGAGATTCGAACCCCGGACACTCTGCGTAGTAGTCCAGCACACTACCACTACACCACAGCGACCACCAAGACGATTAGTAAGCGCAAATCTACCCGATAGGATTGCTCGCAAAGTTCCTCTGCTTAGAACTGCAAATTTGAAGAAGAGGAAAAATTAGTCATTAGTTTATAAAACGTGGTGCGGTTCACAGGGAGAAAAAAAATGGTGCAATATTCTCTGGAACGATAAAACAAAAATAAATTTTTATTTGGTAACGATGCGGAAAGAAACGTTCGTCGCCCGAGAGGCAAAGAATTCGACGACCGGTTCACAAAAGAAAACAGTGAAGCATGGAGGTGGCAGCTTAATGGTGTGGGGCTGTTTTTCTGGGCATGGTATTGGTCCGATACATCAAATTAATGGCGTTATGGATAGATTCGTGTATAAGGATTTGTTGGAACCGGTAATGTTACCATATGCCGCCGAGGATAATATGCAGCTTTTGTGGAAATTTCAGCAGGACAATGATCCGAAACATTCATCGCGAGTTATCAAAGCATGGTTGCAAGAGCATAATGTAGACGTCCTTGAGTGGCCAAGTCAATCCCCAGATCTAAATCCTATTGAGAACCTCCCTCTGGGGAGAACTTAACGGCCAAAACAAAACGCAGTAATGGGAAAATATTCAAAAAATTTGGTACAACAGTCCTGTTGAAATTTGTCGGAAGTTGATCTAGCCCATGCCCAGAAAAATCGAAAAAGCCATCAAGAATAATTTTTTTTTTTTTTTTTAAATATAATCAACACACAGGGGGTAACCCTATAAGTGTAGAGCATTGTGTTGATTGGAAGGAAGATTGATAGGCAGGAGGAAAAAGGAGGGAGAAGTGTTTATGAACGTTTGCTTTAAACTTAAAAGGGTCATAATAATTGGGAAAAATTGTTGCAGGGAGCTTATTCCCAAATACGCGCGGTACGACAGATGAACGAACTTTCTCTGTAAGGCATAGTGAGTTCCGCTTGCTGATCGTGTAGTTCTGTTGAACACATTAGCTGGCGGCATCAGCTTCCGCATCTCAGCAAGCCACGTTTCGACGATGTTCCAAGGAGTCAATAGAGCTGGAAACTCCACTGTCTCCTATTAGCTTTATCGCTCGATGTTGGATACGGTCCAGGAGCTCTAGTTATGTTCGTGAAGCTTCTGCGAAATGGTGGATATTCTGGGTACTAATGCATTCCTACTAATTCAGTAAAATACGGGACCATAACTAGCAAAATTTCAATATTTATTCCTAAGTTCTTCGGGCACACCTATTATTCTGTCCAATCGAAAATCTGTGTATTTTATGAATTAACCAAAATTTAAGTTATTCATTAGAGTTTTTAAAACCTTTTATGTTTTGTTGTGACGCTGAAGTATGTTTATGTTGAAAACTAATTTCTTTTTTGATAATAAAAAATATATATGAAAGCCAAGCTTTTTTGAACAAAAAAACATGTTCACCCCTATTATTTTGTCCAGGTGTGTATAGCGTTTATATATAGCCTGTATATAGCCTGTGGGCGTTTTGCGTTTAATTATTGTTTGCCTTGTGTGTTTGCAATTGTTTGCAGTGGAAAAGCGTTTTAATTTTAATGTGACCTTGCGGTCGGTCTCTTCCAAATAATCTTTGCTGTTATCGTTGTTGTTTTAGTTGTTGCTACTGCTGCTGTCGCTATTTTATGTAGTAGGAAAGCTAAAGTGGCACATGCTATTGCAATTATTTGGTGGTGTTTAATTTATGTTCCTAAATCTCATTCATGCACATGCTGCAAAAGTTGCCTGCCTAATAAGTTTAATTTATTACTTGCGGTTACTCTGGTGGTTTATTAGTTGCAGTTTAGTTTTAATCTACTTTAAATCGCAGCTCACCACAGTCACTTCACATTCATTTTTCATTCAATTAAAAGTTATTTATAGCATGAATATTATAAACTGACAACATGTGCTGACGTTACTCGTATTTTAAAGTGCTTAAATCTTCAATGAATAAAATTCTTAATTGATATTTTCAATTGAACTTTTCATCTCCTACTAATCTTATATCTAATGTGTAATTTTACTTGCTTAATATTAAGCTAACCATCAGAGTCTTTGGTAGATTATTTACCGCACAAAACATGCTGCTAGTTAGTGGTTTTTCCAAATCAAGATTTCAGATTTAGATTCCTTCTATTCGAGCGTTTAATGGTAGATTGAATCAAAATCAATCAATTGTGGAAAAGCTCGGCCTACGCCCTCCATGGGCTGTTATGCCATTAAAAGTAAAGTAAGTAAAGTTGCATCAAAATCTTTAATGCTTACGAGTATCTGGCCCTTTTTAGAACAGCCTCTACTCTGGATCGCTTTCGTCCATTCGTATGACAATATGTAGCAAAACAAGCCATAAAATCGAAAGATGCCAAAGAGATTTTTTATATTATAGCCAACACACAGGGTGTAGTCCTATGAATGCAGAGCATTGTGTTGATTGGAAGGAAGATTGAAAGGTGAGAGGTAGAACGAGGGAGAATGAGAGAGGGAATGCAATCATTTACTTACTTAACTGGCACTACAACCGATGATCGGTCTTGGCTGCCTCTATAAAGCTTTGCCAGTCGCCTCTGCTATGGGCGCGCTGGCGGATGTTGATAAGGTCAAGTGCAGTCAGGTTGCCCTGCACCTGTTCTTTCCAACGGAGATTAGGACGTCCCCTTCTGCGTGTTCCTTCGCCGTGGTTCAAATAAAACACCCTTCTACCCGGAGCGCTTTCTTCCATTCGCTCAACATGACCCAACCAGCGAAGTCGCTGGATTTTTATGCGCTTGACTATGATAGTGTCGGCGTACAGCTCATACAGCTCATCGTTCCACCTTATTCAATACACGTCGTCCACGCATACTGAACCGTAGATCTTATGGAGTATCAGCCTCTCATCATTGATGGTCAATGTCCACGTCTCTTATAGAGCATTATTTTCGTCGGTCGAGAGAGGGCTCTGCTTCTCAATTTCCCGTCCGTAGTAGCACGAGTGGTCGCTGTGGTGTAGTGGTAGTGTGTTGGACTGCTACGCAGAGTGTCCGGGGTTCGAATCTCGGCACAGGCAAAATCAAAAAAAAGAGAAAAGTAGAAAAAAAAATTTTTCTACACGGCACCGGCACCACCTCTTGGCAGGCAATGGCAAACCTACAAGAGTAAAAATTGCTATGAAAAGCTTTTCACTTTGCCGTTCGGATTCGGCATTAAACTGTAGGTCCTTCCATTCATGTACAAATATAGCACGCACAACATGAGTGGATGCGAAAAGTTCGGCCTAGGCCCTCCATGGGCTGTGTTGTGCCATTAAAAGTAAAGTAAAGTAAGTAGCACCTGTTGGTAAGAGTTAATCTCCTCTTGATCTCAATGCTGACATTATTGTTGGTATTAATGCTGGAACCTAGGTAAGCGAAATCCTTGACGACTTGGAAAGTATAACTGTCAACAGTAACATTTTGTCCAAGACGTCACGCCGTGACTCTTTGTTTGTTCACAGAAGGTATTTCGTTTTGTCCTCGTTAACTACTAGACCCACTCGACGAGACTCCCTTTCCAGGTTGGAGAATGCTGCACTGTTCGCCCGTTGGTGCCAATGATGTCAATATCATCAGTGTAAGCTAGCAGCATGACACTCTTGTAGAAAATAGAGCCAGAGATGTCGATGTTCGCAGCTCGAATTATTTTCTCCAGTATAAGTGAAAAGAAGTTGCACGATAGGGAATCACCTTGTCTGAAACCTCTTTTGCTATCAAATAGCGGGGAGAGGTCTGTCCCAAGTTTCACTGCGCTGGTGGTGTTGGTCAGTGCCATTTTGCAAAGACGAATGAGCTTTGCAGGGATACCAAAATCAGACATTGTGGCGTACAAGTGATCCCTAATCGTGCTGTCGAAGGCGGCAGCGGCTTTATAATCGACGAATAGATGGTGGCTGTCGATTTGTTTTTCTCGGGTCTTTTCCAGGATTTGGCATATTGTGAATATCTGGTCGATTGTGGAATTACCACACCTGAAGCGACACTGATAAGTTCCAATCAGTTTGTTGACCAAGGGCTTCAGTCTTTCGCACAATACACTCGTTAGAACCTTATATGCAATATTAAGAAGGAGTATCCCACGGTAGTTGGCGCAGATCGTGGAATCACCTTTCTTATGGATTGCGCAGAATACGCTAAGGTTCCAAACACTTGGCATGCTATTCTGCATAGAAGCTCGTGCATGTATTGAAGCAGGCAGGCCATCTGCACCTGCAGCCTTGTTGTTTTTCAGCCGAGCGATGGCTGTTAAGACCTTCTCATAGTCGGGCGGCGGTACTTCAATGCCGTCAGTGGGAATGCAATCACAGGACACCAATAGAGAGGTTTGCCTTTAGCTTTGCACAAACTGTAAAAAATATTTCTGGATTAGAAATTGTGCTTCTTCCTCCTTTTCATTTCTGCAGGTTCTGCACAACTCATTGTAAGAAGTGCTTTTGTCTCTGAGCGTGGTTGCCAATGAGGTAGTGGGCCAGTGAACCTGGAAACTACCATATTAATGTGTGTATCCTTCTTCTTTTCCACTCATGTTGTGCGTGTTTCATATTTGTATATGCATGAGTACTTAGTAGGTCCTCTACAGTTTTATGCCAAATCCGAATGGCAACGTGAAAAGTTTTTCATATGCAATTTTTACTCTTGTAGGTTGGCCCTGCCAAGAAGTTTTTTTTTCTACTTTATGATTTTGCCCATGCCGAGATTTGAACCCCGGACAGTCTGCATAGCATGCCAACGCACTGCCACCTTCACAGCTACCAGGTTTATAAATGTTCTAGTGCTATTTTGTTCACACATTGTCTTAAAACATACCGAGTTCATAAGTCTTAGAATCTCCCGTAAAGGGTGCAAATTCAATCTGTCATGGTTGTATGCCTCGGTTGTCTCCTTAATAGACGATCTACTCATATTTAGAATAGTTATCAGGATATTGGATGGATTTTATAGTATTGCCGGGCATATTTATGTATTGACAGGGCATCGCATTACATTACACCGTAACAGATTTGCGGCTTCAGCGATCGCAATCAGGTCTGCTTGGAAAACGTGTGCTGTAATCAGGAAAGCGAAAGTTTGCTGAAATATTCAAATGTTCACAGTGAACTCCGCCCACAATCATTCCATTCAATATTGAGGCATCGGTGTAGAAGTCGATGGCTTTCGGGCACTCCACTCTTAACGAGATGGAATATGTGGGCCAAAGCTGTTGCTAAAACATTAATGAGGAGAAGGTGAAATGAATAGATGGTAGATTATATGTATGTCGTTTCACTCAGTATCTTGCCATGATCATTCCATGATTAGTATTCTTTTCGGATGGGATGGATTAGGGTTAGTTTCCTATTGTTTAGTAATTTATTTTCAAAATGTAAAATCTTATAATGCTGGAATATTAACTGCTTTATCTAATCTAATCGAATTGGACATGTTGCTTTATTATTAGCAATTGCGTGAACATTAAATTATGGAAGATGGGTTTATATTTTTTCTTTAGAAGTTATGCAAAATGAATTTGAAATGGTATTGGTTGGGAGTTTAGTGATATTAGCAGCAATAACTAAAAGAGCTCAGGTTCCTTTTTCTTCATGATTACCTGCTGCTATAGCAGCTCCAACACCTGTTTCAGCTGTTGTTCATTCTTCAACTCTTGTGACAGCTGGTATTTATTTATTAATTCGGTTTAATTTATTACTTGTGGATTCGTGAATAGGTCAGTTATTACTTTTATTATCAGGCTTAACTATATTTATAGCAGGATTAGGGGCTTATTTTGAATTTGATTAAAGAAAAATTATTGCATTATAAACTTTGAGTCAGTTATGTTTAATAATGAAGATTTTATAACTTAGCTTTTTTTCATATATTAACTCATGCTTTATTTAAAGCTTTATTGTTTATACTACTGTGGGCAAAAGTTAGTAAGACTTTGTTCATAATTTCAAATTTTTTTATTCATTCTTCCAAATCTATTTCGTCCCCTTCAAAGTAGCCCCCCCCCCCCCCCCGGCCCCAATACACTTGTGCCAACGTTTTTTCCAATTCTCGAAACAGTTGTTAAAGTCAATTTCCGGAATAGCCTTCAATGCGCTTAGCGATTCATGTTTAATGTCTTCAATTGACTCAAAACGGTGTCCACGAAGCGGCTTTTTGAGTTTAGAAAATAGCCAAGAGTCACACGGTGCTAAGTCAGGCGAATAGGGTGGTTGCGGAACGATATCAGTCGATTTTTGGCAAAATGATCTCGTAAAACCAATGCAGTGATTTTGGAATCGTAAAACCAATCGTGCATTCACTCTTCTTAGGCCCAAATGATGTTTTAAAATGGTTTTCACTGATCCTTCCGATATTCCAACGATGCCAGTAAGGTCTCTGACTGTTAATCGTCGATTCTCGAGCACCAATTCCTTGATTTTATTGACCAGACGTGTTGATCATCAGTTGATGTTGATGGCCGTCCTGGACGTGGTTCGTCGTCAACGCGTTCTCGACCATCTTTGAACAATTTGTACCAATCAAAAACACTTGCTCGCGACATACAATTATCACCGAAGGCCTTTTGCAACATTCTGAACGTTTCGGCACCAGAAATTTAATTCCGCACACAAAATTTATGGAACTTCTTTGTTGAATAATTTCACTCATTGTGAAAATCGCCGAATGCACTTTTTGTACTTCAGAAAGACAAGCGTATACTAAACACTAATGATTATTTTGATGTGACATTTGGCACAGATGTCACCGACAGTCATACCAACCTTACAAAAATAATATTTTGATGAATGGGTTTCCGCGCGAAATTTAAATTAAAAAGTCTTACTAACTTTTGCCCACAGTAGTATATAATAGACATGTGTACCAACATAACAGAAAAAAATAAATGCGAAAATCGAACATACGTAACTCACGAAATTTGAAAATAACGGTTATTTTTTTTATCACACCTCGTATATTAATATGGCGTCCAGTCGCCACCATTCTTTGTAATTTTATTAAAACGGAAATGCATGCTATCGACTACATTTTCAGCATATGACCGTGTTAAACTTCGACATATTACCCTAAGAAGCCGTTTCAAATGATTTATTGAACGTATCTTTTTTCCACATAGTTTTAACTTCATAAGAGCCCAAACATTTTCGATCGGATTCGCATCTGGCGACTCTTGAAGAACCCAATCTGGCGACTGTGAGGGCCAATCCAATCAAGTTATGCCGTTTTCCTCTTTCCAACTGCTACACAAGCGACTGCGATGTTTCGGTTCGTTGTCCTCTTGTAGAACCCAATCTCGACTTCCTGCCCCCAAACCACATATCCGTTGATGGCAGAAGTCCACGACGGTATATCGTGGTCATGAAGTTGGCATCCAAATTCCTCGTGAACATGATTAATTTGCCAAATCCTTGTTTTGTGAAGCATCACCAACCATGAACCTTTCCTGAATGTTTCAGTGATCGCTGGAGCATCTTACCGTCTTGGACCAAGTGGACCAAGCACGCTTAATAGTGTTTGTCATCCGAAAGAAGGTTTCGTCTGTGAAAACCACTTGGCTCCAATCGTCATCCACATGTTCAGTTGCTCACTCTTGGGGTTTTTTTATTTGCTTTGCAGTTAGTAAGGTTTTTACCGTCGTTGCTCAAAATTGGATCTGAAACTCCCTCAAACGATTTACGGTTTCTTATTGTATTCAGAGAGACATTTATGCCCTTTCGGGACAATTTTTGTTTAGCTGCTTTCAAGGATATGGCTGGATTAGCTTCGAAAATCCTCTTTATAATCAAGTCCTCCTGTTTCGAGGAAGCTCTGCAAATGCCGCGATTTGGCAAGTCGTCCACATTTTTGTGCACCAAAAAGTGTTGGTTCCAATGCTGGACAAACGCCTTCGACTTTTTTAAATACTTCGAAGCACTCAAGTGAGACATCTTGGGACTCTTAGGATGGGAACAAAGAAAGACTGCTTCAAAACGTTTCGCGTATACGGAACTCATTTTTTAAATACGCTCTTGTTTCTACAATTACATTGCGAAATTTACAATGAAATCAAGTTTTTTGATAATCAAGGCCTACTTGATACTCAAATTATTTCATGTGAAAAAGCAGACTGCTTTCTTCTTGAAAGTACTGTATTAAAATGCATCCAAAAGAAAATGTAATTACAATCAGAAATTTTATATTATATATTTATGTTATATGTAAGTATGTTTGACTATCGAAGTTAGTAAATATAACCGAACTGAACTGAAACTTTTTTCTTTTTGTTTTCGGTTGAAAATTTAATAATAATATTTTCATTAAAGAAATTCTATGTAATAAAAAAGTTCATAAATGCAATTGAAAAGTTTTTACCCACATGCATAAGAGATGCAGAGAAAACTCACACACAAACACATATTCACCAAAAAAGAAAAGAAAAAATAACTGTTAATGGAAGGGCGGAAGAGCAAACAAGAGAGAGAGAGAGAGAGTGAGAGAGAGGAAGAGAGAAACCGAGCAGCCACGTGTTAGGCACTGTGGGATAAAGAAAGTTTTAACTAGAAACGAAAGTAGCAGCAGCAGCAGCAGCAGCAGCACGCATCACTCAACGACATCGTGTTGTCGACAAATGCTGCGGAAGGAAAACCGGCAGCAGTGTGCCGCATGTGGACGAGACGACGGCATGCAGCAAATTAGTTGCTGCTAAAGTTTCACTCAAGTTGTTTAATGCTAAGCAGCAAGGAACTTGTGTTATATTTGCACATATCATACATATTTATGTGAGAAGCCGAACCGAAGCCCGACTTAAAGTATTCTCCCAAATGCGTTGCTAACAAATTTGATTTAATTGCAAGCATTCAGAAAATGAGAAAGCGAGTGTAAATGAGAGTGTGGAACGTGAGAGTGGGAGGCAATGCTGAAAAAATATTGCTAAAGTTTATGCACACAGGAAACTTATTTTCTTAAGGTTAAGAAAGTGTTAAAAATTGGTTTATAGTTTTTGAAATTGTTAAGAAATTATGTGCCGTGGAAACTACATTTAAAGTGTAATTGAAGTTAAGACTTATTACATTTTATACTCGAATTTATTGAATTAGTTAAGCGAATTGAAGAATTGTTGAAAATTAAGTTTGAATAAGTTTGATTTGTAAATATTTTTTTTTTTTAATTTCATTGTAGTTAACTAATACGAACATAGAAGGACAACATATTCAGCTGTCTCGCATCGTAGACCAATCGCTGCAATGAAATTTCTAACAATCTTTTCCCTTGATTATAACCCTCAAGACCTCGCTTAATTCATCTGGGAATGAACAGCACAAAAAGATATCAAGAGTTCTGGAAAGACACGAATGGACCCCAAGAATGATTGAATACAAGATTACGCAATGCGCAGGTCCGTTATTGAGGAAGGCTCTGACGTAGGAAGATAGATTAATAAGTTCTCATCGACGCTTGTCGCTTGTAAGGGCA
This sequence comes from Palloptera scutellata, assembly GCA_958295655.1. Taxonomy (NCBI): domain Eukaryota; kingdom Metazoa; phylum Arthropoda; class Insecta; order Diptera; family Pallopteridae; genus Palloptera; species Palloptera scutellata. Next base: position 97,375,263 of record OY282449.1, read on the forward strand.
AAGATTCAAAAAAGGCTTCCAACAAAAAGTCCTCAGTGCAAAATTAGGAAATGGTTTTTGAACCGACTCAATTTTACTTATGTAGCATTTATATTGAGAATTCCAGACAGGAGATGCATACTCAAGAATGGGTCTAACAAGTGAAGTGTTTTATTGTATAAGGATCGTTAAATTCTTTTGACCAACGTTTAATAAACCCTAAAGAACTTTTAGTTTTGTTCACACACGAGTTGATATTCAAGTTAAAACTTAATCACACCCAGGTAAACATATACCATATGTGCGATCCTGAAAAGAGTAGTTAGCAGGCATAAATGTAAGTTAATTTATCAATATTAAGTAACATACAATTTAAAAGTGGTCGCTGTGGCGTAGTGGTAATGCGTTGGACTGCTACGCAGAGTGTCCGGGGTTCGAATCTCGGAGCAGGCAAAATAAAAAAAAAGAGAAAACAAAAATTTTTCTACACGGCCCACCTCTTGGCAGGCAATGGCAAACCTACAAGAGTGAAAATTGCTATGAAAAGCTTTTCACTTCGCCGTTCGGATTCGGCATTAAACTGTAGGTCCTTTCCATTCATGTACAAATATAACACGCACAACATGAGTGGATGAGAAAAGCTTGGCCTAGGCCCTCCATGGGCTGTTGTGCCATTAAAAGTAAAGTAAAGTAAAGTCTTCGTTTCCATCCAGTTGATTTGATGAGAACTGAAGCTTCTTCATTGACGTGGTTGCATAACCGTTCTGCATGCTTCGTAGCTATTTTATTTATCGCGATTGCTACCGACTCGACTGCAAGATCGCGTTCGAGGTCCGAGCTACGTATGAACCATGGTACCGTAAGAGAATGCCGTAACACTTTGTTTTGAAATTGTTGAATTCTACATATGTTACTTTTGCTGGAACATCCCCATGTTTTCTGTTAGTGATATATGATTCTATCCATCTTAAAAGCAAGAGCGGAAAACCAATCATTCCTAGTTTTTTAATCAGAAGGCCATGATTGAGTTTATCAAATCAGTTTGTTGGTAATTAATAAATACATTCATTACACATGTAAAGAATTCTACCACGTTCGTCGTTGTAGATCTCCCCTTAAGGAACCCATGTTGCGATGTGTTGATTAATGTTGTAATAGAGTGCATAATTTGAGTAGTATCAATAAATTCAAATTACTCTATCACACTTAATTTGGTCCGTTCTCTGTTATGGTCTCTTCTCTGTTCTTTGTTCTGTTCTCTGTTCTGTTCTCTATTCTGTTTTCAATTTAGTTATCTGTTCTGTTCTCTGTTCTGTTCTCTATTCTGTTCTTTATTCTGTTCTTTATTCTGTCCTCTATTCTGTTCACTGTTCTCTGTCCCGTTCTCTGTTCTGTTCTCTGTTCTGTTTTCTGTTCCGTTTTCTGATCTGTTCTCTATTCTGTTCTCTGTTCTGTTCTTTGTTCTGTTCTCTGTTCTGTTCCATGTTCTGTTCTCTGTTCTGTTCTTTGTTTTGTTCTTTGTTTTGTTCTCTGTTTTTTTTCTTTTCTATTCTCTCTTCTGTTCTCTATTCTGTTCTCATGTATGTTGTCAGTTCTGTTCTCTGTTCTGTGCTCTATTCTGTTCTCTATTCTATTCTCTGTCCTGTTCTTTGTTCTGTTCGCTGTTCTGTTTTCCCTTCTGTTTTCTGTTATAGTCTCTGTTCTGTTCTATGTTCTGTCCTCTGTTCTGTTCTCAGTTCTGTTCTCTGTTATGTTCTCAGTTCTGTTGTCTGTTCTGTTCTGTGTTCTGTCCTCTGTTCTGTTGTCAGTTCTGTTCTCTGTTCTATTTTCTGTTCTGTTCTCAGTTCTGTCCTCTGTTCTGCTCTCTGTTCTATTCTTTGTTCTGTCTCTGTTCTGTTTTCTATTCTGTTCTCTGTTCTGTTCTCTGTTCTGTTCTATGTTCTGTCCTCTGTTCTGTTCTCAGTTCTGTTCTCTGTTCTGTTCTTTATTCTGTTCTTTATTCTGTCCTCTATTCTGTTCACTGTTCTCTGTCCCGTTCTCTGTTCTGTTCTCTGTTCTGTTTTCTGTTCTGTTTTCTGATCTGTTCTCTATTCTGTTCTCAGTTCTGTTCTCTGTTCTGTTCTCTGTTCTGTTCCCTGTTCTGTTCTCTGTTCTGTTCTCTGTTCTGTTCTCTGTTCTGTTCTCTGTTCTGTTCTCTGTTCTGTTCTCTGTTCTGTTCTGTGTTCTGTTCTCTGTTCTGTTCTATGTTCTGTTCTCTGTTCTGTTCTCTGTTCTGTTCTCTGTTCTGTTCCCTATTCTATTCCCTATTCTATTCGCTGTACTGTTCTCTGTTCCCTGTTCTATTCTTTGTTCTGTTCCCCGTTATGTTTTCTAGTCTGTTATTTGTTCTGTTATCTGTTCTCTTCTCTGTTTCCTATTCTGTTTCTCTGTTTTATTCCCTCCTCTGTTATCTGTTCTCTTCTCTGTGCCATCCTAGTGTGTCCTGTTCTTCTCTTTTCTGCTTTATGTCTACATTTTCTAAATTCATTTTGTATTGCTCTGATCGCAATATCTCAAAATTTCTATCAATAATCTCTGATTTACAAACATTTGTACACATGTCTGTAGTAATTTATATTACATAAATTCCATTTATATCGATTTACTCATGTGCGTTAATTTTATTTATCGCGTATGGTTCATAAAACCTCGCTTGGATTTAAATCTCCCAGAATATCCACTGCACACGGCATTTAATTTATCATGTTCCACACGTGGCAGTTTACTCTTGTTGTTAGGTGAAATATTTTCGTAGCATCTGAAAAGTCTCCATAAAAACGTTTTCACTAGTTGACTCGCAGTCAACACAAACAAAAACACCAAATACGAAATGAAAAAATGCTCAAAGGCAGCAGTGGACACCAATGTCAGCCTCATCAGCTTTCGTGTCCTTTTCACTTGTTCAACTTTGCAACATTTGGCGTTATTGAATTTTAAACTTTTTCGTCCACTGTGTATTTTTTACTGCGTTATTGGCTGGTTGTGTTTGCTCCCGCTTCCGCCTAAATACCGCTCGTGCCGTTGTTCTGAGTACATAGAAAGTTAGTCGCGCTCTTATCAAATGTCAAGTCGCGTACTTTTCTCTGTCAATTTTCCTCCCGATGGCAAAAGGACAATTGCAATGTTCGTATAGTTTTTCTGGTCTCCCGAATTTCCGGTTTTTTCCCTCCGCCTCCCCCTCCCCCTTGCCGACACTTTTGTACTGATTGCAGAGAGATTTTATTATTTTTAGTATTTTTTTTTTCAGAATTGACAAATTGCTTGCATTTAAAAGCAGACATACATACCTACACACACACACACACTCACACACACACAGCACAAACGAATGGGGTAGCCAACCACTACTCGCTGGCACATGGTCACCCCTTCAAATGCTTACCAACAACAGCATTACAATTTAAGTGTCATCAGTTGCAATGTTGCAAGCAATTGCAATTGCAACAATTTACTATACTTTGTTCAGTTTTGTGCTTTTCATTCTTTTATTGTTGTAATTTCGATTTCATTTTCGATTATACATAATTTCAATTGGAATTGCCTCGGCGAACAACAACATCGCGATGCTGTTGCTGGCTAGTGATGATAATGATGATGATGGTAGGTTCGAGTGTCGCAATTACATTTTACACACTTGGACTCAAATATTCTCACACACACACACACACACACACACACACACGCACAGCGAGAGAATTGCTCACAATAATAACTTCGGGCACATTGTTCATCTATATCCGCTTCATTGTCGCCACGATTATTGTCGCCATTATTGGATGGAATCTCGCATTCCAACTGCGCCTGAACCGCCACCGCCATTGACACATTGTTATTATAAATTGATTGTATCGGTGCTGAGGTGAGGGGTGGTAGGTGGACGGTGGAGCGTGGAGGTTACTCGATGTTCATCATCATTAACATCGTCATCATGACGCACCACAAGCAGCACAATGGATTTCCTCACGTGGTCGCATCCGCTTCACTCTAAATTATTTTCTGTTACCATATAATTTTGAATTTCATTTCGTTTTCAATTTGATTTTCAATTCGAATTTAATAGTTCCAATACGTTATGCTCTGACAAAAGAGAGCACTTATATTTTTTCTTTTTTTTTGAAATTGAAGTTAATTAACTTTCGAAATTGTAATGGTTGTATTTTCATAAAGTATTTAAAATGTTTTAAAATCTTGTATACATTTAAACTATTTAACCCTGGGCTAATTTTAAGTGTTAGCGGGGTCGTAAACTACCATATTCTGTTAGTGGAGACTCACAGTTAATTGCAACATTGCCGCATTATTCTATGGCAACATTTTTGCATAAAAACTAATTTTTGGGTAATTTTACCGTTTTCGAGTCCAAAGTGCATTGGAGATCTTCTAACTCGATGAATTTTAAAAAAAGAAAATTTCGAGCAGAAAGGTTCCAGAACTGAGGGAGACCAGTCGATTTTGTTATACCACTACACTACATACATATTTCCTGACAATTTCTTTGGCGAACATAAGTGCAAACGAAGATTGGCTGGATTACTTACCAAATTAGGATACCTTACTTATTAGGATACCTAATAAATCTCAGGGAAATCATAGGCCTCCAAGCGATCACTCTTTGGCAAGTTGGAGGAGAAACGACCCTTATCACATCAACATGCAACACAGTAGTCTAAAATAAACTTAAAAACTTAAAATAAGCATGCATATAATAAATTAAATCAATTAAAATACCAGGTGTACAAGTATGAAACCGAAAAACTAAATCATTGGCGCCATTTCTTCGCATTCAGTTCCGTCAACAATATTCAGTTCATAAACAATCAAGTTTCATACAACAACATTTTTTTTTTCGCTCGTAAAAATGTTGAATTTTGTGCCAACAAACTACGATATGCGGACATCATTGATTTTCTGTTTCCAATTGGAGAAATCTGCTTTGGAATCTCATCGAAAGCTTGTGGAAGTTTACGGCCAGCACGCTTTAGGCAAAACACAGTGCAACGAGTGGTTCAATAAGTTTAAAAGTGGCGATTTTGATGTGAATAACGAAGAACGTGGAAGACCGAAGCCAACGAAAAATTTTGAAGCTGCCGAATTGCAAGCTTTACTCGACGAGGATGATGGTCATGATGGCAACAACAACTTGCAGAACAATTAAATATGACCAAAAAATGCATTTCTCAACGTTTAAAAGCCATGGGATTGATTTTAAAGGTTCCGCAGAGGGAAGATGAGTGCCGCATGAATTTACTGAAAGACAGCAAGAAAATCGAAAAGAAAAACCACCTGTGAAATGTTGCTCGCCAAGTACAAAAGAAAGTCATATCTTCATCGAATTGTTACTGGCGATGGATCTGGAAAATGGATCTAATGGATCCAGAATCCCAAACGTAAACGATCATATTTTAAGCCCGGTACACCGGCCAATCGACAGCAAAGCCAAATCTCTTCGGAAGGAAGACAATGATCTGTATTTTCTGGGATCAGCGAGGTATTATCTGGTTTGACCTTCTGAGACCAAGTGACAAAGTTACTGGTCAACGCTAACAACAAAAATTGTCCGATTGGAACCGTTTGAACCGTGCTTTATGCCAAAAACGTCCAGAATATCAAGCTAGACAACACAAAGCGATTTTTCTTGATGACAATGCACCAATCACATCGAACAAAACAGACTCGGGAATTGGTAGATTCGTACAGCTGGGAAGCCCTCCCCCATGCGGTTTTTTCGCCAGACTTCAGCAGGCTCCATCTAACTACCACTTATTCTCATCAATGGGACACGCACTTCGATTCGTAGGAAAATGTGAAAAAATGGCTCGATGACTGGTTTGACTCAAAAAACGAACGAAATAAATAACATTTTTTTTACCAAGCACATGAATTTTATTTCGTAATGTGTGGAATTGTGCAGGGTACAATATCCATTCCGCCCATATCTCCCGAACTAGCTAGCAAGCAAACCAGCACGTACAAGTTTTCGAAAGTAGTTGACTCTCACCTATAACTACAAAAGCTCATTACAAAATGCATAGTCGTTGTGCATTCATTGTTAACTGAATGAATATTACTAGTTGAGATTATGTGCTAGATTCAGTGGGTAATTCAGTGGGACCACAGAAAACATGATATGTATCTGAAAGATCCACTTACTGATCAATGTACTGCTATACGGTAGCGAAACCTGGTTAATTTCAAACTCCATCACTCAGAAACTACAGGTATTTGTAAGCAAATGTCTTCGCATAATATGCAGAGTGTTCTGGCCGAATACCATGAGGAACGAAGAACTCTGGATATTGACGGAGCAGGACCCCATTGCTAAACAAATAAGATTTCGTAAATGGCGGTGGATAGGTCACACACTGCGAAAGCCGTCCGAAAGTATCAGCAGAACTGCGTTAGACTGGAACCCTCAAGGTCACAGACGCCCTGGACGCCCGCGCAACACCTTGAAGCGGACCATTGAAAGTGAACTGAGAGCAGCTGAAGAATCGTGGAACGTTGTTGTAACAATAGAATAAGATGGCAATGTTTTGTTGAAGCCCTATGTTCCCAAGTGGAATAAAACATCAAGAAAAAAAAGAAAAAAAAATACAAGGGTGGAATAAGTATTATTTCCTTTATAGTTTCTGAGATAAAAAGATATTGCCTGAAGTAAGTGAGTAACCTGAAGTTGTTCTTTTACAATTACTAGTCGAATAAGTCCAATGAGAACTTGGACTCATTCACTTGGTTTCCAAAGTGAACTGCTAGAAGGTTAGATTCGATTTAAGAATAGTGTTTTTCTATTCCATTCATGTACAAATATAACATGCACAACATGAGTGGATGTTTTCGCCTCGGCCTAGGCCCTCTATGGGCTGTTGAGCCATTAAAAGTAAAGATAGTTTTTAATAAAATTATTGATCTTTTCCACTTGGTGATCAATTATGGACCAGTTTGTTCTTTCTAGTACAAACCACGAATCTAATTCATAACTCTCTTTCCGCGCAACACCGACATAACTCAAAAACACATAAATTTTGTGAAAAATCCATTTAAACTTTTCAATTCTTTTATTATTCCATACAATTAATATCGACAAATACTGTTCACACGTACAAAGCTCCGAGAACACAGTTATGATTTATAAGATACTAAGTATTATGTTTTACGCAATAAGTATAAAGCACTAAATTACCGTTATTTCTGTTTACTTAACTCGACATAGATTCGGTCAAAAAATTAGCGGTCAATAAAATGCAAAATATTTATTATTAATTCAAATTTATTGTATCGTCTTCGAAGTAGGCCCCTTCGAAAATACGCTTTCAAGGCCCTTCAGGTCCCATTCCGAAATAATACACTTACCATGCCAACGAATAATCCAATCATTAAAACATTTTTCAAACGCATTTTCCAGAATCAACTTCAGTTCTCGGCGCGAATTCTCTTGTATGCCTACTATCGACTGCAGTGGTAATTTGACTTTTCGAAAGTGAAAAAAAGTCAACCGGAGTCATATCCGGTGAAATCGTTGGTTGTTCGATGATATTTGTTGAGTTGTTGGTCCGAAATTCGTTCAAAATTGTAACCTTATGAGATGGTGCGGTGCGTTGCCCTGGTGCAAAATCCATGAGTTTTCTTTCCACAAACTTAGCCTTTTTTGACAAATTTTCTCTCTCAAACGCCCAGATAATATTCTTTATTTACCGTCTGACCTTCTGGCAAGAATTCTGAGTGGACAACACCGCGATAATCAAAGGAAACACTCAACATTACCGACCAGAACGAGGTAAGGCTTCCACCACCTCTCGAACGCTTTTGAAAGCTGCTATATCACTCATAAGCACATCTTATTGATAAAGTCGATTCACTGTAGCCTTCTGTAACATTTTGAGTTATTTGTCCCACGAAATTCAGTTTGCAATACAAAATTTGAGATAAATTCTTTATTCGATATTTTTGTTTTCATTGTAAAAATCACAAAACACCTGTTAGATGATTTGACAAAATCGAGCTGTGTATACAAACTAAATGACAGATCGCGCTTGAACTTCACGATATCAGGATAGAGGACAGTGGTGCCAACTTAGCGACAAAAATAATTTTTATAATTCCTTTAAGCGGACTCTCTAAGTGATCATTTCCCGGTACTTTTTTTGAAGAATGTTTACTTTTTTTTTGTTTTAACTGAAACCAGTTTTAGCATATCTTAACGTCGGATATGTCTGCAAAGTTATCGAAGAAACTTACACCCGGTGCGTTTTTCCTAGTAGAGACTAGACTCTGGTTGCTACTTTCATTTTAGCACTATCCGTGTAGATGTTGATTTCATCACCGCTTATCACTTTGTCATCTGTGGGCCTCTGGGCCCCTAGTCGTCTCTGGTGGAATATAGAAATAAGATGCCAATAGTAAAGTCGCAGTGAAGAGTTATGTAGTCGTAAGATTTTCGAAGTTGAATATTATCTTCAATTCTTTTCAGGATTGGAGCATGTCCTTTGTTGGTTCGCTTAAGGTGGATTCTCCCAGTCTGATAGCTCCTTTTACAGCTACTCACTTTATATACAGATCGAGGGGTAAGATCATCATCTCTAGCCCCTTTTGCGGTGCATTCCTTACTGCTCCAGGTGAAAAGATAAACAAAAATGTCTACCCTGAAACTATCTCCGGACCATATTAAATTTCAGCTTCACTCATTTTACTTTTTTCCATAGAGATTAATAACAGTCTTCTTGGACAGACATAACCACTTGCCAAGACCGAGAGACTTAACATAGTCTTGCCAAGACCAAGAATCTAAAATGTTTTTGACTAATTAAAGTGAAAATGAAGAATGAAGGTGCGTTTAATTACAGTCACCATTTAGCGCAAATTGTTGTCGTCATAAATATTCAAATTAACATTTTAACATCACATAAGTAAATCACATTTTTACTATATTACGAGGGTAGATCAACAAGTACCCGTGTTTGAAGACAGGTGGCGTTGCTGAGGGAAGTTGGCATTACCGTCGTGTGCTGCCGTCTGTCACACGACACCAAACTGATTCATAGGTTAGTTTTTATTTTGCATTAGTATCACACGTGTTTCGTGTTTCCTGATAAAATGGAAAAAGAACAATATCGATCAGTAATTCGCTTTTTATTTTTGGATAGAAAACATGCGCAGAAATAAAAGCAAACTTGGATGCTGTCTATGGGGACCGTAAGATATTGGTTCAACGAATTTAAATGTGGTCGTGCAACTGTTTTTGATGAGGAGCACTTAGTCCGCCGCCCGGTAAATGTGCTTACCGAGGAAATCGTTGAAAAGGTCCATGACATGATTCTCGCTAATCGCCAAACGAAAGTGCGCGAAGTAGCAGAGGCCGTAGGAGTGTCGTACGGAACGGTAAATAATATTTTACATGATAAGTTAAGCATGAGAAAGGTGTCGGCCCGATGGGTGCCGCGATTGCTTTCGGTGGAACAACAACGCGATTGCTTATGGTAACAAGTTTCCGCTTGTTATACGGAATTGTCGCGACCAAATTGCATTTGCATGAATTGAACTACGAATTGCTGCCGCACCGCACCCACCGTACTCGCCCTACTTGGCTCCCTGCGACTTCTTTCTGTTCCCCAACATAAAAACGTGGCTCGGGGTGTAAAAAAAATTTAGCTCAAACGAGTGGTTATCGTCGAGACAGAAGCGTATTTTGAAGAGTTTGACAAATCGGGTTTTTTGGAGGGTTAAAAAAATGGCAGAAACTTTGGGAAAAGTGTATTGTACTAAAAGGAGATTACGTTGAAAAATAGAAACAAAATCTGTGTAAAACTTGCATCTTCATTCCTAACACGGGTACTTATTGATCTACCCTCGTATACTAACATACTTACATACTTATATTACAATACAATTTTACTATTTAATCATAGGTATGTATGTATATGTTTAAATTTATGTGTGGCTGTGTAAGCTTCCCAGTTGCACAATGTCCGAATGCTCCTCAATTGATTGATCGTTTAATAATTCAAATCAAAATATGTACGTGTATAAGTCAATATTTAAATGAAGTAATATAAAGTAGAATATGACTAAGAAGAAAATAATAGAAAAGAAAAATAGTTTACTACTCCATAAAAACCAAAAGACGCTTAAAACAAACTTCAAGGCAAACCGGCAAAAGTTAGATTATAAAGCTCGTTTTCTCTTTTTAACGAAACTAATCGGATTTCGAATAGTTATATTAAGTTGTGAAATTTGACAACAATCGTATCCTCCTTTATTACTCCATTTGAAGGACAAGACGATTACTCGATTCCCTAGGACATGTTAGAATTGGTTAAAAAGGAGTACAAAATGCAAGAGCTCTGGACCATACAAGTAAAGAACAAAACAATCAACTCCAAATCATTGGAAAGGAAAGAAATGCTTGGCAACTAATTCTCTATTAGCTGTCACCGAAAGTTCTGGTAAAGTAGCGACGGTGCAAGTGAAAACTACTGTATATTGTATATTACGTGGTACTAACAAGAAACAAATGTCAACTTAAATTACACTCATTAGATTTGTTCACATATTTTCCTCCTTGCTTGTGCTAAACTTTTCTTTATGTATATATGTACATAAGTAAAGGGTGATTTTTTTTGCTACTTGGTTTTTGACATTTATATTTCTGACAGTTCCAGACGCGTGATTCTTGATATGTGTCAAAGTAAAAAATACTCAGTTTCATCATGAATAGACTTACGCCTGAATAACGTTTGCAAATTATTGAAATTTATTATGAAAACTCGTGCTCTGTGAAAAATGTGTGTTCGCAAGCTGCGTTCTTTTTATGGTCATCATAATCGACCCACAGAGCATTTCAGCTATTCAGCTCATTGAGACCAAATTTCGCACCAGTTTCACTTTATTGGACATCAATCTACCAAATCATATCCATAGAGTGTGTACCGAAGAGAATATTGCTGCTGTATCCGCCAGTGTTGAAGAAGATCGCGATATTTCTATCCGGCGCCGATCGCAGTAATTGGGTTTGTGTTATTCGACCACCTGGACGATTTTACGCAAAGATCTCAGATTAATGCCTTACAAAAAACAGCTGGTGCGAGAACTGAAGCCAGGCGACCTACCACAACATCGAATTTTCAGTGAATGGGCCTTAGAAAAGCTGGGCGAAGATCCGTTTTTTTATCGCAAAATTGTATTCAGCGACGAGGCTCATTTTTTGCTCAATGGGTACGTGAATCAGCAGTATTGCCCTATTTCGTATTTGGAGTGAAGACCAGACAGAGGCAATTCAGCAGCTACCAATGCATCACGAAAAATGCACTGTTTGGTGGTGTTCGGTTTATGGGCAGGCGGCATCATTGGGCTGTACTTCTTCAAAGACGATGAAGGCCGCAACGTTACGGTCTATGCGGAAAGGTACCGTTCGATGAAAACAGACTTTTTTTTGCCGAAAATGCAAGAATTGGACTCGGCCGACATGTTGTTCCAACAGGACGATTCCACATGCCACACTGCACGCGAAACCATGCATCAATTGAGAGCCAACTTTAGTGAACAGTTAATCTCACGTTTTGGTGCAGTCAATTGGCCACCAAGATCGTTGGATTTGACCCCGTTAGACTATTTTTTGTGGAGCTATGTTAAGTCTCTTGGTTATAGGGACAATCCAAACACAATTGCTGCTTTGGAAGCCAACATTGAACGCGAACGCGTCATTTGTGAGATTCCGGCCGAAATGTGTGAAAAATGTACCAATATTGGACCTTCAGAATGGACCACTTGAAGCGGAGCCGCGGGCAACATTTAGGAGAAATTATCTTTCGAAAGTAAATGGCGGGAATTGATTTATCGATCCAAATAAAAATTTCATTCACTTATGTAAAATTTCTGTGTTTTTTTGAATTCTGAAAAACCAAGCTCTTAAAAAATCACCCTTTATTTAAAGGTAGTAAGTAATTTTTGATTAATCATACTAAAAAGAAATAGTTAACTTGATATAATTAACTTAATTTGGGTTATCAAAAGAAAAAAAAGAGGAGAGGACACTAGTCACATACATACATACATACATACATACATACATACATACATACATACATACATACATACATACATACATACATACATACATACATACATACTTGAATACCCTTCCCAGACTTGATGTCTCTCTGACAAAGTTTGTTAGAAGTTTAGTTAGAAAAACAAACACTGCTAGTAATAAGTTGTTTTAGAATTCGAACTAACGAAACGATGCCAAGACACACTTCCTACATATTTGCGAACTAAGAGTAGCACACATAATTTGAAAGTAGGGACACAGTGTAGCAAAAAAAAACAAGGAAATTCAAATAATCAATTTTGTTTGACGATTTGTCGACTTTGGTGTTGCAAAGAAAGGAATTCGACTATTTATCCAACTTCCTGTATGAAAAAGTACTTGAACTCTATCGAGTCCAACATAAAACGTAACCCTAAAACATTCTGGGTGAATTACAATTCGAAGTGAAAAAGCTCTGGTATACTCAAAACGATGGAATTTCAAGGAAACTAAGCCGCAAGCTAATACGCAAGCTAAGGTGTGACCCAGAAAAATCTTTGAATTTTTACGTATCCATTATACGCAATTGTCAAGAGTTAGGACCCCGTTGTCTTCAAGTGAAAGTGTCTGAAGTATAAATAGTGCAGTTTTTTTCTATATTAATGATTTTCATCTTGGATCTACTTAAGTCAGCATGTCGGGCCGACAAGAACAGCGCCGCAAATTAATACTGGACATTTACTTGACTGATAAGAGAAAGTCTAGACTAAGCATTGCAAGGGAAAGCGTGACAGCGAGTTTAGCGACGGTTTATAACGTCATAAACAACTACAACGCGGAAAACTCCATCTGCAGGCAGAAAAAAAGATCCAAATAACCCAGAAGTGCTGAAAAAGGTTGTTAGTACATATCGGGTTAATCCCACGAGCCACGATCGTCTCGATATGTTGCAGCTACAGCTGGTAATGCGATATAAGCGAAGTCAAGGATTAAGGACCTATAAACCGCAGAAAGTACCTGACCTGTCGGAAGCAAAGGAAAAAAATAGCGAAGACGCGTGCCTGAAGGCTGTATGACAATTACCTAACCAAATTCGATAGCGTGATTCTCGATGATGAGTCCTACTGTTAGGCGGACTTCAACCAGTTGCCTGGGAATGCCTTTTTCACAACAAAGAATAGGGATGCAACAACCAGAGAATATTCTGAAGTAAAATATAGTATACCAATTTTCCAAAACGCTTCATGGTTTGGCCAAGGTAAGTTTGCAACGGAGCAAGGTTTTAATTATGACAGGAACTATCAACTCCAGAATTTATATAGAAGAATGCCTGCAAACACGCCTTCTACCATTTATTGGACAGCACAAAGAAACCGTTTTGGTTTGGCCAATCCTAGCCACAAGTCATTACTCCAGGTCAACTATGGCATGGTATAAGGAAAATAATGTCACAGTGGTCCCAAAAGAGTCAAATTCTTCCAACTGCCCGGAACTTCGGCCTATTGAAAGGTATTAGGCTATAATAAAGCAAATCCTAGGAGGAAACACAAAGAAAGTTTGCAAAAATGATGTATGCAGAATTCCGAAATCGTTGGAATCAAGCCTATGCAGTAGTTACCGAACGTACCGACCAGTCTCTAACTAAGAACATTAAGAAAAATGTTAAACAATTTTGCAACCGCTAATTATATTTGAATCATTTTTTTGTGAATTATAGTTTAAAAAATGCTTAATGAACTGAACTTTATGTGAGTGAAATCGGACTGTTGGTTTGTTCTTAATTTCCCCGCAAAAATTCTAAAATTTGTCTGGCTCATCCCTTACCTTATATGTGAAGTTATTCGGTTCGGTCTTCAATAGTTATGTTCCCGATAGTAGCTCGCTTTGACATCGGCCTTATTAATTCATGTCGCTGCACATGAAGTCTTCGAAACCTTTGCAAATTTGGACTCGAAAAAAGCTGCTGGGGTTGACTTAAATCCCTCATCCTTTCGGTGCTTCTTCTCTATAAGTATATATCCTCATATTTAACAGATGGTCAGGATACATGGATGTTACTTACCGACTTACTTATCTGGCACTACAACCGATGATCGGTCTTGGCCGCCTCGATAAAGCTTCGTCAGTCGCCTCTGTTATGCGCGCGCTGGCGGCTATCGATAGGGCCAAATGCAACCAGTTTGCTCTGTACCTGGTCCTCTTCTGTGTGTTCCTCCAGATGGGTGTTATTCCTGTACTATTCATGCCGTATTATGGAGTACCGCAAGGAAGTTATCTACAACATATTTAACATTTTCATTAATGATGTTGTCCAAGTTTTTAGTTCTTGGCAGTGTCTTGCTATATGCCGATGACTTGGAGATATACGCAACAATACAAAAGTTGTCAGGCTGCATCATATTTCAAGGTGACATTATGGTAACTCTCTCATGTCATGGTGCATCACACCAACGATATGAATTTGAGTTTCTCCAAATGCAAGTTTATAACGTTTTCTCGAAATTTCTCACCGATTACATTTAACTATTATCATGACACTCAAGGATTCCCCAGGGTTACATTTAACTATTATCATGACACTCAAGCATTCCCCAGGGTTCCCATGAATAAAGATTTTGGCGTATACTTTGACTCTAAACTCAACGCATAGCCCCATAAGGACTATGTCATTTCCGAAGATTATTCACGTATTGCGAAACTCCAAAGAATTTGTTGATGCTTTCACACTTAAAACCACTTACACTTCACTGCTTAGATCTGTTCTGGAGTATGCAAGCATTATCTGTGGCACCCAATCTACCAAATTGTTATCAATCAAATCGAGAGACTTCAACAAATTTGTACCAAATTCGCGCTCTGACGAAATTTTGCTTACGACTCCATGCCATCGTATGAAGAGAGTTGTGAGTTACTCAATTTACTGAAGCTCTCTATTAGATTCAAGTTATCAAGCGTACTATTTGTTAAAGATGTATGTACTTGATGGCAAAACTCCGATATCATCCGATGTCCTGGCTCTAATTCTATTTCATGGTCCACAGCAAAACCACTAGGGGACCATCGTTTGTTCTAGGTCAAAGTTCATAGAACCAATTATGTTTACAATGATCTTATTCCTAGATACCTCTATCTTTGTGATGATTTTAAACTTGATTTAGATTGCGACAGATCAAGCTTGATCAGAGCTCTAAATAGGTCTTATAGTTAAGATATCGTTTATATTTTAATTACATTAGTTTTTAAATAAACTTGTAATCTGTAAGGGTACAGTCTAGTAGATGAAATTAAATAAAATGAAATTAAAAAATAAATAAAACCCCATACCACGGTGCAAGTGTAGCAAAATTATAAAACTTTGACATTCCTGCAACGAAGATTTATCAGAAAATTTTGTTATTCTGGCACCGTTCAAGGGCAGCATATGTTAAAGTTAGAGAATACCCCAAAGAAATTCCGGCATTTACACACGTAAAACAACAACAACGAGAACGAGAACAACAACAACAAAAAGGCAAATAGCAAATATAAAGAAAACATATAACGAAATTAAACAAAAGTTATGACGTTAACCTTCTTCTTAGCTTCTTCTTCTTCTTCTGTATGGTAGTGATGACGCTTTAGCTCCTTCACTTCACTTGTGTGTGCTTAATAAATTACGAAGTAGCTCTAGCATAAATTCTATTAATGACTATGACCATAACTTTTTTCACCACATCCCTTGCCATTTCGCCTCATTATTCTCACTCTCCGTGTACTCCCTTTCTCTCGCTCTCACATATTCCTTTTCTATATCTCTCATTCACATAGTATTCACCTTTGGCCTTACAAATGATTTTATTGCTCTTGCTATTGTTTTTGTCTTTGTTGTTGTTGTTGTTGTTGTTGTTGTTGTTATATTTTGAAGTATTAATGCATTTACGTGTGTGCTGAGAGGATAAAATTGTTAACGGCTACAGGAAATTCCAAAAAAGAGTAAAAAAAAAAAAAAAGAACAAAACCAATAATACACATTGAAATTGAACGTAACCACCAATTTTCGCTGGTAGAAGTGATTTGTAGATACCCTACAACCAGCAAATCAATTTTATATCAGTTTAAAATTACCAAAAAACACTTTAATGAGGAGTAATTAGTTTTTTAATGGGGCAACACAACAGCTCATGGAGACCTTAGGACCGTCTCTCGCGTCCCTAAAAGAGACCTAAACTTTTTCGCTGAGTTTGAATTGTGACCAGCAAAAGGTTTAATTTTTTAATTTCTTTACTTTTAACGGTTCATGGCCATCGCCAGTCAAAAGGGGGCGGTGTCTTGAACCCGCGTAGACTGAGTAACTGTATAGCACACCAACAACTACACTTAATAGGCAGTAGCTTTTATAAAAATAGAAAATTATGACTTATCCATTTATATATAGGACAATTGCGGTCAGTATCAACCTCTCCAGAAAATGAATACTTTATATAAAAATCTCTAAGAAAATATTCTAAATATTCTTACATCACATTTCCTTCAGAGAATATCACGCCCTAAAGAAATTCAATACGGTTTTATACTAGAATTCTAATGAAATGTGAATATGGAAACATAAGATTTTGGCAAGAAGCAAAATAATAGTTGTCAATGACCAACTTTGCCACAGAAAATTTCGGATTCAAAGTTTTCTAAAAGGAAAACAAGTAAAGATTAGTCAACTCCTTTTTACTATTTCAATAGTACTACAAACCATGTGCTTCTGAATGCATCCATTTAATTTGAGCTTCAAGAATAATTTCTTAGGTATTTACCGGTCTGACTTTGCAGCTAGGGCAAAAGTAATGTCACAATGTGAATAGGCCATAATATTGGCAAATGGAATCAAATGTCATTGTACTTTAACATTTATACTTAAGACCAGTGTGGGGGAATTTTGATTTTCCTATTCACATGTGAATAGGCACACATTCTCTGCCGACGCAAACTTCTTCGTGTAACTTACGAACTGTTGACGAACAATGGAATTCGGGCGAAGTTTCATAGTAATATTGTCAACGCAAATCATGTTAGTTGACTTTCAGCATTCATGTAAGCAAGATCTCGCTACGATTTTTTAAAATAGCAGCGCTGTCGCTCTCTCAGATACACTCAGTACAAGCAGGCATGTTTATGTATTGATTTTCCCCGACACTGTTTTAGACCGATTGAGAATTAGTTGACAACAATCAATGGAGCGATACACTGCTCGCGCAACGATGGATATTTAGAAACACCAATTTCTGGACTGTGTGATCTCCCATTTGATGCGATTTGAATTGACCGACCAGACCTGACGGCGCAGAATTCTTTCTTTGGGGCTTTATGTAACATTGATTGCAAGTCCTGAGAGAAACATTGAAGAAGAAATCAGATTTTTTGCGAGCAAAAAGTCAAAATGCCGTAGAACGAGCACAAATGTACATTAACTTTGGAGGTGGTCATTTGACCGATATCATCTTTCCAAACTTATGAGTAATGTCATTCATTTTACACCTTCAAATAAAGTTTCCGTTTAAATAGTGTGACATTTTTTTAATTTCTATCAAAATGGCAGGTAATTCTCGTTATGACACTAATTTTCCCCACCTTGTAGATATTGTTGTTTAATTAATAACTACAGGGTGCGCCAACTTTTATGTCGGTATGTAAATATTGAATAACTTTCCATATATAAGGTAATTTGGTGCTTTACAAATTTATTTGGACTAGTTTTTGAATACAACATAAATCAAATGGCCGCCGTTATGGACCAAAGCAAAATGTGCCCTTTTACTGCGTTTTCCACTTTTCGAACATCTCGGTTGGTATAGCGATGATTTCGGCACGAATATTTGCCTTGAACTTGTCAATGGCCTGAGACTTGCTGACGTATACTTTGCTTTTCAAATAACCCCACAAACAGAAGTCCGGAGGGGTCAAATCTGGAGATATTGACTTGCTGCCCACATTCACTTGCTACCACACGTCCTTCGAATTTTCGTTACAGAAACTGTATTGTTTGATTTGCAGTGTATAGTATACACTGTATACCCCATTACATATCGTCTTGTTGAAACCAGTAACCATCTAAAGCTTTTTCGCACATTTGTGGGCAGACATAATGAGCCAACATGAAACCGATATCGATTACCATCGACTGTTTCGTTTTCTCTGAAGAAAAATGGCACAATCGGTCACTTTTTGGTCATGCATGGGTGTTTAATGGATCTGGTGTTGATTTTCCGCTTGTTGGCGGCGCCAGAGAGTGGGAAATGGGCGCTGCGTCGGTCATCAAAATTTCCTTCCAAAAATCAGTATCATGTTCAGTGTCAACCATACGAGCGACTGCTTGGCCGTATTCCCAGCGAAGTAGACGGTCTGCTAGCAATATTCTTTCCTCCAAAATGCGCCGCAAGATAGTTCCACTGACGCCAAAATGCTGAGCGCGGTGACGATACGACACAAGTAGCTTCTCGGCAACACTCTCTCTTACCGCTTCAGCCACCAGTTCATTGGAACGTCTTGGGCGTTGATGAACGGCTTGTTGACGATCTCCCATTGTCCCGTGCTCAACAAAATTCGACACCAAACGACGAATAGTCAGACGGTGCTTGTTGGCTACGATATTTTCAACGATATCCACGTTGCGTTAACACAACTGAAGAACGACTACATTAAAATGTACGGCGTCACTATTTTCGGCGTGAATCGAACCGGAATGACGTTTCAAAAGCATGTTTACTCAATTCAATCGGTTGATAAAAGTTAAAATTATTCAATGTTTACATATCAACATAAGAGAGGGCGCACCCACATGTTGCCCATGTATGTAGATGTTTTATACTTAGAGCTCGCTGTAGCGCTCGAGCCAGTCGTATTACTCCAATTTGTTTTTTGTGTTTACGCTGGTGTTGAGCACATATATGAAAGTAGATAAATAAATAAATGTTGTGATTTTTCAGTATATCCTATACAGTTTTTAATGGTCCAACAATTTTAGTGGAAAAATAAATAAAGGGTGATTTTTTTTGCCACTTGGGTTTTGACGTTTATATATCTGGCAGTTCATGCGTGATTCTTGACATGTGTTAAAGTAAAAAATGGACTTTCAGAATGGGCCACTTGAAGCGTAGCCGCGGGCAACATTTAAGCGAAATTATCTGGAAAAAAGTAAATGGCAGGAATTATGATTTATCGATCCAAATAAAAATTTCATTCACTTTTGTAAAATTTCTGTGTTTTTCTGAATTTCTAAAAAAACCAAGCTCTTAAAAAATCACCCTTTCTTTATTAAGCTTCTTACCTTTGTTACTTTGATTTTTGACTTACTGGGTGGGTATTTAAATAGTGAGCATTAAACTTGTTTGCTTTTACTAAATGTCAGCTGTCTTTTCTCTACTCTCTTTCCTTAAATTCTCAGGTCATCCAAACAAATTAATCAAGCTATGGTAAAACCCTCAGGTTTTTTTTTTTAGATTGTTCTATTTTATTTACTTGTACTTTAATTTTTAAGTAGATAAACTTTAAGTTCAAATAAGAGTATATGTGTCATACTTACATTTTATACACAATTTCTCAATACAGCACTCGACTAACTTAAAATCTGCACAATCTCTGTTCAATTCTATTTATTCCTTTTTGCTGTTTTCCTCAATAAATTTTACTCTTTCCTTGTCCTTTTTTTTTTTGCAGAAATAGCACAAAACCAAAATAAAAGTCATTTGGGTTCATTGAAGCAAAATAGCACATACGATATGAAAGAATACAACGAAATGGTATGTATCCTGAGCCCACATGATTCGGTAATGATGAGCATTCTATGTGGGGGTGAAAAATCAATTCATATGTAATCGATACTTTGGTCATTGAGATTATTTGTTGTGGAGAGTAAAAATTGAAATGGTCAGAAGGTGAAACGAATTGAATAAAATAAAATAAAATAGTGGCAAATACTATGTACTCATAAATTGCGAGAGAGAAACCAGAACGAAATCAGAACGAAACCAGGGCGACACCAGAACGACACCAGAACGACACAAGAACGACACCAGAATGACACCAGGACGACACAAGCACGACACACCAGAAATCAATGATGTTTAAAGGAATTGCATGAGATTGACACTTTTATTATAAAAAAGGACGAGCGTTGTGAATGATAGAAAAGGAGCAAGTGAGGAAATACTTAAGAGCAAAACTGTAATATGGTAAAGGTCAAACTCCATGACACGCGTTTCGGACGCAACGCTTATCTCGTAACCTTGTGCGCATTCTAGGCATTCGGCGTTTGGCAATATTGTATGCTCTACAACAAACGTTCTGCGCGTCTTCTTCTTCTTTGAAAATCAGCTGATGCTATTTTTTTCTCAATTTAAAAATTATCTTAAATGTTATTTCTAAAGGATTTTGTAGATTTCTTGGAATTCACTAATTTGATTTTGGGTGCACCGGACGCCTATCGCCTACGGCTTTGTGTTTTTTCACCTCCTCTATTAATTTTTCTTTCATTTTTCCAGTTTTTCCTCTTCTGAATTATTTGCAACCAATTTATTGGTGCTGAGTAAAGTTCGACGACAAATAGACGGCAGTAGAATTTTCACTTGGTCGTGGTCGCTGTGGCATTGGACTGTTACGCAGAGTGTCCGGGGTTCCAATCTCGGCACAGGCAATATCAAAAAGTAAAAAACAAAAAACATTTATTTTTTCTACACGGCGGAACCACCTCTTGGCAGGCCATGGCAAACTTCGCCGTTCGGATTCGGCATAAGACTGTAGGTCCCTTTCATTCATGTACAAATATAACACGCACGACATGAGTGGATGCGAAAAGCTCGGCCTAGGCCCTCCATGGGCTGTGTTGTGCCATTAAAGAAGAACAAGCTGAATTTTAACTTCAGCGAAAACAAAGATTGATCTTTCAGAGTATTACTTACTTACTTACTTACTTACTTTTAATGCCCCAACAGCCCATGCAGGCATAGGACGAGCTTTTCGCAGCCACTCATGCCGTGCGTGTTATATTTGTACATGAATGGAAGCGACCTACAGTTTAATGCCGAATCCGAACGGCGAAGTGAAAAGCTTTTCATAGCAATTTTTACTCTTGTAGGTTTGCCATTGCCTGCCAAGAGGTGGTGCCGTGTAGAAAAATTATTTTTTCTACTTTTTGATTTTGCCTGTGCCGAAATTCGAACCCCGGCCCGAGTTATTACTTAGGTTAATTTTTAGTTTTTATTTTTATCATCCCAGGTCAAATATAAGTAATTATAATTATAATTAAAATAGTTTTTTGTTATCTTCAATAGTTTCGACATCAAATAAATGTATTAAATCTTTTCGATATAAATAGTCTAGTTATCGATTATGCTATTGTCCTACAAACGATAACATCTCTCACAATTTCTCAGCTGTTTGCCGTCGCAATTAACTCTTGCCAGCAGGTGTTCAGTAGGGCTCAGTAGGCAATTGAGAAGTAGACCGACGAAAATAACGCTCTATAAGAGACGTGGACATTGACCATCAATGATGAGAGGCTGTTAGGAGCGTTCGAGAGGAAGATACTCCGTACGATCTACGGTCCAGTATGCGTGGACGAAGTGTATCAAATAAGATGGAACGATGAGATGTATGAGCTGTACGCCGACACTGACATAGTCAAGCGTATAAAACTCCATCGGCTTCGCTGGCTGGGTCATGTTGAGCGAATGGAAGAAAACGATCCGGCTAGAAGGATGTTTTATTCGAACCACGGTGGAGGAACACGCAGAAGGGGACGTCCTAACCTCCGTTGGAAGCACCAGGTAGTTGGCCTTATCAACTAGCACCAGTGCGACCATAACAGAGGCGACTGACGAAGCTTTGTAGAGGCGGCCATGATCGATCATCGGTTGTGGTGCCAGCTAAGTAAGTAAGCATCGTCAATTACGAATCATATGCACTAAGCCAGTGTTCGCGTACGATGTAATGCATCGAAGTAATGTCAAACTGACTGATCCAAGACCGATGAAGGTACTGGAGCTGGATGGCACTTAAACCAAGGTGTCAATTGCTACTATTCCTTGGGTGGGTTGGCAACTGTCATCCAGACAGAAGTTTTCGCCATTTTTAAAGTAGCGGAATGGATAATTGAAAGAAAATGGCGCGGGAAACGTATAGGTGTCGGTAGTGACAGTCACGCTGCACTTAAGGCTCTGGGGAACGCGAGAATCACTTCAAAGATTGTCCAAGAGTGTAAGAGGAAACTTAGATCAGTCGCAAGACTGAATCAGCTTCATCTTATCTGGGTTCCTGGGCACTGTGGAGTTCCTGGGAACCACGGTGGAGGAACACGCAGAAGGGGGCGTCCTAATCTCCGTTGGAAAGACCAAGTGCAGGGCAACCTGACTGCTTTTGGCCTTATCAATTGGAAGCTTTGTAGAGGCGGTCAAGACCGATCATCGGTTGTAGTGCCAGTTAAGTAAGTATTTTTGAAGATATCTTAACTGTGTATACCAAATTCGGTTCCATTTGCTTCACTATTTCCGTTGGTATATCACTTGTATGATAAGTAGGCGTTGTTTGTGCCCAATTCTGAGAATTTTCAGAACAGTTGTTCAAAAGATTATTTCAATGATGTGTATCGAGTTTTGTTCAATTCGCTTTAGAATTTCGTTAATTATCACTCTTGGAACACTTACACACTTTACACTTATAAAGGGTGATTTTTTAAGAACTTTGTTTTTGAAAATTCAGAAAAACACAGAAATTTAACAAAAGCGAAAGAAATTTTTATTTGAATCGATAAATCATAATTCTTGCCATTTGCTTTTTAAAGATAATTTCACTTAAATGTTGCCCGCGGCTACGCTTCAAGTGGTCCACTCTGAAGGCCCAATTTTGGCACACTTTTTCACACATTTCGGTTGGAATCTCACCAATGACGCACTGACGCGTTTAATGTTGGCTTCCAAAGCAGCAATCGTGTTTGGCTTGTCTCTATAACCAAGAGACTTAACATAGTCACACGATCTTGGTGGCCAATTGACTGCACCAAAACGTGAGATTGACTGTTCACCAAATTCGCCTCTCAATTGATGCATGGTTTCGATGCAAGCTATTAGTGATGCAAAGGAGAGAGGCTATACACGATATTAATATTGAATATAAGATAATTTTGTATCGAAATTGATCAAGTGCCTTATGCCTGAAATGATTTAGTGTCTACGATATTAAAACTACCTAAGCGATTAGTGCAAGCTGCCAAGCGGGCCTTCAACTCGATGGTTAGATAATTTATAATTTATTTGCTACTTAGATTGCATTCTTTTAAAAAGTTATATATGGTTATTATGTTTTTTTGTAGAGACGTGTGTTAGTGATGGTAAAATTGATCCAAAGTACTTCTTATACCTTATACTATCTAAATGACTAACTACAGTCCTCTAAGATATGGTCTGCTGAGGGTAAATTTCAGCAAAATGGACATTGTTGTTGTATATTACCCTCCAGTAGGTGTTTGTGCGAGAGTTGGGTGTGGCCGAGATCCTGAGACGGGTAAACAGGCTAGAATGATGACGTTGAGCGATATTTGGATAGTTGGGGCATGCCCAAGTGGGGTTGAAAGTGGTGTAACGATGTTGGAAGTTTGCCCATTCTCTAACTTTTAACTTATACCATACAGTTGAGAGATTTTATCATTTTGTGAATAAGCTTTTCTATCCATGCGTGAAACGTGATGTATGGTGACATACTTTTCTAATTAAAAATAATAATTTTTACAACAAAAATAAAAATACTGATTATTTCGTTACATACTGTATTTAAAAATTACCAGCTGTACAACTATAAAACCGGGAATTTTTTAAGAAAATACACGTTTATTTAAGAAAAATGGATTTACATTCAATATTCAAAGTAATTGCCATTGGTAGCTACACATTTCGCCCATCTCTCTGGCAATTTGAGAATGCCTCGCCAAAAATCTGTTCGCTTTTTGAGTCAAACCAGTCATCGAGCCATTTTTTCACATTTTCCTATGAATCGAAGTGCGTGTCCCATTGATGAGAATAAGTGGTAGTTTGATGGAGCCTGCTAAAGTCTGGGCGAATAAGCCGCATGGGGGAGGGACTCCCAGCTGCACGAATCTACCAATTCCCGAGTCTGTTTTGTGCGATGTGATTGGTGCATTGTCATCAAGAAAAATCACTTTGTATTGTCTAGCTTGATATTGTGGACGTTTTTGGCATAAAGCACGGTTCAAACGGTTCCAATCAGACAATTTTTGTTGTTAGCGTTGACCAGTAACTGTGTCACTTGGTCTCAGAAGGTCAAACCAGATAATACCTCGCTGATCCCAGAAAATACAGATCATTGTCTTATTTCCGAAGAGATTTGGCTTTGCTGTCGATTGGCCGGTGTACCGGGCTTGAAATATGATCGTTTACGTTTGGGATTCTTGATCCATTAGATCCATTTTCCAGATCCATCGCCAGCAACAATTCGATGAAGATATGACTTTCTTTTGTACTTGGCGAGCAACATTTCACAGGTGGTTTTTCTTTTCGATTTTCTTGCTGTCATTCAGTCAATTCATGCGGCACTCATCTTCCCTCTGCGGAACCTTTAAAATCAATCCCATGACTTTTAAACGTTGAGAAATGCATTTTTGGGTCATATTTAATTGTTCTGCAAGTTGTTGTTGCGTCTGACCATCATCCTCGTCGAGTAAAGCTTGCAATTCGGCAGCTTCAAAATTTTTCGTTGGTTTCGGTCTTCCACGTTCTTCGTTTCTCACATCAAAATCGCCACTTTTAAACTTATTGAACCACTCGTTGCACTGTATTTTGCCTAGAGCGTGCTGGCCGTAAGCTTTCGATGAGATTCCAAAGCAGATTTCTTCAATTGGAAATAGAAAATCAATGATGTCCGCATATCGTAGTTTGTTGGCACCAAATTTGACATTTTTACGAGCGAAAAAAAATATGTTGTTGTATGAGGCTTGATTGTTTATAAACTGAATAGTGTTGACAGGACTAAATGCGAAGAAATGGCGCCAATGATTTGGTTTGACAGAGCGTATAGCTTTACCTAGCGACACAGAGATGTCATTTCTGATTTCATACTTGTACACTTGGTATTTAAATTATTTTTTTTTTTTTTGATGAAAATATTTGCAATATTTCAATAAGTAAATTTAGACCAACAAACAAATACAGATTTTTCTTCTCTTCTTTTTTTTTTTGTTTTTTTTTTTAAATGGTTCATTGAGTTCATTGCTTGGTCGTTCTATCTGCATGGGGAAGCAAGCCCTTTTTATGTTGAATCAAACTTTTTCTCATTGTATACTTCATGAACAATGTCTAAATTTATTTCGTTTTTTGCAGCTGAACTTAAATTCATGCTACTATTTTTTGTTTTTGTTTTGATTTTCGTTTTACATAATTTTGTTTATTTCTTTTCTGATGCACAAGCAAAATTCATCGCTGCGTAGTAAATCTAAAAGTTTTCATATAAATTTACAATGACACCAAACACGTGACGTTTTAAGCTCCAAAACAAACCCAAAACAGACAGAAATGCAAACCAGCAAAATTTAAACAAAAAAACAATAAAGATTTTTCCATCACAATTTAACATGGCAGCAAGGATTAAAGAATTAATTTTTTTCTACATTAGAGTATGTTGGATATCTATAATAGACCAGCAAAAAAAATGATATACTAAGGAAACTGAAACTATTTCGTAATCATTAAAGTTAACCTTTCCGTAGCTTCTTCAATGAAGCAAATGAAAATTTAAATACCTACGAGTTGAGCAATTGAGCATTGACGCCCAACCAAGCCATCATCTTTACACTGCCACTTATTACCTTGGCTCTGCAAACAGGACACTTTTCAAGAACCTCAATCTCTTCCTTCCATACTTTTCCTATTCATATCTCATGCAAATGCTCTACATAGTTTCTACTTCACTGCCTCACTCCGCATAAAAAGTGTCAACCAACCAAAGCCAAGAAGTAAAGTGCGTACACGAAAAAACTGATACTCGCTTTTTGAAATTATTTCAATCGGTTTTATATTCATGCCAGAGGTAAAAAATGATCGTGGCAAAACGGAAATTGTCACGGAAATGAAGGGCAGCAGCGCCCTCTATCAATCGAGTATGAAGAAAATGAGAATGCATATACACACATAAATGATGGGAAGCATACTACTGTGGGCAAGAAGTAGTAAGACTTTTTAATTTAAATTTCGCAGATCAAAATATTATTTTTTTAAGGTTGGTATGACTATCGGTGACATCTGTGCCAAATGTCACATCAAAATAATCATTAGTGTTTAGTATACGCTTGTCTTTCTGAAGTTTCTGCACAAAAAGTGCATTCGGCGATTTTCACAATGAGTGAAATTATTCAACAAAGAAGTTCCATTAAATTTTGTGTGCGGAATCAAATTTCTGGTGCCGAAACGTTCAGAATGTTGCAAAAGGCCTTCGGTGATAATTGTATGTCGCGAGCAAGTGTTTTTGATTGGTACAAATTGTTCAAAGATGGTCGAGAACGCGTTGACGACGAACCACGTCCAGGACGGCCATCAACATCAACTGATGATCAACACGTCTGGTCAATAAAATCAAGGAATTGGTGCTCGAAAAACGACGATTAACAGTCAGAGACCTTACTGGCATCGTTGGAATATCGGAAGGATCAGTGAAAACCATTTTAAAACATCATTTGGGCCTAAGAAGAGTGAATGCACGATTGGTTTTACGATACCAAAATCACTGCATTGGTTTAACGAGACTATTTTGCCAAAAATTCGACTGATATCGTTCTCGTTCCGCAACCACCCTATTCGCCTGACTTAGTACCGTGTGACTTTTGGCTATTTTCTGAACTCAAAAAACCGCTTCGTGGACACCGTTTTGAGTCAATTGATTGCCTTTCGACTCACCCACTAAAAACCCACCCCAGCTCCGATTCCCTTCTTCCGTGGAACAAGACTTGCCTTTCGACTCACCCACTAAAAACCCACCCCAGCTCCGATTCCCTCCGTCCGTGGAACAAGACTTGCCTTTCGACTCACCCACTAAAAACCCACCCCAGCTCCGATTCCCTCCGTCCGTGGAACAACCGTCAGGTATTACTTCGCGGAGGGGGAGCGGCCTATTGCATATTCAAGAAGATCTGCGCTGTTGTTCAGCGCGACGCAGTTTTGAAATGACTATAGTTGCCATGTTACAGACAGCGGACCAATTATCACTTGCATCAAGCATTATATCCAACAGTTTATCAACCCTTATTGGCCTCCCCACCTTAATGCTCAACTCTTCCCTCTCAGTTTCAAAGCGCGGACAAACAAAAAAAAAAAGCGTGCTCTGCGTCTTCTATTGTGCCTGGCGCACAAGGAGTACAGTACGGGTCTACTTTATGCTTGAATCGATACAAATACGATTTGAAGCAACCGTGTCCAGTCAGTATTTGGGTCAGGTAGTAATCTATCTGTCCATGTCTACGATTTACCCATTTTAGAATATTGAGAATCCACGGAAGGAGGGAATCGGAGCTGGGGTGGGTTTTTAGTGGGAGAGTCGAAAGGCAAGTCTCGCACTTCGGCTTTCAATGCTTTGTGCCACCACCACACAAAACAAAACACACTCTTACACTTACATACAACAAATATTGTCTGACACTAACCCAGTAGACCTAGAAGCAGAGATACAGAGTCAGTAACAGGAGCAGCAGTGTTGCCAAATGATATTTATTCGTTGGGAAAAGTAAAAAAGGGATCACACCTGCATGCTGCGATCCCTTGCTTCCTTGCGGATCGTTAGCCTTTCTGGACTGGTTCTGCGTGAGTATGTATCGGTGACTTTAATTGTTAACAGCTTGATTGGTAACATTCCCGCAACTACTGTGATGGCGTCATCAGATACAGTGCGAAAAGCGAAGCACACCCTTAGAGCACAAAGTCGGTACAACGTCTTCAAGCCTTTCAGGTATTAGTTGTATCTGGTGGCTTCCACCCAGGCGGGAGCTGCGTATAGCAATATTGAAGTGACTACATTGCTTAGTAGTTTCCTGCGTTGTTGCTTAGGCCCTCTGGTGTTCATCATTTACCTCCGCTGCCTTACTGGTGGGCTTAGACTCTAAGCCATGTTCGCCTACTGTTACTGTTATTCTGGGGCCGTTTCTACTTTTTTCCTGCTGCTAATGAGCAACGCTTCCGTTTTGTGGCCTGCAAATGTGAGTCCACTGTTGTGCAGCCAATCTTTTGTTATGTCGACGGCTTGGTTGCATACTTCTTCAGCTTTACTAAGTTCTTTTTCGACCTCCACTATTACGCTATCATCCGCAAAACCAATTATTTTAGCGCCGGGGGGCAAACTGAGGCGAAGGACTCCATCATACATGATATTCCATAGGAGCGGGCCAAGAACCGAGCCCTGTGGTACTCCATCAGTTATTTTATATTCTTTGGTGCCATTATCTGTTCTATAACACAGGACGCTGCCGTTAAAATAACTCATAATAAATTTTGCGAATATTTGGGGGCACCTCGAACCGCTCCAACGCGCTTAAAATTTTACTCCAATTCACCGAGTTGAATGCGTTCTTCACATCTAATGTGGCAATTAGGCAATACTCTTTGCTGTCGTGTAGCCATTGGGTGCCTTCAATCGCTTTCTGCGCAATGTTTTTGACTGCCATTATAGCATCTACGGTAGAGCGTGCTTTGCGGAATCCATACTGGCGCGACGAAAGGCCACCTTCATTATCGATGGCTTTCTCAAGACGGTTCCCAATTAGCCGCTCCAGGATTTTACCTGCGTGTGTGTGTGTGTGTGTTTAACTTAAGCGGCATTAAGCTGCGCTAAATTTTATTTTCACACAAAAATTGCTGATAACTAGAAAAATTTTAAATTAAATTTTCCAACAACTACTCAAGTTTACTTCAACTCACATGTGCTAAGCCCCGTAGTTTTTGGGAGAACAGCACGGCAGCGGCGGCTCCCCGGCTGTGCTCTAATGGGAAGAAAATGCGATGCACCGGAAGTTTGTTTGATTCAATGTTTGTGTTGCTCTAAAGTGGAAAATGTCAACAACATCAACTATAATAACAACAACAGCAGCAAAAACGGTAACTACCGAAAATATTCCTAGGTACATAATGGGTGGTCCATCTAACAATTGGAATTTGAATTACTGGTTATTCTGAGTGTGGCAACTCTAATGTTGTCATTTGTATTATGATGGAAAATTAGTTTTATATTTGCGATTAACGAAATGGGTCGATATACGCTTATGCCGAATCCGAACGGCGAAATGAAAAGCTTTTCATAGGCAATGTTTACTCTTGTAGGTTTGCCATTGCCCCAGCTAAGATTTTTTACTTTTTTGATATTGCCTGTGTAGAGATTCGAACCCCGGACACTCTGCGTAACAGTCCAGCTACCACTACGCCTTAGCGATCACACCAATATCAAATTCCCAACTGTAAATGGTCCACCCTGTACGTTAAATAAATATTGCGCGATTGAGAAGTGAGTTGCAGTAGTTTTCATTTAAATTAAAACTTTATGTAAATTTTATCAGAATTATATTTTAGTTGCTAGTGAGTGAGTTTGGAATTTCCTTCATTCATTCATTCAATCATTCATTCATTCGTTTGTTTGTTTGCTTGTTCACTTATAAAAGACAAGGATATGCTTTCGTGAAATGGCATTTGTATGCACACATACATACACACACATATACATATTGATATGTAAGAATGTACCCATGTAAAACCCCAAGGGGGAGGTGGGCGGGAGAGTGAGGACTTACGGATAACCTCCATCCCCCTCCACAATGAAGATCTGAGACACTTTAATCGTTACTTATGACTGGCAAAATCTTAATCTGAAAGGAGAAAGGAGAAAACATTTTCATCCGCACCCCTTCCTTCATCTAGATTTGATCCGCTAATGTATTGCCAAACCATTTGAAAACTTCAAAATGGTGTCAATATTTTACTTTGAAATGTATTAAAATATTTAATTAGTTTTAGTTGTTCTCTGGAAATTAAGAATCTTTCATTAATTTTACATGAACCAGAGTTGTCAAAAACCAGAACTGACAAAATTTAATAAAGAAAAAAGAAATAAAATAGAATATTTCAAGATAACAATGGGCGAAGAAAATCGACAAATCGATAAAACTTCGCCAGCCGCCTCTGACATGTGCAAAGGTCAAGAGCAGTCAGACCCCAAGTACCTGGTATTTCCAACGGACGTCGTCTTCTGCGTGTTTGCCACCGTGGCTGATATAAAACATCCTTCTAGCCGAAGCGTCTTCTTCCATTCGCTCAACATTACCCAGCCAGCGAAGCCGCTGGATTTTTATGCGCTTGACTATGTCAGTGTCGGCGTACAACTCATACAGCTCATGGATCTATCTTAGTCGATACACGTCGTCCACGCATATTGGACCGTAGATCTTATGGAGTATCTTCCTCTCGAACTCTTCTAACAGCCTCTCATCATAATTATTGATGCTCAATGTCCACGTCTCTGGGCCATACATTAGGACGGGCAGGTACTTTTAGAGCGTTATTTTCGTCTGTCAAGAGAGGGCTCTGCTTCTCAATTGCCTACTGAGCTAGTAGTAGCACCTGTTTGTAAGAGTTAACCTCCGCTTAATCTCAATGCTGACATTATTGTTGGTATTAATGGTGGATCCTAGGTAAGCGAAATAATTGACGTCTTGAAAAGTATAACTGTCAACAGTAACATTTTGTCCAAGACGTCATGCCGTGACTCTTGGTTTGTTGACACAAGATATTTCGTTTTGTCCTCGTTCACCACTAGACCCACT
Organism: Palloptera scutellata; assembly: GCA_958295655.1. Lineage (NCBI taxonomy): Eukaryota > Metazoa > Arthropoda > Insecta > Diptera > Pallopteridae > Palloptera > Palloptera scutellata. The sequence continues at coordinate 97,406,126 of OY282449.1, forward strand.
CGATGAGACTCCCTTTCCAGATTGGAGAATGCTGCACTGACTGCTCGCGCGTAGGTGCCCATGATGTCAATATCATCAGCGTATGCTAGGAGCATGACACTCTTGTAGAAAATAGTGCCAGAGATGTCGATGTTCGCAGCTCGACTTATTTTCTCCAGCATAAGTTTAAAGAAGTCGCACGATAGGCAGTCACTCACCTTGTCTGAAGTTTTTTTTTGGTATCAAATGGCGCGGAGCGGTCACTGGTGTCGGTCAGTGTCATTTTGCAAAGACGAATGAGCTTTGCAGGGATACCAAAATTAGACATTGTGGCGTACAAGTGATCCCTAATCGTGCTGTCGAAGGCGGCAGCGGCTTTATAATCGACAAATAGATGATGGGTGTCGATCTGTTTTTCTCGGGTCTTTACCAGGATTTAGTGTAGTGTGAATATCTGGTCGATGGTGGATTTACCAGGCCTGAAGCCACACTGATAAGGTCCAATCAGTTTGTTGAAGATGGGCTTCAGTCTTTCACGCAGTACGCTCATTAGAACCTTATATGCGTTAAAGGAGTTACTCATTAAATGTTAAAATGTTGGACTTCTTAATTTTCGATAGCCAACATTTTTTCAACAATATACTTACGCTTCATCTCCAATATTTAAATGGGCCCCCATATGAAATATGCTGTTTTATAAAAAAGGCTACGAGTGCCGACCTCCATTAATTTGTACTCTATAATATTTTCCTCTAATGTATATATCGCTCATTTCTAACCTTTAAATGTCATATTTTTATATGTCAACCAATCACCCGACAGTCGCTGCTAAGTAGAAAGTTAAAATTTATGACCGATGTTAATTATTTTTTACTTTCCAACTTTTTCGCGAACATTCTTTCCCCTCAGCACCAACTCTTGAGAAGGCTCCAATACAAAATTAACTTGTTTCTGAAATGGGTTCCCTCAGCTCCTCTCAAGGTGATTTATTAGAGAGATAATCTTTAAGACCAACCCCTATTAATTGTCCTCCTTCCATAGTTTTTCTGATCATACTTACCCGCATTTCGAAACCTTAGGGCGGCGCCCATAAAAAAATTTAATTAATATGCAGGTGGTTTTTACTTAATTTTCGGATGGGATCCCCGCATTAAGGGAGCAAGACGCATTTTCAACTCAAAAAATGCTCAAAACATTAAGTTTTCCAGCATATCCAAATCTCATTTTTATAGAGCTTCCATTTCCACACCCTCTGAAATAAATACCAGTAAATCAGTAAATACCACCAGATATTTTTTAAGCTATTTGAACAAAATAACTATACTAAATTTGGTTCCATGTGCTTCACTATTTCCTTTGATATTGCCCTTTGAAAATTTAATTTGTATGGGATATAGGCGTGGCTTTTGCTCAGTGTTGATAACAGTTCATCAAGACACTATTTCAATCATTTGTATCGAATTTTGTTCAATTCGCTTTAGAATTTCTTTTACTCTTTGAAAATTTCACTTGGATAGGAACTAGCAAGCCCTCTTGAACGATTTTGCCCATTTCAAAACTTAACCTTTTCCTGACAGTAACAAATGTCTGTACCAAGTTTGGTTGAAATTGTTTAAGTTTTACTCGAACTATCGCGTACACGGACACGATTGCTTCCACTAAAGAGACTGGAATTGGATGAAAATTAATGTCCCACCAAACCTGACTTTTTTAATTGAAGACGAACTTTCGCCTTTTTTAAGGTTCAACCAGTATCGGGAGTAACTTCACACGATGGACCACGAACTTTCCAAGCGGCCGCTCTAACCGTGTTGAAATAGACGGCATTGTTTCAGAAGTGCCGCGGGGTTTTTTCCTTTCCAATACACATTTCCTTGTCTTCATTACCTTCTGCCGCTAACGAAGAATCCCATTTACTCGTTTGCAGCTGACAACACCATTGCTCATTAATATGCCTGTTCAATACGCCCTAACTCTTTGGAGATTGCGAGGAAAAGGCACGTTATGAATAACTCACTCAATAAAGATCTTTAATCAATTACCGAGTGGGGTCTCATGAATAGAGTTGAGTTTAATATGCGTAAGACCCAATGTTGTCTGTTATCTCACAAACGAGTTTCCCAGCCCCCCGTTAACCTCCTAGATATGTGTGGGGTAGGTATTGCAGAGACAGCAACTGTTGATGTTCTGGGCATGTCCATCCAATGTGATGTTCGTTGGAATAAACACAGTTTTGACGTGTCGAAAGAAGCAGCCAAGTGTCAAGTGTCTCGGATTTCTTAGGCGGTGTACAAAATATTTCACTCCGACCGATCTCCGCATGATCTACATCACCGGTCCTAAATTGGAATTTAATTTGACCCTACGGGCTGCAGCTTCACGAACGCAACTGGACCTCTTGGATTGTATCCAACATTGAGCGATAAAGCTAATAGAAGACAGTAGAGTTTCTAGCTCTATTGACTCCTTAGAACATAGACGAAACGTGGCTTGCTTCTATCTGATTTACCGTTACTTTCACGGTAGATGTTCTACTGAGATGGGCAAGCTGATGCCGCCAGTTCGTGTGTTCAGCAGAACTACACGAACAGCAAGCGGAACTCACGGTATTCCACCGCACTACGTATTACGCAGAGAAAATCCTTTTATTTATCGTACGCGAGTATTTGTAATAAGGGAATAAGCTCCCTACAAATATTTTCCCCGATTATTACGATCCTTGCAAATTTAAAGTGGTCGCTGTGGTGTATTGGTAGTGCTACGCAGAGTGTCCGGGGTTCGAATCTCGGCACAGGCAAAATCAAAAAGTAGAAAAAATAGTTTTTCTACACGGCACCACCTCTTGGCAGGCAATGGCAAACCTACAAGAGTAAAAATTGCCTATGAAAAACTTTTCACTTCGCCGTTCGGATTTGGCATTTAACTGTAGGTCGCTTCCATTCATGTACAAAAATATAACACGCACAACACGAGTGGATGCGAAATGCGAAAAGCTCGGCCTATGCCCTGCATGGGCTGTTGTGCCATTAAAAGTAAGTAAAGGGCAAATTTAAAGCAAACGCTCATTATTACTTCTCCTTCCTTCTACCTCCCATCTATCAATCATCCTTTCAATCAACACAATGCTCTGCATTCATAGGGGTACACTAGAGCGGGTCGGTCCCAATACAAAAAAAAAAAAGTATGAAAAAACCACCACCTATCTGAAAGCTTATGTTGAGAGTATTTCAAAACAATTTACAAAATTATAAACAAAAATTCATTTTGGTGGTTTTTTAGAGTGGTCCAAAAAAAAATAGTTTTGAAATACTCTCAACATAAGCTTTCAGATAGGGGGTGGTGTTTTGAAACTTTTTTTTTGTGACCCGCTCTAGAGAACACCTTGTGTGTTGACTGAAAAAAATTAATTTTAAGATTCCCAATGGCAGATGGACCACCCTTTATATTTTTTACAGCACTAAAGAAAGTGCACACCCCCACTTAACATCGCTCATTTTGTCTTCCAACTAATAAAATGTTTTTATTCGAGACTCTTCGTCTCTAGCGAGTGCTACTCATGTTGCTATCAATGAAAAGTAATCGAATTACGAGTATGTATATGCATTGTGCACTACTAGCTTCTTCTTCTTCTTCTTCTTCTTATACGTTACTTAATCAACTTTCACCTTCAATGGAGAAAATTCACCTTCAAGGAAAAAAATTCACCTTCTCAGAATTTTACTTATAGCATTTCAAGTGAAATGCTGCTGCAAAAATATATTTGTCGTCGTCGTCGCTGGTGTATGTGTGTGTGTGTGTGTGTGTAATTCTCAAATCGTATTTGTATACCAGTGCTTATCGTATCCTCTTCTCTACACACCTCGCCATTACGGTTTATACACCAAGTTGCATGTTGTAGTATTATCATATTATTTACTAAGTAAGTAAAAAAAAAGTAGTAGTAATAGTAGAACGAAGGAATTTCATAGATAATTTTGATGACGTTGTGTTTGCTTCATTTATTCTTGTTGTTATTGCCATTAGATTATATGCATTCGTTAAATGTAGTAAAATTAATCGGTTCGGGAAGACACAGGGAATGCTTCATCTTTTCTTTTGTTGGATTTGCTTTTTTGCTTTGGTTTGATTGTATTCCATAAAAAAATTGTCCACTTCATTTAAACCATTGAAATAAGTTGAAGGATAATTTCATTCTTAAATGAAGTGAGAATGCGAGAAATGTGAGACGATTTTTAAGAACGAATTTCAAAATGAAATTAATAATATGTACATAATCTAATCCATTAACCAAAATTTAATGGGGAGTAGCTGGACGGTTTGAAAACGGATAAAGCAGCGGTTCAAAACCAAAAACCTCTCTGAGACTATGAGAAAAACGCTAAGCGTTTTCCAAGCGGAGATACTTGACATACGACTCTGTCCAAGGTTCAACCTCGAACGCGGGTGTAAAATTCAAGATAGGCACTATTAGATCTCTTAATACCATAGAAATATCTTCAAAATGAGTATAGGAATGCATAAAGCTACTATTTGGTAATTTCAAGCTCAAGCAAAAAAAAAAAACGGCTGCATGTCTTAAGCTTAACGAAAATTAACTCAGACTAGTTATGGGTTTCCTCTCAGGACCCTGTAAGCTGCGGGAGCACTTTAAGAACTTAGGCATTAATCATGTAAACTTCTGTAGGTGTTGCCAAAGTAATGGAGGAAACACTAGAACATATCCTAATACACTCACTCGCAAGAGAAAATATTACCTGGGGGACACTATCACCCAGAAAGTTGGAACACCATAGACTTGAAGCCACATCTATTAACGAGATTCTTCAGCAAGATTAGCTTGTCGGTCAGTTTATAGTCCAAGCTACTGTCGGGGGTACAAGAGACAATAGAGTGGTACATTGCTCGGCCGGCCCGAGCAGTCTACTGTGTGTAGGCTGAGGATGGCAATCCTTCAGCATTTTGGTATTCAAAAAATTTAATTCCGGAATTTTTCGGAATCCCGATTTCGTATGTAGCTTTAATAGATTATGGAGGGAGCCGCGAAAAGTGCTCCCTCCATAATCTCCATATGCCCTGGACATCTGCTACCAGATTTCCGTCTTCATCTTGCAGGAAGAGGCCCCGGTCTTCAAACCACCAGTCACGCGTCTTATTCTTTCAAAGAATTTTAGGACTTCGTTCCTGTCCCGTAACATTTCGATATCATTGAACTTCTTCTTCTTCTTTCTCCAACTCTTTTCTTGCGCCTGAAAAGACGTTTCTCCTCGCTCCTCCTCAACTCTCTGTATCGCTCGTTATCAGCTCGTGTACTAACTGACTGCAGGGTGGCTCGGTAAACAGCGTTTTTCGCTTCAGTAGCATCGTGACACTTTTGGTCGTACCACATATTTCTCCGTCGACGGTAGTAGCCTAGTACCTCTTCGGCAGCCGTACACATAGAGCGGGAAATGTGCGTCCACTGCGCGCATATATCATCAAGTTGAGGGGTGTTTTGCGATAGGAAGAGTGCGAGTTGGTTTGCGAAGACTTCGGCTGTCTGTTGTGATTACAGCGTTTCGACATCCAGCTTTCTCTTTGTACCTATCCGTACGCGATTTTCTACACATACACTGGAAGCACGCCCTCCATCGATCACCGCATGGCCAATCCAATTTCGTGTGTTTTAATCAGGCGACCGCCAAATGGCCTTATGGATATCTGGATGTTGAAATCTGGTGCTACTAACTGTCATGTTTCGTGAGACGGTGAAGCCGATCAATCTCATACCGCTGTCGATGGCTTCGTCGTGGAGACTGAATTTTCCGATCGACGGACCAAAGAGACTCTCCTTTCCCACCTTGGCATTAAAATTCCCTAACACGATTTTAGTATCGTAGCAGGGGCAATGCGCATAAGTTTTGTCAAGGAGCTCGTATAAGTTATCCTTGGTCGTTTTATAGTAGATATCACATGAGGCTCTTTCCAATTCGGTTAATTAAAAGAAAAAAAATCAAAAAAGATTTCTTCCTCGACTTCAAAATTTTTTTTATATTTAGTTTGGCATTCGTTACCTTAATGTAGAGAGGCTCTAACTAAAATTTTTGTTTAATTAGGTATTTCGGCAGTTTCTTATGCGCTTGAGCACGGTTCATTAAAATTAGCCAAACATTTCATTACAAAAAATATTTTAGTTAGGATCTTTCTACATTAAGGTATCGATATTTTAGTGAAATTTCGTGAAATGAAACACAATAACAAATACAATATGAAAAATTCAGGGTTGCATTGTGAACGAATAAAGATAAAGGGTGTAAAGCTTCTAATTTTATGATAAAAACTGAAGAAGAAGCAAATCCTTTAATCCCGGACGGAAAAAAAGAGAAGAGGTCACTCCTTAGTTCAGGCTCAATAACTATAAGTTTTCATTATGAGTACTTAGTTAGAGATGAATGGTGATCGCCATGGCGCCGTTTGTAATATGCTGGCCTGCTACGCACAGTGCTTCCAGGGTAGAAATCTCGGCACAGCAAAATCAAAAAGTAGTAAAAACTATTTTCCTAAAAATAAGTGGTAGCACCACTTCTTGACAGGTAATGGTAAACCTACAAGAGTAAAAATTATGTACGGAAAGCTTTTCACTTCGATGTGCGGTAACGGCATAAAACTGTAGGACCCTTCCAAGTCGGATACGCACAACATGAGTGGAACATGGATGTAAAAAGCTCGGCCTAGGCCCTCCATTGGCTGTTATGCCATTAAAAGAAGAAGAAAAGAATATTGTAACTTCATATTCATTTCTAAAGCTCCTTGAATTAAATAAATTCAATGAGAAATGAAAAATTTTATAGATTATTATTTAGCAAGGTCACAGGAATGAACGCTTGTGGAAAAAGAGTTGAAACAAAAAAATAAAGTAAGTTTTAAATCTCTTTTAACCTTTGCCAGACACATTCAACACAAAAAAAAGGGCGACATGACACGCACAACAAACTGATAGATGAGCACTTTTGGCCCATTATAATAAATGGCAAAACGTTAAGTTTAAATTTCAAGTAACTTTTTCCAATTTGATTTTATTACACAGCTAAAACGTGACCTGACCTCTCCCCCTCCTCACATTCGAATGACGCAACAAGCAGCCGGCAAAACTGAGCTAGGTGAGAGAAACGAACTACTCCACCCTCCTCCGAACAAATAACCCAATCGGCAACAGCTATAATAGCAACAACAGCAAACCAACAACAAAAGCTGATGATGACTTTTACCACGATCACGATGACTACGACTTTGAGCTCAAACTGTCATTGATTGGAAAATGATACTTTTCTAGGTACTACTACTTACTCGTGCTGCTACCACGGTCACTACCTTATTAGCACGCGGAAAGTCAGGTAGGTGAAAGTGGAAAGTGTGAGGAGGTGGCAGCGATGTAACGCACCCTTTTGTACTGGTATTGAAGAAATTTTGATACGATTTTACTACTTTACTACTTTTACCACACTTTTCCCTTTTTTTTTTTTGATGATATGTATGAGCTCGTATGTACTTTGTGGCACCTCAATGAATATACAACAATGACAACAACAATAACACACGAACTGCTGGTTACAAATTCAATGCACGTTCTCGAAACGATGAATTGCTTTTCCAATTTTCTTCCAATTCCAATTTATATTTCATTTTAAAATATAATAATAAATTAAAGGATATCGGGTGATTTTTCAAAATAATAAAGTTTGAGGAAGAAAGTGAAACAACAAAATACAAAATCACTCCGCATGAAGAATGCAACAGCGAAATGTGTGATATGCTCAAGAAATGTAATACGTAGTAGGAGTGGAGTAGCAATAGTAGTGGAAAATTATGTAAAGGACTCACTCTGAGCTATTTACTAAAAAATAAATAGTACTTAGGTATGTACGAGTATGTACAGGGTGGACCATTTAAAATTTGGAATTTAATTTTGGTGTAAATAAGGAACGATTTGTCTTTTTCTCAATGTTTTTTTTTTATTATTCCACAGTAAATCCTTTCGCTGTGGTGTAGTGGTAGTGCGTTGGACTGCTACGCAGAGTGTCCGGGGTTCGAATCTGGGCACAGGCAAAATCAAAAAGTAGAAAAGATAATTTTTCTACACGGCACCCACCACCACCTCTTGGCAGGCAATGGCAAACCTACAAGAGTAAAAATTGCTATGAAAAGCTTTTCACATCGCCGTTCGGATTCGGCATTAAACTGTAGGTCCCTTCCATTCATGTACAAATATAACACGCACAACATGAGTAGATGCGAAAAGTTCGGCCTAGCCCCTTCATGGGTTGTTGTGCCATTAAAAGTAAAGTAAAGTAAATCCTTTCGGTTAATTTTGGAAGACTGTTCTATTTCATATTCAAATGACTTCCTCGGCAGGCCGTGCAGTAGCCCATACCATCAACCCAAATTTACATTTTCAGTACATTTTCGATTGAATGCAGCAGTACTTGACCGATGGCTGCACTGCCAATTTCGTCCTTAAGAGCTTCAATCGTTGCTGGATGGTTTAGCGTAACAGTTAACTTTAATGGCTCCCCACAAATAATAAGTCCAACGCAGTAAAATCGCAATTGCATGGTGGCCAATGCACATCACCGAAACAAAGGCTAAAAATGCGTTTTTCAAACTTCGCACGCAAAAGATCGATTGTTGCATGGCTTGTGTGACATGGATCTCCAAATATTGTCTGAGTCCATATCTTCCAAAATAGGTTACAAATAATCCGTTACAATTGTGCTGTAGCGCACATCATTCTCTGTAATGCAGCCTCCTTCGAGCTTATATCGACCTATTTCGTTAACCGCATTTATAAAACTAATTTTTCATCATAATACGAATGACATTAGAGTTGCCACACACAAAACTATCCCGCAGTTCAAATTCCAAATGTTAGATGGATCACCCTTTATGTGCCCATGTGTGATTATTTGGCTATGTTTGGCTTTTAACTTTAAGACAATTAGCTTACGAAACACATTTTTCACAGAGCACGAATTTTGATGATAAATTTCAATAATTTGCAAACGTTTTTCAGGCGTAAGTTTATTCATGATGAAATGGCAAACCAAACTGAGAATTTTTTACTTTGACACATGTCAAAAATCACTCGTGAACTGTCAGAAATATAAACGTCAAAAACCAAGTAGCAAAAAAAATCATCCTTTATATACAGTATACAGACTATTTTACACTCAAAGAATAACACTTGTCTCTTCAAGAAAATGGCAGGAAGGAGAAATTGCACTCCTGATCTACTTACGAAGGACTATTGTTGAGCTGTAGAAGACAAATTTAGCATATAATCAAATTGGTGCACGCTTAAATTGATCCGAAACCATGGTAAATAATAATGTTGTGGAACATTAGAAAAAGTTTCAACACTACCCAAATGTTCCGAAATCCGGTGCTCCTCGGATAACTTCGCCTCAGTTGGACCGAGTAATTATGGTAAAAGAATTTCTCAGTTGGATCCCATGAAGAGTTCAGCGGACATAAATCGCGAAATTCGGGAGACACATAATGTAGATCTGTTATCCAGAAGTGGGCTTGCATGGGCAAGTGTCCCGAAAGAAGCCACTGGTAACAGTTAAACAAAGACAACACCGCATCGATATCGTTCCCATTCCACGTGTGCAAGCGAACAATGGTGTTACATACTTATTCTGGGCGATGAAACTAGGACAAACCGAATGAGTCAAGATGGAAAAAGGTATTTGCTGAATTTGATCCGAAATATACTATATCAGTATTAAAGCATGGTGGAGGTTCAATTAACATCTGGGGCTGCTTCTCATGAAATGAGAATGGTCCAATTTGTCGATTTTTAGACAAGAAAAATACATTAAAATATGGAACAATGTGAAGCTGCCATGGGCGGAAAAAAATTTGCCGGTAATTTGGAAATTCCAGCATGATAACGACCCCAAACATACCGCGGACCTCACCAAGCAGTGCTTTCTAGACAATTAATGCACCCCGTTTTAGATAGGCCATCATCAAGTTCTGATCTTAACCCAATAGAATATCTTTGGAGGGATGTCAAAAAAAACATGTCAAATAAAAATATCCCTACCATAATTTGAATAGTTTAACAGTGAAATTGTGGTGTGTGTCGCTGTGGCGTAGTGGTAGTGCGTTGGACTGCTGCGCAGAGTGTCTGGAGTTCGAATCTCGGCACAGGCAAAATCAAAAAGTAGAAAAAATAATTTTTCTACACGGCACCCACCACCACCTCTTGGCAGGCAATGGCAAACCTACAAGAGTAAAAATTGCTATGAAAAGCTTTTCACATCGCCGTTTGGATTCGGCATAAAACTGTAGGTCCCTTCCATTCATGTACAAATATAAGACGCACAACATGAATGGATGCGAAAAGCTCGGCCTAGGCCCTCCATGGGCTGTTGTGCTATTAAAAGTAAAGTAAAGTAAGTAACAGTGAAATAGGAACCTTATGATCTATGTACTATACCACTCGAACGTTGTTGTGCATTGATAAACTCGATGCCACAACGATGTAAAGAAGTTATACTGCATTAAGGATACCCAACACAATATTGATGCATTTGGATTTCTCTTCAAGAAAATCGCGCCGTTCCTACTCTTATGTCCAGGTTTAATATTTTTTTTGTGGTCTGCGTCACTACTGGGGTCTCCACAACAACAACAAAATGCAAAATTCTGTTATTTCTTTATTTCAACATAGTCTAAAATATTGGATCTTCGAAGTGTCCACGAGTGCTGTACGAGAGAAATCTGCAACAATAAGAAGAAGTAATTAAAATCCAACAGTTTCCTTATTTTTTACCTAAGTATTTTAACCTCAACTTCTTCACAATGTCGACTTATAACGATGCTTCACCAATCGAACAATATAAGTTTCAAGCGAGTGTGCTGACGTTAACGCAGGTAAAAATAGGTAAGAAGTCTCGTTTGTCCAAAACAACATTAAATTTCTTAATTTTAACATTCACACAGTACAGAATCATTGAACACGCGGGAAGAGTAGAACGTGTTGTGAATGTAAATATGCTCTCTCATGCAACAAGGTGTTTTACTTTTCATTTCACCCATTTACTGCTCACACCCACGTCTTTTGTCTTTTGTATCTCATATGTTCCCGAATGATTCTGTACTGTGTATAGGAAAACCTGCATTTCGCAGCCATCTCAGACAATTCCTTGACAGTAAAGCTAACACTTACATTTTTTAATTACCAGGTATTTGATTGTTCATGCCAATTCCATTTAAAATTGCATTTTCACTCGAGCAACCACTTCGAATCAAAGTCGTATCAAAGTGAAAAGAATCCATGATCTACTGTATTTATGATTTCCCATTCATCAAAATAAAATATACGTAGGTAATAAACGATTTGATAGTTTTATTTGAATGTCAAACGCATTACAAAATTTTAGATTTATTTATGCCACACTTCCCCAACACAGTCCCCACATGTGTTTGGGTTCGGTCGTAAAAAAATGAGTGTGTGCGTGTGTGTGTAACACTGATTGTGACTTGTGAGAATTGAAAGCTGACATCAATGGTGTCATGTGAGAATTGAAAGCTGACATCAGTGCTGTCATGTTCTCCTCTTTTAGTGCTGTTATTTTTTTATTGAAATATTTGAAATATTGCAAAACTGCAGTCAAGTAATCAATATTTTGATTGGCAGCTGCACATATCATATTTACAAGGTGAAGCAAAAGTAATGTCATAATTTGAATTGGCTGCCATTTTGTCAAAAAAGAAACAAAAATTTTGCTCTATTTTCACGGAAAGTTGATTTAAAGGTGTGGGGGGCCTGGGGGCGTAGGACACAAGGTAAAGTTCGTGACAGTCGCAGGTGCGTCCATGTTCGATCCTTGCGCTTCTACGTTTCAAGTCGATACACAGCCTCCTCGTGACGTCCCCTTGACAGCGATCTGACACCCGTCAGTGAGCTAACTAATGTTTGCGGTGGGCTTCTCCGTGGCCTTGAATGAATGGTTGTGCGTCGGGCTTGGGACATTGAACTCACCACGTTAAAATATTCGCCAATGAATCCTCAAATGAATGGAATGATAAGCTGTATGAGCTGTACGCCGACACTGACATAGTCAAGCGTATAAAACTCCAGCGGCTTCGTTGGCTGGGTCCATTTGAGCTAATGGAAGAAAGCGCTCCAGCTGGAAGGGTGTTTTATTCGAGCCACGGTGGAGGAACACGCAGAAGAGGAAGTCCTAATCTTCGTTGGAAAGTCCAGGTACAGGGTGACGTGACTGCACTTGGCTTTATCAACGGACGCCAGCGCGCGCATAGAAGAGGCGACAGTTGAGTAAGTAAATAAAATTAATGACATTACTCATAAGTTTGAAAGGATGATATCGGGTTAAATACCCACCACCTGAGTTAATGCGCATTTGTGTTCGTTCTACGGCATTTTGAAAAATCTGATTTCTTCGTAAACGTTGGCTTTCAAGACTTGCATGGTTTGTGGTGCGATTTCAAAAAGCCTCAAAGTAAGAAGTCTGGCCACCGTCAGATCTGACGAACTGACCATCTGGTCGACCAGTTTAAATCGCCAAAAGGGAGTTTACACGCCTCAGGAATTGGTATTTCCAAATATCCGTCGTTGACCGAGCAGTGTATCGCTCCGTTGCTTATTGCCAACTAATATTCTAAGTGTCTATAGCATAAATGTCGAAGCACAATAACATTTGACGTCATTTGCAAAAATTATACCACTTTCACATTATCACATTTCTTTTGCCCCACCTTGTATTTAATCATATGCAAGCGTTGAAATTATATGAGCTTTTTGTGAATGCTTTGACCCATAAATTTTAATATCGCTTGCAAATAACATGAAAATCTGAATCTGAATATCTGCAATATTTATGTACCATATTCAAACAAAAAAAAACTTTCAATTTAATATAGAACGTAAGTATTGCAACCCCATTCTAGGATTACGCCCATCACTTGTACTTAAATATACAGACGAGCTTCAAACAAAAGTTACTTCAATCGTCATATGCCTCATTAAAAATTTTTCATGTGATACTATATCTTGCACTATTTATCCTCATTCAATTAAATATTAATTTTTAAATACTTACAAATAAAACGACAATCTTTATTGAAGTTAGAAAATCCCAGACTTTTCTTACTTACTTACTTAGCTGGCGCTACAACCGATGATCGGTCTTGGCCGCCTCCACAAAGCTTCGCCAGTCACTTCTGCTATGCGCGCGCTGGCGCCAGTTGATAAGGCCAAGTGCAGTCAGGTTGCCCTGCACCTGGTCTTTCCAACGGAGATTAGGACGTCCCCTTCTGCGTGATCCTCCACCGTGGTTCGAATAAAACACCTTTCTAGCCGGAGCGCTTTGTTCCATTCGCTCAACATGACCCAGCCAGCGAAGCCGCTGGAGTTTTATACGCTTGACTATGTCAGTGTCGGCGTACAGCTCATACAGCTCATTGTTCCATCTTATTCGAAACACGTCATCCACGCATACTGGACCGTAGATCTTACGGAGTATCTTCCTCTCGAACGCTCCTAACAGTCTCTCATCATTGATGGTCAATGTCCACGTCTCTGCGCCATACATTAGGACGGGAAGGATGAGGGACTTATAGAGCGTTATTTTCGTCGGTCGAGAGAGGGCTCTACTTCTCAATTGCCTACTGAGCCCGTAGTAACACCTGTTGGCAAGAGTTAGTCTCCGCTTGATCTCAAGGCTGACATTATTGTTGGTGTTTATGCTGGATCCTAAATAAACGAAATCCTTGACGACTTCAAAAGTGTAGTTGTCAACAGTGACATTTTGTCCAAGACGCCGTGACTCTTTGTTTGTTGACACAAGGTATTTTGTCCTCGTTCACCACTAGACCCACACGACGAGACTCCCTTTCCAGGTTGGAGAATGCTGCACTGACTGCTCGAGCGTTTTTGCCAATGATGTCAATATCATCAGCGTATGCTAGCAGCATGACACTCTTGTAGAAGATAGTGCCAGAGATGTCGATGTTCGCAGCTCGAATTATTTTCTCCAGCATTAGGTTAAAGAAGTCGCACGATAGGGAGTCACCTTGTCTGAAACCTCTTTTGGTATCAAATGGTGCGGAGAGGTCTGTCCCAATTTTCACTGCGCTGGTGGTGTTGGTCAGTGTCATTTTGCAAAGACGAATGAGCTTTGCAGGGATACCAAAATCAGACATTACGGCGTACAAGTGATCCCTAATCGTGCTGTCGAAGGCAGCAGCGGTTTTATAATCGACAAATAGATGATGGGTGTCGATCTGTTTTTCTCGGGTCTTTTCCAGGATTTGGCGTAGTGTGAATATCTGGTCGATGGTGGATTTACCAGGCCTGAAGCCACACTGATAAGGTCCAATCAGTTTGTTGACGATGGGCTTCAGTCTTTCGCACAGTACGCTCGATAGAACCTTATATGCAATATTAAGAAGGCTGATCCCACGGTAGTTGGCGCAGATCGTGGAATCACCCTTCTTATGGATTGGGCAGAGTACGCTGAGATTCCAATCACTTGGCATGCTTTCATCTGACCATATTCTGCATAGAAGCTCATGCATGCGTTTTTTGAGCTCTTCGCCTCCGGTCTTAAACAACTCAGCAGGCAGGCCATCTGCACCTGCAGCCTTATTGTTTTTCAGCCGAGCAATGGCTGTTAAGACCTCCTCATAGTCAGGCGGCGGTACTTCAACGCCGTCAGTGATTGGGGTTTCCGGAGTGGGTTCCGCAGTGGCGGGATTGTTGCCGTCTTCGCCATTAAGCAGCTGCGAAAAGTGCTCCCTCCATAATCTCATTATGCCCTGGATATCTGTCACCAGATTTCCATCTTCATCCTTGCAGGAAGAGGCCCCGGTCTTCAAACCAAGAGTCAGGCGTCTTATTATTTCAAAGAATTTTCGGACCTCGTTCCTGTCCCGCAACATTTCGATATCATTGAACTCGCGTCTTTCTTCATCTCTTTTCTTGCGCCTGAAAAGACGTTTCTCCTCCCTCCTCAACTTTCTGTATCGCTCCTTAGCAGCGTTGCAACTGACTGCAGGGTGGCTCTATAGACTGCGTTTTTTGCTTCAGTAGCATCGCGACACTCTTGGTCGTACCACATATTTCTCCGTCGACGGTGGTAGCCTAGCACCTCTTCGGCAGCCGTACGCATAGAGCGGGAAATGTGCGTCCACTGTGCGCATATATCATCAAGTTGAGGGGTGTTTTGCGAAAGGAGAAGTGCAAGTTGGTTGGCAAAGACTTTGGCTGTCTGTTGTGATTGCAGCTTTTCGACATCCAGCTTTCTCTTTGTACCTATCCGTACGCGATTTGCTACACATATACGTGTGCAGACCTTGGCTGCAACCAAGTAGTGGTCTGAGTCGATGTTTGCACCACGTATTGTGCGTACGTCTAGTACATTGGAAGCGTGCCTTCCGTCGATCACAACGTGATCAATTTGGTTTCGTGTGTTTTGATCAGGGGACAGCCAAGTGGCCTTATGGATATCCTTATGTTGGAATCTGGTGCTACTAACTGTCATGTTTCGTGCCGCGGCGAAGTCGATCAGTCTCATACCGTTATCGGTGGCTTCGTCGTGGAGACTGAATTTTCCGATCGTCGGACCAAAGAGACTCTCCTTGCCCACCTTGGCATTAAAGTCGCCTAACACGATTTTAACATCGTGGCGGGGGCAATGCTCATAAGCTTTGTCGAGGAGCTCGTAGAAGTCATCTTTGGTCGTTTCATCCTTCTCATCCGTCGGGGCATGGACACAAATTAGGCTGATGTTGAAGAATTTTGCCTTGATGCGGATAGTGGCTAGGCGCTCGTTCACCGCTGTGAACCTCGAGACTAGATGACGCAGTCTCTTCCCAACCACAAATCCAACACCAAATTCGTGTCTCGACGCATGACAGCTGTAGTAGATATCACAGGATGCTCTTTTGGAGCAACCCTGTCCCGTCCATCGCATTTCCTGTACAGCGGTGATGTCAGCTCTATATTTTTGGAGGACATCCACCAGCTGGATAGAGGCACCTTCCCTGTAGAGGGTTCGGACATTCCAGGTGCATATCCGTAAATCGTTGTCCTTTGGGCGTTTGCGGGAGTCGTCAATATTAGAGGGGTTCATTATCCGAGGCTTGTTTGGAGGTTTCATTGGAGGGTATTTTAACGTGGTGGGTTCCAAACCCGACGCACAACCATTCATTCAAGGCCATGGAGAAGCCCGCCGCACACATTAGTTAACTCACTGACGGTTGTCAGATCGCTATCCAGGGGACGCCACGAGGAGGCTGTGTGTCGACTTGAAACGTAGAAGCGCAAGGATCGACCATGGACGCACCTGCGACTCCCAGACTTTTCACTGATTGACGAATGTTCCTGAGGCTACTGTGATACACCGGGCTTTTCACTGAATGGGGATCGATCCTGATTGGAGGCTACTGTTACTCCAGTCTAGCTATTCGATCAGTAGACCACCGAGGTGACCAAAACAAAATGCTAGGGTCAAACAAATTCCTAACTTCTGTAAGTTTGCCGAACAACGCAAGCATATGCAATAGAAACTTGACGAATAAAGTTCGATAGGCAGATTTGCAAAGTGCGGCGAATCGTTATGCGAATGCGATCGCTTGGAATTCTCAATGGGTTATTTGTTGTAATATTTCCACGAAATTAAAGAAAAGGCTTCCAGTTTCTATTGTGAATAGTGCAGCGAATCGTCTTTCGAATGTCATTCGCTTGGAATTCTCATTGTGTTATTCGAAGGGCGAAATTTTTGTTGTAATATTTCCAATAAATTAAAGAAAAGGCTTTTAGTTTCTGCTATGAATAGTGCGGCGAATTGTCTTTCGAATGTGATTCGCTTGGAATTCTTATTGTGTTATTTTAAGTGGTCGCTGTGGCGTAGTGGTATTGCGTTGGACTACTACGCAGAGTGTCCGGGGTTCGAATCTCGGCACAGGCAAAATCAAAAAGTAGAAAAAATAATATTTCTACACGGCACCACCTCTTGGCAGTCAATGGCAAACCTACAAGAATAAAAATTGCCTATGGAAAGCTTTTCACTTCGCCGTTCGGATTCGGCATTAAACTGTAAGTCCCTTCCATTCATGTTACAAATATAACACGCACAACATGAGTGGATGCGAAAAGCTCGGCCTAGGCCCTCCATGGGCTGTTGTGCCATTAAAAGTAAAGTAAAGTAAGTAAGTTATTTCAAGGGGCGAAGTTTTTGTTGTAATATTTCCACGAAATTAAAGAAAAGGCTTCCAGTTTCTATTGTGAATAGTGCGGCGAATCGTCTTTCGAATGCGATTCGCTTGGAATTCTCATTGTGTTATTCCAAGGGGCGAAATTTTTGTTGTAATATTACCACGAAATTAAAGAAAAGGCTTCCAGTTTCTGCTGTGAATAGGGCAAACTAAGAAGAAGAAACAACACAATAATAAATTATAAATAAGTGCATATTGAAAGTAGTTATTGTTTCATTTACAATACATAATTTTCTGCGTAATCCTAAAATAAAACTAATTTATAAAACCATTGTAAGAAAAAAAAAACATTAGTTTTGGCTTATTTATAAATACTTGGAGAGAAAGTCTCCAATACGCTACATCTATAGCTTTCGGATAAAATTTGCGAGTACCGAAAATTGGATTCAGTGTGTGTGTGTTTTATTTTGCGGCAGACCAATCTTCTTTCGCATTTGAGGGTAAATTGACAGAAACGGAAGCGGATTTCACAATACCCAAAAACCATTTCCGCCACCAAATGCAATCCGCCGCTCGCTTTGCATAGTCGCCTACAGAGTGTGCAAAAGTGACGGTAACGTCACGATAGTAAAGTATTGCCCTCAAGCTTGTAAACCCTTTCTTCTAATAGGCAACAAAACTAAGATCGCCTGAAAACAAACCACAAACACCTTCAGTTCCGGAATATGCAAACTCATAAATCGGGTTATACACCCGATTGGACATCATATGGATAACATCATATGGATAACATCATAGCTATAAAATATTAGAAGTTATGAGTTTCTTAGTGTACCGGTGTACAAGTATGAAACGGTAATGACATCTCTGTGTCGCTAAGTAAAACTATACGCTCTGTCAAACCAAATCATTGGCGCCATTTCTTCGCTTTAGTTCTGTCAACAATATTCAGTTCATAAACAATCAAGTTTCACACAAAATTTTTTTTTTTAGCTCGAAAAAATGTCGAATTTTTTTGCCTGCAAATTACGATATGCGGACATCATTGATTTTCTGTTTCCAATTGAAGAAATCTGCTTTGGAATCTCATCGAATGTTTGTGGAAGCTTACGTCCAGCACGCTTTAGGCAAAACACAGTGCAACGAGTGGTTCAATAAGTTTAAAAGTGGCGATTTTGATGTGAGAAACGAAGAACGTGGAAGACCGAAACCAACGAAAAATTTTGAAGCTGCCGAATTGCAAGCTTTACTCGACTAGGATGATGGTCAGACGCAACAACAACTTGCAGAACAATTATGTTAAATGTGACCAAAAAATGCATTTCTCAACGTTTAAAAGTCATGGGATTGATTTTGACGGTTCCGCCGAGGAAAGATGAGTGCCGCATGAATTGACTGAAAGACAGCAAGAAAATCGAAAAGAAAAACCACCTGTTAAATGCTGCTCGCCAGGCACAAAAGAAAGTCATATCTTCATCGAATTGTTACTGGCGATGGATCTGGAAAATGGATCTAATGGATCGAGAATCCCAAACGTAAACGATCGTATGTTAAGCCCGGTACACCGGCCAAATCGACAGCAACGCCAAATCGCTTCGAAAAGACGACAATGCTCTGTGTTTTCTGGGATCAGCGAGGTGTTATCTGGTTTGAACTTTGATCTTCTGAAACCAGATGAAACAGTTACTGCTTAACGCTTTGCGCCAAAAACGTCCAGAATATCAAGCGAGGTGTTATCTGGTTTGAACTTTGATCTTCTGAAACCAGATGAAACAGTTACTGCTTAACGCTTTGCGCCAAAAACGTCCAGAATATCAAGGTAGGCAACACAAAGTGATTTTTCTTGATGACAATGCACCATCACATCGAACAAAACAGACTCGGGAATTGATAGATTCGTACAGCTGGGAAGCCCTCCCCATGAGGCTTATTCACCACACTTAGCTCCATCGTACTACCTCTTATTTTCATCAATGGGGCACACACTGGCTGAGCAGAAAATGTGAAAAAATAGCTCGACGACTGGTTTGACTCAAAAAGCGGACAGTTTTTTGACCAAGGCATTCACAAATTGCCAGAGAAATGGGAAAAATTTGTAGCTATCAATGGCCATTACTTTGGAAATTGAATGTATAGGTAATCCTCCTACAACGCGGATTTCTGTAACGCGTTTTCGCTACAACGCGGTTCCCAAAATGCGGAAATTTTCTTACAACGCTACTCCTACAACGCGATTTTTACGAAAACTTTCTATGTGACGCAATTTTTTTCCAATAAAAATTTACTAATTAATACATATTATAATAATATAATATTTACTATTTTAATTTACAAAAGGGTTTCTTCCCTAAATAAAATTCTTTGCAATATGTACATACTTCAAATCGAATTTTTACCGCCCATCGTTATTACAGCCTTTAGATCAGGGCATAATAGCCGCGTTCAAAGCAAACTACGCAAATCCTTTGAGTTAATATTAGAAAAGATGGAGTCAACAAATATTACTGTCAAAAAAGACTGGAAACAATTCTCAATTTCAAATTGCGTTGAAATTGTTGATACGTCACTTAAAGAAATTCGTCGTTCACTATTACCGGAAATAGACGTTCAGGAAACTGTTGCTACACCAATAGAAGATGAATATACTTAGTGAGATTGGCGCATGCAGTAGAAGGCGATGGATTTGATGAAATAACAATGGATGACATTCAAGAATTAATTGCCGACGACGAAATAAACGAAGCAGATTTAGTGGCAATGACAAATGAAGAAACGGTTGGCGATCTTTCCCATGTAAAAAATAAAAACTTTTCACTAAAAAGTATCGTGAAAGTTTTAAACATGGCAAAGCAGTTGGAAGAATACATTTTGGAGAACGATCCTTTAAGAGTTAGAGCAGAAATATTTAAACGAAATCTTCAAAACAGCTTAGCTCCCTATCAAGAAATTTATAAAGATTTACGAAATAAGAGCAAACAAACTTCATTAGAAGACTTGTTCAAACCAACAATCGTAGAAAGGATGCTCGAATCTGATAGTGGATCAAGCTCAGATTTTGAACTAGTACGAACAAAACGATCGATACAAATCATACTAAGTGATGAGGAGGAGTAGAAAGTTATGGTTCTATTATTGCTTTAATTTATTTAATTTATTTCAACTTGAATATGTTACGTAGAATTGAAATTTTATTTTAATTTGTTTTTGCTTAAATAAAAGAAGTCTTATCAATCGAATTTTTTATTAAAAAATTTTTTAGTTTGGAACCAAACTCTGATTTTTGTATGGAGTTCATGTCCCCTACAACGCGATTTCCTGGGTTATACAGGGTTACCTGTATAACCATTTTTCTTAAATAAATGTTTATTATCTAATAGAATTAACGGTTTCATACACCAATGTTTATGAAACAGGCGCCGCAGAAAATCATTTACAAAATCTGTGAACTTGTGAGTATTTGAATTGACTATGACTAGTATCTTAACAAGGTAGTAAATAGTAGCCAAAATGACGACAAAACAACGCTTGGGGAAATGAGTCATAGAATCTGACAAACAATCGTACTACATGGAAATGTTTTTTTTTTTGGAGTCCCCAAACTCCATCTATGGAAAGATGTTGATGAAAGTATACTCGAATTGAGTGCGCTCATATTAACCGGAATCATACACATCGGCCGAAACGTTCATGATATAGACGCTTTTAGATCAATAGGTTTTTCTCTTCATCCGGTAAATAAATTCAAGGCTGTAGTAGCCTTAATAAGGTTCTAAATTGTTGTGGAACTGACATCACTTAAATTGTGTTTAATTTATATTTAACTAATTTAAAAAAAATTGTTAATACGTAATTTAAATGAGTTTTACGTTTCAGTTTTAATTCGTTGCAAACTCACGAAAAATAATTATCACAATGACGCAATATGAAACATTATCCTTTTGATGCCACACACACACACACACACACACACACACACACACAGACGCACAAGCATTCGCACACGCTTAAGCTAATTAAATTTGTTTTTAATTGCTCAAAAAATAATTCCAGCAACAATAACCTTAATTTAGTAGGTATTCAAAAGTTAATGTGTTTTTAAATTTAAATAAATAATACAAAATTTAGTTTTTAAACTAATTAAAAAGATTGACTACCATTCTTCTTTTTAATTTACTTATTTTATTTTGTATTAAGTAAATTTTTAGTAAATGTTCATTAGCTTGAAATTCTTTATACTCAAACGGAAAAGTTGTTAAACATAGCGAGCAGACATACTCGCTTATATTTCAATCAACTTGGTTTGTGTATAGAATAAGCAACGGTAGGTAGAATAAGCGAGTTCATAAGGGGTAAGGAATTTCTACCTACTGTCTTCACCATAGTTGCAGCTACTATCTTTGCGCACAAGAATATAAGATAGAAGATATCGGGTAAATACTTCTTGTGGGTGTTTTTGTTTCTGGAGTCGAATTAAGTGCGACTTTTTAGTTTTTGGCCCATATCTTATAAAGGGTAAGGAATTTCTACTTACTGTCTTCAGCATAGTTGTAGCTAATAACCTTACGCACAAGTCTATAAGATAGAAGGTATCGAGTAAACACGTCTTGATGGTGTTTTAGTCTACAGAGTCCAATTAAGTGCGAATTTTTCGGTGTTTGGCCCATATCTTATAAAGGGTAAGGAATTTCTACTTACTGTCTTCACCATAGTTGTAGCTACTATCAATGCGCACAAGAATATAAGATAGAAGATATCGAGTAAACACCTCTTGATGGTGTTTTTGTTTTCAGAGTCGAATTAAGTGCGACTTTTTCGGGTTTTTGGCCCATATCTTATAAAGGGTAAGGAATTTCTACTTACTGTCATTAGCATAGTTGTAGCTAATATCTTTCCGCACAAGCATATAAGATAGGAGATATCGGGTAAACACATCTTGAGGGTGTTTTTGTTTCTAGAGTCGAATTAAGTGCGAATTTTTCTGATTTTGGCCCATATCTTATAAAGGGTAAGGAATTTCTTCTTACTGTCTTCAGCATAGTTGTAGTTTATATCTTTGCGCATCATATAGAGGTAGATATTTCTTACCTTTTATTATTTATAGACCAAAAACCGAAAAAAGTTGCACTTAATTCTACTCTGGAAACAAAACCACCATCAAGAGGTGTTTACTCGATATCTTCTATCTTATATTCTTGTGCGCATAGATAGTAGCTACGACTATGCTGAAGACAGTAAGTAGAAATTCCTTACCCTTTATAAGATATGGGCCAAAAACCGAAAAAGTCGCACTTAATTCGACCCTAGAAACAAAAACACCTTCAAGAGGTGTTTACTCGATATCTTCAATCTTATAAAATTGTGCGCAAAGATATAAGCTACAACTATGCTGAAGACAGTAAGTAGAAATTCCTTACCCTTTATAAGATATGGGCCAAAAACCGAAAAAGTCGCACTTGATTCGACTCTAGAAACAAAAACACCCTCAAGAGGTATTTATCCGATATCTTCTATCTTATATACTTGTGCGCAAAGATATTGGCTACATCAATGCTGAAGACAATAAGTAGGAATTCCTTACCCTTTATAAGATATGGGCCAAAAACCGAAAAAGTCGCACTTAATTCGACCCTAGAAACAAAAACACCTTCAAGAGGTGTTTACTCGATATCTTCCATCTTATATACTTGTGCGCAAAGATATTAGCTACAACTATGCTGAAGACAGTAAGTAGGAATTCCTTACCCTTTATAAGATATGGGCCAAAAACCGAAAAAGTCGCACTTAATTCGACTCTGGATACAAAAACACCCTCAAGAGGTGTTTACCCGATATCTTCTATCTTATATACTTGTGCGCAAAGATATAAGCTACAACTATGCTGAAAACAGTAAGTAGAAATTCCTTACCCTTTATAAGATATGGGCCAAAAACCCGAAAAGTCCGCACTTAATTCGACTCCAGAAACAAAAACACCCTCAAGAGGTATTTATCCGATATCTTCAATCTTATATACTTGTGCGCAAAGATATTAGCTACAACTATGCTAAAGACAGTAAGTAGGAATTCCTTACCCTTTATAAGATATGGGCCAAAAACCGAAAAAGTCGCACTTAATTCGACCCTAGAAACAAAAACACCTTCAAGAGGTGTTTACCCGATATCTTCTATCTTATATACTTGTGCGCAAAGATATAAGCTACAACTATGCTGAAAACAGTAAGTATAAATTCCTTACCCTTTATAAGATATGGGCCAAAAACCCGAAAAAGTCGCACTTAATTCGACTCCAGAAACAAAAACACCCTCAAGAGGTATTTATCCGATATCTTCTATCTTATATACTTGTGCGCAAAGATATTAGCTACAACTATGCTAAAGACAGTAAGTAGGAATTCCTTACCCTTTATAAGATATGGGCCAAAAACCCGAAAAGTCGCACTTAATTCGACCCTAGAAACAAAAACACCTTCAAGAGGTGTTTACTCGATATCTTCCATCTTATATACTTGTGCGCAAAGATATTAGCTACAACTATGCTGAAGACAGTAAGTAGGAATTCCTTACCCTTTATAAGATATGGGCCAAAAACCGAAAAAGTCGCACTTAATTCGACTCTGGATACAAAAACACCCTCAAGAGGTGTTTACCCGATATCTTCTATCTTATATACTTGTGCGCAAAGATATAAGCTACAACTATGCTGAAAACAGTAAGAATAAATTCCTTACCCTTTATAAGATATGGGCCAAAAACCGAAAAAGTCGCACTTAATTCGACCCTAGAAACAAAAACACCTTCAAGAGGTGTTTACTCGATATCTTCCATCTTATATACTTGTGCGCAAAGATATTAGCTACAACTATGCTGAAGACAGTAAGTAGGAATTCCTTACCCTTTATAAGATATGGGCCAAAAACCGAAAAAGTCGCACTTAATTCGACTCTGGATACAAAAACACCCTCAAGAGGTGTTTACCCGATATCTTCTATCTTATATACTTGTGCGCAAAGATATAAGCTACAACTATGCTGAAAACAGTAAGTAGAAATTCCTTACCCTTTATAAGATATGGGCCAAAAACCCGAAAAAGTCGCACTTAATTCGACTCCAGAAACAAAAACACCCTCAAGAGGTATTTATCCGATATCTTCTATCTTATATACTTGTGCGCAAAGATATTAGCTACAACTATGCTAAAGACAGTAAGTAGGAATTCCTTACCCTTTATAAGATATGGGCCAAAAACCGAAAAAGTCGCACTTAATTCGACCCTAGAAACAAAAACACCTTCAAGAGGTGTTTACTCGATATCTTCCATCTTATATACTTGTGCGCAAAGATATTAGCTACAACTATGCTGAAGACAGTAAGTAGGAATTCCTTACCCTTTATAAGATATGGGCCAAAAACCGAAAAAGTCGCACTTAATTCGACTCTGGATACAAAAACACCTTCAAGAGGTGTTTACCCGATATCTTCTATCTTATATACTTGTGCGCAAAGATATAAGCTACAACTATGCTGAAAACAGTAAGTATAAATTCCTTACCCTTTATAAGATATGGGCCAAAAACCCGAAAAAGTCGCACTTAATTCGACTCCAGAAACAAAAACACCCTCAAGAGGTATTTATCCGATATCTTCTATCTTATATACTTGTGCGCAAAGATATTAGCTACAACTATGCTAAAGACAGTAAGTAGGAATTCCTTACCCTTTATAAGATATGGGCCAAAAACCCGAAAAGTCCGCACTTAATTCGACTCCAGAAACAAAAACACCCTCAAGAGGTATTTATCCGATATCTTCTATCTTATATACTTGTGCGCAAAGATATTAGCTACAACTATGCTAAAGACAGTAAGTAGGAATTCCTTACCCTTTATAAGATATGGGCCAAAAACCGAAAAAGTCGCACTTAATTCGACCCTAGAAACAAAAACACCTTCAAGAGGTGTTTACTCGATATCTTCCATCTTATATACTTGTGCGCAAAGATATTAGCTACAACTATGCTGAAGACAGTAAGTAGGAATTCCTTACCCTTTATAAGATATGGGCCAAAAACCGAAAAAGTCGCACTTAATTCGACCCTAGAAACAAAAACACCTTCAAGAGGTGTTTACTCGATATCTTCCATCTTATATACTTGTGCGCAAAGATATTAGCTACAACTATGCTGAAGACAGTAAGTAGGAATTCCTTACCCTTTATAAGATATGGGCCAAAAACTCGAAAAGTCCGCACTTAATTCGACTCCAGAAACAAAAACACCCTCAAGAGGTATTTATCCGATATCTTCTATCTTATATACTTGTGCGCAAAGATATTAGCTACAACTATGCTAAAGACAGTAAGTAGGAATTCCTTACCCTTTATAAGATATGGGCCAAAAACCGAAAAAGTCGCACTTAATTCGACCCTAGAAACAAAAACACCTTCAAGAGGTGTTTACTCGATATCTTCCATCTTATATACTTGTGCGCAAAGATATTAGCTACAACTATGCTGAAGACAGTAAGTAGGAATTCCTTACCCTTTATAAGATATGGGCCAAAAACCGAAAAAGTCGCACTTAATTCGACTCTGGATACAAAAACACCCTCAAGAGGTGTTTACCCGATATCTTCTATCTTATATACTTGTGCGCAAAGATATAAGCTACAACTATGCTGAAAACAGTAAGTAGAAATTCCTTACCCTTTATAAGATATGGGCCAAAAACCCGAAAAAGTCGCACTTAATTCGACTCCAGAAACAAAAACACCCTCAAGAGGTATTTATCCGATATCTTCTATCTTATATACTTGTGCGCAAAGATATTAGCTACAACTATGCTGAAAACAGTAAGTATAAATTCCTTACCCTTTATAAGATATGGGCCAAAAACCCGAAAAAGTCGCACTTAATTCGACTCCAGAAACAAAAACACCCTCAAGAGGTATTTATCTTATTATTTAAGTCGCACTTAATTCGACCCTAGAAACAAAAACACCTTCAAGAGGTGTTTACCCGATATCTTCTATCTTATATACTTGTGCGCAAAGATATAAGCTACAACTATGCTGAAAACAGTAAGTATAAATTCCTTACCCTTTATAAGATATGGGCCAAAAACCCGAAAAAGTCGCACTTAATTCGACTCCAGAAACAAAAACACCCTCAAGAGGTATTTATCCGATATCTTCTATCTTATATACTTGTGCGCAAAGATATTAGCTACAACTATGCTGAAGACAGTAAGTATAAATTCCTTACCCTTTATAAGATATGGGCCAAAAACCCGAAAAAGTCGCACTTAATTCGACTCCAGAAACAAAAACACCCTCAAGAGGTATTTATCTTATTATTTAAGTCGCACTTAATTCGACCCTAGAAACAAAAACACCTTCAAGAGGTGTTTACCCGATATCTTCTATCTTATATACTTGTGCGCAAAGATATTAGCTACAACTATGCTGAAAACAGTAAGTATAAATTCCTTACCCTTTATAAGATATGGGCCAAAAACCCGAAAAAGTCGCACTTAATTCGACTCCAGAAACAAAAACACCCTCAAGAGGTATTTATCCGATATCTTCTATCTTATATACTTGTGCGCAAAGATATTAGCTACAACTATGCTGAAGACAGTAAGTATAAATTCCTTACCCTTTATAAGATATGGGCCAAAAACCCGAAAAAGTCGCACTTAATTCGACTCCAGAAACAAAAACACCCTCAAGAGGTATTTATCTTATTATTTAAGTCGCACTTAATTCGACCCTAGAAACAAAAACACCTTCAAGAGGTGTTT
Source organism: Palloptera scutellata (assembly GCA_958295655.1). Lineage (NCBI taxonomy): Eukaryota > Metazoa > Arthropoda > Insecta > Diptera > Pallopteridae > Palloptera > Palloptera scutellata. The sequence continues at coordinate 97,433,127 of OY282449.1, forward strand.
ACCCGATATCTTCTATCTTATATACTTGTGCGCAAAGATATAAGCTACAACTATGCTGAAAACAGTAAGTAGAAATTCCTTACCCTTTATAAGATATGGGCCAAAAACCCGAAAAAGTCGCACTTAATTCGACTCCAGAAACAAAAACACCCTCAAGAGGTATTTATCCGATATCTTCTATCTTATATACTTGTGCGCAAAGATATTAGCTACAACTATGCTGAAAACAGTAAGTATAAATTCCTTACCCTTTATAAGATATGGGCCAAAAACCCGAAAAAGTCGCACTTAATTCGACTCCAGAAACAAAAACACCCTCAAGAGGTATTTATCTTATTATTTAAGTCGCACTTAATTCGACCCTAGAAACAAAAACACCTTCAAGAGGTGTTTACCCGATATCTTCTATCTTATATACTTGTGCGCAAAGATATAAGCTACAACTATGCTGAAAACAGTAAGTATAAATTCCTTACCCTTTATAAGATATGGGCCAAAAACCCGAAAAAGTCGCACTTAATTCGACTCCAGAAACAAAAACACCCTCAAGAGGTATTTATCCGATATCTTCTATCTTATATACTTGTGCGCAAAGATATTAGCTACAACTATGCTGAAGACAGTAAGTATAAATTCCTTACCCTTTATAAGATATGGGCCAAAAACCCGAAAAAGTCGCACTTAATTCGACTCCAGAAACAAAAACACCCTCAAGAGGTATTTATCTTATTATTTAAGTCGCACTTAATTCGACCCTAGAAACAAAAACACCTTCAAGAGGTGTTTACCCGATATCTTCTATCTTATATACTTGTGCGCAAAGATATAAGCTACAACTATGCTGAAAACAGTAAGTAGAAATTCCTTACCCTTTATAAGATATGGGCCAAAAACCCGAAAAAGTCGCACTTAATTCGACTCCAGAAACAAAAACACCCTCAAGAGGTATTTATCCGATATCTTCTATCTTATATACTTGTGCGCAAAGATATTAGCTACAACTATGCTGAAAACAGTAAGTATAAATTCCTTACCCTTTATAAGATATGGGCCAAAAACCCGAAAAAGTCGCACTTAATTCGACTCCAGAAACAAAAACACCCTCAAGAGGTATTTATCCGATATCTTCTATCTTATATACTTGTGCGCAAAGATATAAGCTACAACTATGCTGAAAGCAGTAAGTATAAATTCCTTACCCTTTATAAGATATGGGCCAAAAACCCGAAAAAGTCGCACTTAATTCGACTCCAGAAACAAAAACACCCTCAAGAGGTATTTATCTTATTATTTAAGTCGCACTTAATTCGACCCTAGAAACAAAAACACCTTCAAGAGGTGTTTACCCGATATCTTCTATCTTATATACTTGTGCGCAAAGATATAAGCTACAACTATGCTGAAAACAGTAAGTATAAATTCCTTACCCTTTATAAGATATGGGCCAAAAACCCGAAAAAGTCGCACTTAATTCGACTCCAGAAACAAAAACACCCTCAAGAGGTATTTATCCGATATCTTCTATCTTATATACTTGTGCGCAAAGATATTAGCTACAACTATGCTGAAGACAGTAAGTATAAATTCCTTACCCTTTATAAGATATGGGCCAAAAACCCGAAAAAGTCCCACTTAATTCGACTCCAGAAACAAAAACACCCTCAAGAGGTGTTTACCCGATATCTTCTATCTTATATACTTGTGCGCAAAGATATAAGCTACAACTATGCTGAAAACAGTAAGTATAAATTCCTTACCCTTTATAAGATATGGGCCAAAAACCCGAAAAAGTCGCACTTAATTCGACTCCAGAAACAAAAACACCCTCAAGAGGTATTTATCCGATATCTTCTATCTTATATACTTGTGCGCAAAGATATTAGCTACAACTATGCTGAAGACAGTAAGAAGAAATTCCTTACCCTTTATAAGATATGGGCCAAAAACCGAAAAAGTCGCACTTAATTCGACCCTAGAAACAAAAACACCTTCAAGAGGTGTTTACCCGATATCTTCTATCTTATATACTTGTGCGCAAAGATATAAGCTACAACTATGCTGAAAACAGTAAGTATAAATTCCTTACCCTTTATAAGATATGGGCCAAAAACCCGAAAAAGTCGCACTTAATTCGACTCCAGAAACAAAAACACCCTCAAGAGGTATTTATCCGATATCTTCTATCTTATATACTTGTGCGCAAAGATATTAGCTACAACTATGCTGAAGACAGTAAGTATAAATTCCTTACCCTTTATAAGATATGGGCCAAAAACTAAAAAGTCGCACTTAATTCGACTCTGGATACAAAAACACCCTCAAGAGGTGTTTACCCGATATCTTCTATCTTATATACTTGTGCGCAAAGATATTAGCTACAACTATGCTGAAGACAGTAGGGTGAAACTCCTTACCCTTTATAAGATATGGGCCAAAAACCGAAAAAGTCGCACTTAATTCGACTCCAGGAACAAAAACACAAAATTACAAACAAAAAATTATTTTTTCTACTTTTTGATTTTGCCTGTACCGAGATTCGAACCCCGGACACTCTGCGTAGCAGTCCAACGCACTACCACTATACCACAGCGAAATTCGATATGGAAGTCCCAAATTTCAAGGCTATTGATGATGAGAAAGCTTCGGCATTGCTTCGACGCATTGCCACCTACGCGAACACTGGTTTAGAGCATGTGGTTTATAATTGACGATATTTCCCCGTAATTGTGTTAGTAATTTATGAATATTTGTTTTACAGGTATTTGGTGATGAGCAAGAAGCATTGTTGGGTGATTATTTATGGTAATTCGTTGTTTTCGACTTTAGTACGGCTTGAGCCGTAAATGCAATAAAATAGCATAAATTTAAAGAATTTTGTCGTTTTTCATTGAGATTATTTAATATTTTAGTGCTTTTTTGTTGTACGACAACGGCAACTTACAAGCCAAAATTCGATAATGGCCATTTTGGTGCATTTCGTTAAATGAGTTGTAACTTTTTTCTCATGAGTCCAATCCACTAGGTATCGGCAGTAAAATTGTAACTGAGATATCTCTCTTTCGAAGAGTATACCCAACTTTACATGTTTTCCTTATTCTACTCCGAGTAATAGGCCTTAGAAAAAAAAGTGCGGCAACTTACAAACCTGCCCCTTACACATCGTGCCTTACCCATTAGTAAATCAACTTTGAATTTGCTCCCTTTTTTTACAGTGTATAAATGTAAATTCATTTTAATATACAATAAGCTTTATCAAAAACAGTTTAACCCTAATAAAAATGCCAAAAGAAACTAGAAAAATTCGATTTAGCAATAAAATATGTGCGCAAATAAATAAATCTACACATTGTCAATATATCAATATAATGTAAATCTAGTACATATAATGCAATTTTAAAAATAAATGCAAAGGCAAACTGACAATACGCCTTGCTTTTTCCCAATGTACAACGAGTGTACAAGGTTCCTGCAATTCTGCCCTCTTGCCTGCCTCTATCAGTTGCAGGGGAATGTTGCTTGAAAAAATATATGATATCCTTTCTACTTCGCACATTTACATACCCGCTTACCAAACATATTGAAATTTATGGTGAATTTATTGCAATTTTCAGCAAATATATTGACTTTATTTAGCAACAGCAGCAAAACGAAGAATCGCGAGAATAAATATGGTAGGGTACACATCCAGTATTGCAGCTTACTTACCTACTTTACTTTTAATGGCACAACAGCCCATCGAGGGCCTAGGCCGAGCTTTTTCTCATCCACTCATGTTGTGCGTGTTATATTTGTACATGCATGGAATTGCAGCATGTGGTTACAAAAACGTACTCAAGTCACTGCGGTGGTATGTAAACTGCCGATATATTAAAGTAAAGGGTGTTTTTTTTTTTTAGTTGAGTGTGGTTTTCAGTCTGGCAATACTTTTTTCGGAGTTGGTCTTTTTGACAGCTGCCACTTCATTTATGCTCAGTTTGGTTTGCCATTTCATAATGAATAGACTTGCTCCTGAACAACGTTTGCAAATCGTGCAAATTTATTACCAAAATAATGGTTCGGTTAGCGTGACACATCGCGCGCTGCATCCAATATTCGGTCGACATAATCGCCCAGCAGAGTCGTTAATTCGAGCAACCATGAATCGGTTTCGCACCACGTTTACTCTAGTGGATAATGCGAAGAAAACCGGAATGAGTCCATTCGCCATCGCGCGCAACAATTGGAGCTGTGCCCATCCACTTTATGGAAGATTTTGCGGACGGATCTTGGTTTGCGATCTTACAAAATCCAACTCGTGCAAGAATTGAACGACCAAACGACCATCAAGCGCGTCGCACGTTCTGTGAATGGGCCCAAAACGAAATGGCCACCGATCCCGATTTTCACAAGAAAATTTTGTTCAGCAATGAAGCTCCCTTTTGGTTGAATGGGTACGTTAATAAGCAAAATTGTCGCATTTGGAGTGATCATAATCCACAAGTCATTGTTGAGACACCGTTACATCCTCAAAAAGTCACTGTTTGGTGTGCTCTATGGGTAGAGGGAATCATTGGTCCATATTTCTTCAAAGATGAAGCCGGTCATAGTGTTACAGTCAATGGGGAACGCTATAGAGCCATGATTAATGACTTTTTCGTGACTGAATTGTGAATTGGAGGATGTTGATGTGGTTCCAACGACCTCTGGTTCCAACAAGACGGCGCTACATGACATACCGCCAATGAAACAATCAATGTATTGAGGGAAACTTTTGGTGAGCGCATTATCTCGCGTCGTGGGCCTGTGGCGTGGCCTGCAAGATCGTGCGATTTAATACCACTGGACTATTTTTTGTGGGGTTATGTGTAGTTGCTTGTCTACGCAGATAAGCCCGAGACGATACGATTGACGCCTTGGAAGAGAATATTCGGCGCATTATTACTGACATACGGCCCCAATTGATGTAAAAAGTGGTCGAAAATTGGGCCTCTCGGCTGGAATTTATTCGACCAGCCGCGGCGCGGCCACTTGTCCGAAATCGTTTTTCAAAACATAATGGCAAATCCTTATCTTTATAACAAAGCTAAATTCTTGGCCATAACATTAAATTATATGCGTTTTATTTCTTCTTGAAAACCACACTTCTAAAAAAAAAACCACCCTGTACATATGAAGAGATGCGAATGAAGCTCATGATAATCAAACAGAGGCGAGTAAATGGAGATGCTTGCTCTGGCACTCGCTGGTAGGCAAAAAGAGACGGTTGCAAAATAATAATAATAAAAAAGATTTACAAAGTAATAAAAGTATATATAGAAACAAAATGCTCATATGTAATATGTATGTATGTAAATTAGAGTGGCCTTAATTTAGGAAAATGTTTTTGAAGTTTTTTGAGGCGACCAAGACCGATCATCGGTTGTAATGCCAGCTAAGTAAGTAAGTTAGTAAGAAAGTAAGTTTTGAAGTTTACTACTTTAGAATCGTTTTTATATTTACGCCAGAGGTAAAAGATGATCGTCGCAAAGCGAAAATTGTCACAGAAATGAAGGGCAGCAGCGCCCTCTTTCAATCAAGTATGAAAAAAATTAGAATTCATATACACACATAAATGATGGGCAGCATATATGTATCCACATAAGCGAACACCTATAGAGGAGCCCTCTATCCCTCTAGCGATTCATGATTCGCGTATAATTCATACTCGATTGATAGAGGGCGCTGCCAATCAGTTTCTAGTAAAATGTGACATTTCAAACAAACATTTAACGTTTCAAAGAAAAATCGTTAGAATATTCTAAAGCTGAAAAAATGAGTGAGTATAGAATGAGCAAAAAAAAAAAAACTCGTAAGTAGCGTATAAAAAATTAAGTGTATACACATATGCATCCACTATATGCTCTCTATCAGTCGAGTATGAATCCAACTTGATAAATAGATGGTGCTAATTTGCGTATGATTCATACTCTATTGATAGAGGGCGCTGAGTATGAATCATACTCGATTGATAGAGGGCGCTGCCCTCTATCATACAAAAATTTTACATTTCAAACAAAAATCGTTTGAAATTTCTAGAGCTGAAAGAATGAGCAAGTATATACTGAAAAAAAAACAAACACGAGGCACAAACAATTGGCGATTTTCACGATGAAATCTCCAGCATCAAAAACTGCGGCTGAGAGACAACGGGAATGTAGACTTCGTAGAAAAATAAAGGCCCAACAAAATTCAGATTCTGCTGTCGTGATAAAAAACACAAAAACCAGCACCGAGTGAGATCGCGAGAGTGTAGACTTCGTAAGCAACTTGAGGCATAACAGAATTCGAATTTCCTTGAAAAGCAACTCGCAAAGACTAATGCGGAGAGACAGCATGAATGGCAAATGAATGAGTTTATTAGAGTCAATAATTCCAACAACACTCATGTCATTGAGTCCCGACGAAGCTCCTCAGATTATACAGCACCAGCCAGCTTCTCAACGAAAGAGAAGGGCAACAGATTTACTTGAAAATTTTGCCTGAAAATCTTTCTTTCGTGGAAAAAAAAATACAACTCGCATGAGCGCAACAAAATATAGATGAGCTTTGTCAAGTTTGTAGTCAACCTCATAACATTCGCGAGTTCTCAGACCGGCAAGTGGCAAATTTTCTACCTGTTGAGATCATACAGTCAGAATATTTTGATGATAATAAAAATGATGATGATGCTAAGATTATAATTATAATGATATAGCAAATATATTCGCATGCTTTGAGTATGAATATTTTGATGGAGATAATGAGGGCGTTGCAAAGGGCGTTGCATGCATTGGAAATGCAAACAATCAAAATAAAGGTAATCCAGATAAGAGAATCATCAAACTGAACTATACAAGACTTGGCTTATCGTTTGCATAAATCAGCACATCGTTCAAAATTCCTTCGGCCACTCCTATAACGTCTGCGATAGACGAACCTGAAAATCTAAAACGCAAACGTTCTGAAGAAGTAAACTTCTTCTTCATGCCTCGGTATTTGGCAGAGTTGATTCGTCTAATGGTCGAACCCACAGCTCAAAGAGCTGTATCGTCTGCAAAGGTAGCAGTGCAATAATTTGATCCACCTGATAGATCACTAGTGAGCAAGAGATATAAGACTGGAACCAACACGATTCCTTGTGGAACACCAGCTTGAATTTCTCAAAGGTACGAGTACGTATCACTCGGTTTGAATCGTTTGAATCGGCAGAATCGTTGGGTTAAATATGATTCAAGAAGATCACAGACATCACTTTGAAGACGTTGTGTTCTAAGTTTCATTATGAGGCCGCCATGCCAGACTTCATCAAATGCTTGTGCCACATCTATGAACACTGCATAGCATACTTTTTCTTTATCTTCTAGTGTGTTTTTAATGACATCGGTAATTCTATGCACCTGATCGATCGTTGAGTGTTTGTCTCTAAAACCGAACTGATGATCTGGGACCAGTTTGCTTTGCTCATTGATTGGTTTTAGATTGTATTGTCTTGTGGAAAAAGCATAAAGAGAGATGAGGAGGGAGGAGAAACGTCTCTTCAGGCGCAGGAAAAGTAATTTTTCTAGCAACTTTGATAGCATTAGAGGGTGCGAATTTGGTCTGTATGAAGACACATCGTGTAAGGGTTTTCCCGGTCTTGGAATCAAGTAACAGTATAGACAGAGCCTTGTGGTCACTCAGGAATGAAACGTTGTTTAAAGTGATTATATAGTTGAATAACATGAAAGATTATGAAAAATGCATTTCTCCAACGTTTGAGCTCATGAGCGAGCTCTGAAGCTGGAGAAATCGGCACAAATCTTTATACTTTTTAGTTCTACATAAAATCGAAGATTTCTAGCCCATGCTGGCTGGCATTTGTGGTGATTATTTTTGTTCCCATACATTTGGAAGCTACCCTAATGTACATACATATGCAAGAGTATGTACTGAAAGTGATATTGATATTCATGCGGATATTGATAACCTTTGACACCAAGCAAAATGTAGGTAGGTGCATTAAATTTTAAGTTTATTTATTTTCTGTTGGCAAATAACTCACGCACTAATAATATACAATCATATTGGAAATTGCATATACATACGAGTATGTAGGTAAATATGTATTTATGTACAGTTGTGTGAATAATTATAGCAGTGACATTTTTAAATTCTTGTGGAAAAAGTATACAGAGAGTTGAGGAGGGAGGAGAAACGTCTCTTCAGGCGCAAGAGAAGAGAAGCAGAAAGACGTGAGTTCAATTAAATGTTAGGGGACAGAAACGAGGGCCGAAAATTCTTTGCTGCAAGAATACGACGCCTGACTGATGGTTTGAAGACCGGCGCCTCTTCCTGCAAGGACGAAGACGGAAATCTGGAGGCAGATGTCCAGGGCATGATGAGATTATGGAGGGAGTACTTTTAGCAGCTGCTTAACCGGAAGCTACTCCGCCAACCCCAATCACTGACGGCGTTGAAGTACCTCCGCCCGACTATGAGAAGGTCTTAACATCAATCGCACAGCTGAAAAACAATAAGGCTGCAGGTGCAGATGGCGTGCCTTCTGGCCATTGAGCCAATCAACAGTTTCCCGCTCTATTCGCGATATATGTGAGCTAATAGTCCAGAAAAGGGTCATACTGTTTGTGGTCCTCCGATACATGAAGATTTTACATCCTTAAAACTTTGGTTAGTAATGTTCTTTTAACTATAATTTATTTAAATATTAATTTTTATCAGCAGATTGGTGCCATCGATTGCACACATATAGCCCTTCTTCGGAAGATATTTCCAATACATTTTCTTTATACATGAACCGAAAAGGTTATTATAAAAGGTTTGCAGAAGTCACAAATGCACATCTTACTAATTCAACAGATATGTGACCACCGATTGATATTTAATAACCGGAATCTTGCCACGATTCTGCAATCTGGGCAACATCATCCACTCGAGCAACGCTAGTTAGAGAACACAAACCAAACGTGGACAGTTGGCTCATAGAAGACCAAGGGTATCCCTCAGAGGTATGACTTCTTGTTCCATTCGCTGAGATGTCTACACGCAAGGAGGAAAAACAGGATAGGCTCCATGCGAAAGCGCGGAACGTAACTGAAAGAGCATTTGGTGTGCTGTAATCGCGTTTCTGATGCCTCTTCCGAAGCCTAATAGCGTTCTCTACTATAGCCATGACAAGTTAGCTCTACTTACGTAAGCTTACATTATTTGCACAATATGCTGGTAGACATTGATGCACCACAACCAGATGAACAACAAATTTTAGCTGAGAGTAATAACCTTGGTGAAGTGGAAAATGCATAGTCCAGAAATGTCTCTTCACCTTGTCACCTTGTCACCAATATCACCTTCAGAGAAGGTACACCCATCACAAGTAGATATGCCCAATTTATTGTTGTTAATTCATTACAGTAAAAATATGTAATCTTCATAAAGATGCTCAAGCGCACAGAAATGGTAAGTGACTTCTGTGTGAAAATAAGTTAACTGCAGTATCCGAGCCTTCAACGTATTACCTGCCCAGTTTAGAGTTGTTATAAATGACTAACCAATAAATATTTATTTATTGTAAAGGGTGTTTTATTTTAGAAGTGTGGTTTTTATTCTGGCAATACTTTTATAGGAGTTGGTCTTTTTGACAGCTGTCACTTGATTTATGCTCAGTTTGGTTTGCCATTTCATCATGAATAGACTTACGCCTGAACAATGTTTGTTAATTATTGAAATTTATTATCAAAATTCATGCGCTGTGAAAAAAGTGTTTCGCAAGCTACGTCCATTTAGCGACGAGGCTCATTTTTGGGCCAATGGATATGTGAATAAGCAGAATTGCCATATTTGGAGTGAAGACCAGATCAGTCAGAGGTAATTCAGCAGCAGCTACCAATGCATCCCGAAAAATGCACTGTTTGGTGTGGTTTATGGGCAGGTGGCATCATTGGGCCGTACTTGTTCAAAGACGATGAAGGCCGCAACGTTATGGTCGTTAAGGTAGCGGTACCGTTCGATGATAACAGACTCTTTTTTTTGCCGAAAATGCAAGAATTTGACTCGGCCGACATGTCGCGACACTGCACGCGAAACCATGCATCAATTGAGAGACGAATTTGGTGAGCAGTTAATCTCACGTTTTGGTGTAATCAATTGGCCACCAAGATCGTGTGATTTGACCCCGTTAGACTATTTTTTGTGGAGCTATGATAAGTCTCTTGTCTATAGGCCACTTTCCCCTAACACATTTACCATATCGGTATGGATTTTTTGTCCAGATAAACATTTTTTAAATAAATACTCAATAATGGAACTATTTTTCAAGTTTTCCATTTCAAAAAAAAAAAAACAGAAAACTCTAGAGACGTCAACTTCAAGCAGCTGTTAAACAAAGAATGGATTACCAGATTGATTTGAAACTTTACACATGTTCATGCGAAAGATGTAATCATTACACTGCTCCACTAGTGCCATCTATGTGTCAGGCTAGAAACTTTTCATATGACCGTAGTACTGACAAAATGTTGTAAGACTTTTACTAGAATTAAGCTGTGTTAATGTGAGAAACATTAGGACAAGCATTACACGATAGGAAATTAGCATAGGCACAGGCAAAATCAAAAAGTAGAATAAATAATTTTCCTACACGGCACCACCTCTTGGCAGGCAATGGCAAACCTACAAGAGTAAAAATTGCCACTTCGCCGTTCGGATTCGGCATTAAACTGTAGGTCCCTTCCCTTCATGTCCAAATATATAACACGCACAACATGAGTGGATGCGAAAAGCTCGGCCTAGGCCCTCCACGGGCTGTTGTGCCATTAAAAGTAAAGTAAAAGTAAGTAATTTTTAAAGAGCTTGTTTTTTGTAAATTCCAAAAGCACAGAAATTTTACAAAAGTGAATGCAATTTTTATTTGCATCGATAAATCAATTCCTGCCATTTACTTTTTAAAGATAATTTCACTTAAATGTTGCCCGCGGCTACGCTTCAAGTGATCCATTCTGAAGGTTCAATTTTGGGACACTTATTCGCACATTTCGGCCGGAATCTCACAAATGACGCAATGGCTCGTTTAATGTTGGCTGCCAAAGCGGCAATCGTGGTTGGCTTGTCTCTATAGACAAGTGACTTAACATAGCCCCACAAAAAATAGTCACGCGATCTTGGTGGCCAATTGACTGCACTAAAACGTGTGATTAACTGCTCACCAAATTCACCTCTCAATTGATGCACGGTTCTGTGGCACCCTCTTGTTGGAACCACAGAGCACGAATTTTGATAATAAATTTCAATAATTTGCAAACACGTTGTTAAGGCGTAAGTCTTACTTACTTACTTAGCTGGCGCTACAACCGATGATCGGTCTTGGCCGCCTCCACAAAGCTTCGCCAGTCACTTCTGCTATGCGCGCGCTGGCGCCAGTTGATAAGGCCAAGTGCAGTCAGGTTGCCCTGCACCTGGTCTTTCCAACGGAGATTAGGACGTCCCCTTCTGCGTGTTCCTCCACCGTGGTTCGAATAAAACACCCTTCTAGCCGGAGCGCTTTCTTCCATTCGCTCAACATGACCCAGCCAGCGAAGCTCCGAGGCTTATTTGGAGGATTCATTGGTGGGTATTTTAACGTGGTGGGTTCCAAGCCCGACGCACAACCATTCATTCAAGGCCATGGAGAAGCCCGCCGCACACATTAGTTAACTCACTGACGGTTGTCAGATCGCTATCCAGGGGACGCCACGAGGAGGCTGTGTGTCGACTTGAAACGTAGAAGCGCAAGGATCGACCATGGACGCACCTGCGACTGTCACGAAGTTTACCTTGTGTCCTACGCCCCAGGCCCCCCAGGCGTAAGTCCATTCAAGATGAAAAAACAAACCAAACTGAGCATTTTTTACTTTGACACATGTCAAGAATTACGCATGAACTGTCAGAAATATAAACCTTAAAAAAGGAAATAGCAAGAAAAATCACCCTTTAGTTGAGCAGCAAGCAGCAAGTAGCAGCTGGGGCAAAACAGTAATCCGAAATAAATTTTTTTTCGACGGTAAACCTCAAATTGTTTAGTTCCTTCTATAACGATGATAGTCGCTGTGGTGTAGTGGTAGTGCGTTGGACTGCTACGCAGAGTGTCCGGGGTTCGAATCTCACAGGCAAAACAAAAAGTAGAAAAAATAATTTTTCTACACGGCACCCACCACCACCTCTTGGCAGGCAATGGCAAACCTACAAGAGTAAAAATTGCTATGAAAAGCTTTTCACTTTGCCGTTCGGATTCGGCATTAAACTGTAGGTCCCTTCCATTCATGTACAAATCTAACACGCACAAAATGAGTGGATGCGAAAAGCGAAAAGCTCGGCCTGGGCCCTCCATGGGCTGTTGTACCATTATAAGTAAAAAAGTAATAACGATGATAGTTTTTCGATTAAAGTTTAAAAACTTCAATTGGTACTACATACTGCTATTATTATTCACACTACTGTGTATTTACTTTAGTTGTGTGTAATACTTTTTTAATAAAAGATTAATGTATTCTCTCACATGTCAAAGATTTTTTTTTTTATGTTAATGACTTTCTCCTTTTTTTTACTCTTCTATGTAATCATAATTTATGATGTGAATTCATATCTGGCATATATTGGAAATATATTCATAAGTACATACATACATACACACTACACAAAAGTATTCGGAATTTAAGTTTTGCAGAAAGGATTTGAGCTCTTAATTGAAAATAAAATGTATATTTTTCATCAATAGAATGACTTTTAAAAGTATTCAGAATTTCAGATACACTTAAAAAAAACAAAAAAATATTACAGAAATATACCGGCTTAATACCGAGTTGCAGCATGACCGTTTGACCTTAGAACTTCCTGCAACCAATTTCGCATAGAGGAGGCCAGTTTCCGAGTTCTTTTGCAGCCAAAATATTTGCCCACTCCCTAACAATAACTTCCTTTAAATGTTCCTTCGTTGTGATGTGGTGTTTCCGATTCGACCGCTTCAATTCTGCCCACAGATGCTCAATTGAATTGAGAGCCGGTGATCGAGGTATAGGTTTTAATAAATTCACTCTGTTATACAAAGAGCAAAGGTTTATATTGTGAGCCGTATGCTGCGGAACGTTATCTTGCTGAAGTAGAAAACATACCGAAAGTCAAAGTTTAACAGCGCGGATTTTAAAATTTAATATACATGTTCTTCTTATAGGGACATAAATACTGTTACAACATTGAACACTCCCATTCTAATAGTAGAATTGAACATACCCTGTTATTACCACATGGTTTATGAAAGCTAACCTCTATTGCGTTAGTCTGTAACGAGAATTCCAAATTGTGTCAGCTTTCACCGTGGAGTGGTCAGATAATGAGAACCGAATCGCTGTTGTAGCACTTTTCAAGTGTGAAATGAAAAAAGACGATATTTTCAAAACGCTCCGCCCATGCGACTTCGCGATTAGTCGCATGTTCGTCTACCCGTGCATAAAACTGCTTGAGGAGACTGGACATATCAAAGACCGCCACCTGCCGAGCCGACCTCGTACAGTTCGCACGCAGCAAGTCATCAAAGTCGTCAAATCAAGAATTCAGCGAAATCCGCTCCGAAAACAGAAAATCATGGCCCTTGGGATGAATATCACGCAAATGCATGAGTCGAATTATTAAAAAAGACTTGAAGAACTGGTGCGACGTCAAAAGTCGCACCAGACATTTGTTGACTATAAAAAATTGATTAGAAAAATCCAATCGTCTTTTGGTGAAGCACGCTGATAACTTGCACAGATAACATCTTGTTTATGGATGAAAAATTAGTACCGTGCAGCAAAAATTTAACAAGCAAAATGATAGGGTGTATGCACGGTCATCTAAGGAAGCATCTGAACTGATCTTACGGACCGAAAAGGGTCACCCAGCTTGTTTGGTGGGGTGTCTCTTACGATCGGCCTAAGTATGTTTACCAAGAAACCGTTTTGGAAGCTGTTGTGTAGCCACTTAATCATTCCCTGTTCCAAAACTAGCCGTGGACTTTCCTGCAGGATTCTGCGCCAGCCCATAAGGCTAAGACGACCTAGACGTGGCTTCAAAACAATTTACCAGCTTTCATTTGAACTGAAGAATGGCCGTCTGGCAACCCTGATCTGAACCCACTGAATTACAAATTATGCACAGTTTTAGATGACACGGTTTGCCACAGAAGATACCCCAACATTGATTCTCTTGAGGCTGCTTTGATTCGTGCTGTCAGCACTTTTCCAATGCACGAGGTGCGTGCAGCTATTGATTAATTATTTTTAATTTTATAACAACAAATATGTGTAACAGTATTTATGTCCCTACTAAGTACTGACGTTAGTCAATTTTTTCAATTAAAAATTGATGAATTTTTCCCCTCACCCTTAGCACTTATGCAGCCTCATAGTATTACATTACCATTTACATATTTGACAGGTGGGCAGGTATTCTTCGGATCCGTTTCACTATTAACTTGGCGCCATACCTTATCACAAACGGGTCCGAAGGGTTGAACTTTGTTTCGACACTGAATATTACACTCGACCAAAACTTAGTGTTGTGGTTTTTGAATGGCTCGACTCGTGAATTTCTTCCGCTCTCAGGGTTCTCTGCAAATTTTATTTATTTTTATATATATTACAGTCAACACACAGGGTATACCCCTATGAATGCAGAGCAGAGTGTTGATTGGAAGGAATATTGATAGGTGGAAGGAAGAAGGAGGGAGAATAAGGGTAGAGGGAATGCAATCACAGGACACCGATAAAGAGATAGACAGCCATTGTGGCAAGTATTAAGCCTTTACCACAATGAACTTCAGTTTTTTTTTTATCAATGTCGACTATGACCGAATGTAGCGCCAACGAAACGGATAGGAAGGATAAGGGAAATGTACCGTTGCCTACCAAGATGTGATGCTATGTAGAAAATTTTTTTTTTTTTTTTGATTTTGCCTGTGCCGATATTCGAATTCATATTCCTTAAGATTCTCTGTTACTTTATGTAAAGTCAGAGATTTGATCACCGCAAGGTTAGATCACATGGCCTGGTCATCTGTCATCTGTGTTGTGAAGTTTATTCGTGGGTTCAAGATTCATATGTTTCTTTAGCCGCTCTCTATTGGCTTTGGCGAACTTAATTAATTGCTGTGTGAACTGTCTCAACGCCTCCGTTTCACGGTAAAGATCAGTGTTTCGGTTGTACCAGGGTGACATTGTTCTGAAATCTATTGGATAAGTTTTTGACTGGCACACAACCCCATAATTGCCCACCGTACGTCCATATGGGTTTAAGTACTATTTGGTTGTATATGACTATTTTATAATGATGGTTTTGACGCCAATGCCGGCTCAAGCAGTCACTTTTTGGTCATTCAATGGTGTTTCATGGATCTCGGGTGGATTACTCTACTTAGCTAGCACTACAACCGATGATCGGTCTCGGCCGCCTCAATAAAGCTTCGCCAGTCGCCTCTGCTATGAGCGCGCTGGCGCCAGTTGATGAGGCCACGTGCAGTCAAGTCGCCCTGTACCTGGTCTTTCCAACGGAGATTAGGACGTCCTCTTCTGCGTGTTCCACCACCGTGGCTCGAATAAAACACCCTCGTGTGGATTCTCCGTTCCCCAAATGCGTCAATTTTGCTTGTTAATGGTGCCAGAGAGTGTGAAATGGGACTGGTCGGTCATCAAAATGTGCTTCCAAAAATTAGTATCAGGTTCAGTGTCAACCATTCAAGCGACTGTTTGACCGTTTTCCAAGCGACGTGAACGGTCTGACGGCAATATACTTTGAGTCAATTGCACTTTATACGGAAACAAATGCAAATCAAGCTTCAAAATGCGTCGCAAGGCGGTTGCACTGACGCTAAAATGATGATTGCGGTGACGATACCATACGGCACATGTGGATTCTCGGCAACCGCTCTCTCTTACCACTTCAACCAACAGTTCATTGGAACGTCTTTGGCGTTGATGAACGGCTTGTAGACGATGAAAATCTCCCGGTGTCACGTGCTCAACCAAATTCGACATCAAACGACGAATAGTGTTGCCAGACTGTGCTTGTTGGCCATGATATGTTCGACGACATGCACATTGAGTTAACCCAACTGAAGAACGACTATTTTCAATGTACCGCGTCACTTTTTCGGCGCCTTGTTTCAGTGTGAAGCGATTCAGAGTTAAAATTGTACTGAATTGACGTTTCAAAAACAAGTTAACCCAAGTCAATCGGTTGATAAACTTTAAAATTTTTCAATGTTTTCATACCGACAGATGACGCACCCTGTACATAAGTGTATATTTGCTTATTTAATTATATGGTTGCAACACGTTATTAAATTTATAATATCAAATATTGCTTGTTGTTGTAGAACTGTTTCCATTCCATTCTGCCCAAAACTGAAGCTGCCGTTAATTTTTTGCCCCAGTGCAATACTAAAAAATTTAATTTGTTTTAAACTTTCATAAACTGTTGAAATGCTAATAGCAAAACAAGGAATAGTGTTGCCAGACTGTGCCTGCTCCCAGATGCGCTGACTTTTCAATAATTTATTTTTACAAATTTAATTTTTTTCATTAACTTTTAATTGAACTCATTTATTTCCGCTCCCTCATAGCTTCCATGCATAGTTAGAGTTATGAAATGGTATTTGCCATTTGCATTTAATTATGGCACGCATTGACCTCATTTCATTTCTGCTGCAATTCTAAAAATTAGCGGTATTCACGATCTGTGTTTCTTTCTACAGATTGTGAATTTTTGTATTTGTGATATTTGTTGTACATATTGTGTTTATCAGAAGAGGGGAACATTAAAAACTTACAGTGCAGCAAGAAGGGGAAGAGGATCCATGTTTATCATATGTACTTATGTTTATTGGCAATGAATTTGAAGTGTTGCCATAGCAAAAAACTAAAATCATTTCAACTATTTTCTTGCCAAAGATATGTGGAAAAATGGGTCAAGATTATTTAAACTAAAATTGAAATTAAAAAAAAAAAATTGTGTGCGTCAGTGAGACGCCCTACAGAAGTTTATTTCTTCAGAAGGTTTACCTTTTTGGTTTTCAGGTTAGGTTTAGTAATATTCTAAAAACCAGAGTCTATCGCAGACATTGATAAGCCAAGCCTTGTATACTTAGTTCAGTTTGATGATTCTCTGATCCCAGGATGGTGCTACAACTGGATTAACTTAATTTCCAATGCATGCAACACCCTCTGCAAAATCATCATCTCCATCAAAATATTCATACTCAAAGCATGCGAATTCTATTGCTACTACATGATAATTATAATCTTACCATCATCATCATCAATATTATCATCAATATAATAACAATAATCATCATCATTAAAATATTCAGGTTGTATGATCTCGACAGGTGAAAATTTGACACTTGCCAGTTTGAGAACTCGCGAATGTTATGAGGTTGACTAGAAAATGTTTTCTTATGCTGATGCGAGTTGGTTTCTTTCCACGGAGGAATGATTTTCAGTCATATTATCAAGAAAATCTTCTATCCTTCTCTTTCGTTGAGAATCTGAAAATTTTGCCACCTCAATAACTGCCTGGTGCTGTACAATTTGAGGACCTTCGACGGGACACCATGATATGATGCAGTGTTGATGTAATTATTGGCTTTAATGTACTCATAGCAATCCTTCTCTCTCTCAGCTTTAGTCTTTGCGAATAGTTTCACAATAGAATTCGAATTCTGTTGTGCCTCAACTAGCTTGGGAAGTCTAAATTATCGCGATTTCTCGGTGCTGGTTTTTGGATTTTTTTTCACGATAGCAGAAACTGAATTTTGTTGGGCCTCCATTTATTGACCAAGTCTACATTTTCGATGTCTCTCAGCCGTAGCTTTTAGTTCTACAGATTTTATCGTAATACAATCACCATTTGTTTGTGCTTACCGCTTTTTTTCTTCAGTCTATACTCGCTCTTTCTATCAGCTCTAGAAATTTATAAAGATTTTTGGTTGAAATGTAAAATTTATGTTTGAAATTCAAATTTTACTAGAAACTAAAAGGCAGCGACCTCTATTACTCGACTATGGTATGATTCATACTTAGCGCTCTTAATCAATTAAGTTTGAGTCATACGCGAATCAGCGCCCTCTATCAATCAAGTATGGTTCATACTCGGTTGATAATATAGACAGATAGTGCATAGTGGATGCATATGTATATACACAAAATTTTTCATACGCTACTTTCGCGTTTTTTTATCAGTCTATACTCGCTCATTCTTTCAGCTCTAGATTTTTGTTTGAAATATAAAATTTTACTAGAAACTGATCTATCAATGTAGTATGATTCATACTCAACGACCTCTATCAATCGAGTTAGATTCATACTCGTGGATTCATGTGGATGCATATATGCTGTTGTCCATCATTTATGTGTAGATACATATGCATTCAAATTTTTTTCATGCTTGATTGTTAGAGGGCGCTGTTCTTCATTTTCGTGACAATTTCCGTTTTGCCACGATCATCTTTTACCCCCTCGTAAATATAAAAACGATTCTAAAGAAGGAAACTTCAAAAGCATTTAATTAAAATGACTAATTTTAAAGAAGAACGCTGAGATATTACGAAAACAAGGAATAACAGATAAATTCGAGTTATAAACCCTAAAATATTGAAAGTTCTTAAATAACTATTGGAGTTTAATTAATGAAAAACTATGAGAATTGCCAAATTGGTAACATTTTTCAAGAACTCTCAACATTTTGTGATTTATGTATGATGAAAAATATGCATCAGGTTTTTACCATATTTTTACCTAACTCGAGTTTAGCTGTTATTCCTTGTGGCCACAGATTTGTAGTATTTGAGAATCGCAAGTATGTATTTTGTTTTTGTAAACATATAAAATTTCAATTTTATCAAAAATACAGAATACAAAAACCTCTACTCTTGATCGTGAATACCTCTATTTTGTGTCTTTGTCAGTTTGTTTACCATATTTATTTACATAAATAGTGTAGTTTCTGCTGTTGCTTGTGCTATGTTTTTTGCTAAAATTGTTTTGAACTGCTGTTGAATACTTTTTCTATGCACGCCTCTTTCGTTGCTGTGAGGGTGTGAATGGGTTAACTAAGTGAAATTGCAATTCCATGAGGAATTACCTAAACCTAAATAGTTTTAAAGATGTAGATTTGGAGTAGTTAATCGGTTTTTGTTTGTTGCACTCATCGATCGTTGTTCTAGTAGTTACTACAAGGTGCGCCATCTTTTATGCCGGTATGTAAAATTTGAAAAATTTTAAAGTTTATCAACCGATTGACTTGGGTTAACTAGTTTTTGAAACGTCAATTCAGTACAATTTTAACTCTGAATCGCTTCACACTGAAACAAGGTGCCGAAAAAGTGACGCGGTACA
The DNA here is from genome assembly GCA_958295655.1 of Palloptera scutellata. Taxonomy (NCBI): domain Eukaryota; kingdom Metazoa; phylum Arthropoda; class Insecta; order Diptera; family Pallopteridae; genus Palloptera; species Palloptera scutellata. The sequence continues at coordinate 97,452,518 of OY282449.1, forward strand.
TTGAAAATAGTCGTTCTTCAGTTGGGTTAACTCAAGCAAGCACGGTCTGGCAACCGTATTCACGTCGCTTGGAATACGGTCAAATAGTCGCTCGAATGATTGACACTGAGGTCATCAGAGTCATACACAGATTGTTGGGATGGTTGTAGGAGAAGATGATTGCAAGATTTCAATATTGCTGTTTGCTGTTGTGGCCCACAGTTGAACACCGTAAGTCCATACAGGATAGAGAAAGTATATTATTGCTAGTATGAGCGAAGAAAACTCAGTTTTTAAGGCGCGAAAGTACACGCAATTGAATTATGTCTTAGAGAATATGGAGAAAGGCCGTCTATAAGTATTCTCGGGGAGTAAGGCTGCACTACTGGCCTTACACTCCTTCAAAATTAGTTCAAAACTTATATGGGACTGCCTTCAACTACTGATCAAGCTAGCATCACTAAATAGAGTCAATCTAATTTGGGTGCCTGGATGTAGTGGTATTAAGGGCAATGAAATCGCTGACGAGCTAGCCAGAAAAGGGGCATCCGAACCCATATTTACACCAACCCCATTCCAGGCTGTCTGGGTCGACACCTCAGGCAACAGACAAGCAAAATCATTCATGCCAAGTGTGTATCGAAGTTAAGAAACGGAATCCGAGCTGTCACAGGATTTCATACCGGACACACTGCACAGTTAGGAAACATCTTGCTACTATAACATGGGAATAACTCGGGACGAATTCTGTAGATTTTGTGACGAAGACGAGGAAACAGCAGATCACATTCTGTGCTACTGTAACAAGCTTACAAGACTTCGACTTCATCAGCTTACTATTGCATACCCAACTACGGAAGTGGGCAATATAACCCCCAGGGATATTTTAGCATTTTTAAATTCTATAAGTTTAGAAAGTGTATCTTAGGATATTCAATGGGCTCTTCACAATAGGCCTTTTTAGGTAGGCCGCAGTGATTTGGTGCCTTGTGCCCAGCCCCTATTTCAATCGAATCTTAAAGCTAAGTCCATACAGGTTTTAAAATGGCTTTATAAATTAGAAGTTTGTTGTGCGGTGTAAGTTGCGAGTTTTGCGATATTAGCCAGTAAAGTTTGTGCCACTGGAGTCCTAACGCTTTGCGTTTTGTCCGTATATGTTTTCACCAAGTGGGGCGTCGATCGAGCATAATATCCAAGTGTTCGGCATCATCTGCTTGTGGAATTTGTTTCCTATTCACATTGTAATTGGAGGTCATGTATCTCTAACTTGAGCTGACTTCGTTTCATTGGCGGTTATTCGCAAACAGTTCAGCCATTCTGAAATGTTATTAATACTCTCAGAAGTAGATTGGAAGCTGCTATGGGACTTTCACTGACTGGCAAAGCAGCAATGTCATCGGCGTAAATTCCAATCAAGACTCTTTCAGTTAAAGCAGGGTCTGATATGCATAAATAGGAGGTAGAGAACTGAGCCCATTGTGACACACCAGCTTGAATATTGTAGAGGTCGCTGACCACTTCGCCGTGTTTTATAAAGAAATTTCGAACGCTAAGGTACGCCTAGAGTTTATTAGCAGCATTTTCTATATTTTGTATGGTAGCCCTACGTGCCCAAATTCTATCGAAAGCTTGGGAGATATCGAGAAACACTGCTGGGCAACATTTCTAATTTTCTGGAGCTTCGTTCTACTATTGTGGGAGTATGGTCTATCGTTGCGTGACCTTCTCTGAAACCGAATTGGTGTTCAGGATAAAGGTGTCGATTTTTGATTATTGGGCATAATCGCTTTAGGAAGAGCCCTGCTAAAATTTTTGAAGCGACTGGAAGTTAGCTGATTAGCCGGTGAGACTTTGCATCGCTTACGTCTTTACCAGGTTTCGGTATCATACTTCTTTATGCAACCAACCTTCTATTGCAGTGGGATGGTATTTCTGTTTAATACAGCATTGTAAGGGTGTGTTAGGAGCGTTACCACTTTCTCGGGTAATTCTTTGAAAATTTCTACAGTTGATAAATCATACCTTGGAGCTTTCCGCGGTTTCAGATGCTGTATGGACATTTATTACCTCCGATTTGCGGAATTTTTCGATTGGTAACTCCAGCCGTGATGTGTTTTAGCTAGAGAATCATTCACTTCCTTCAACCAGCTGAGAGAGTGTTAGTCGTCGTATGAATTTGGTTAGATTGAATGCTGCGCTAAGGTGAAATAATCATCAATATAATTATAAAAGAAGGAAAATGGTATACGAGTATGAAACCGGATTTTTTTTTTAAAGAAAACACACGTTTACTTAATAAAAATGGTTATACATTCAATCTTCAAAGTAATGGCCATTGCTAGCTACACATTTTTTCTATCTCTCTGACAATTTGTGAATACCTCGCTCAAAAAAACTGTTCGCTTTTTGAGTCAAACCAGTCATCGTGCCATTTTTCACATTTTCGTACGAATCAAAGTGCTGCTCAGCAAGTGCGTGTCCCATTGATGAGAATAAGTGGTAGTTAGATGGAGCCAAGTCTGGTGAATAAGGCGCATGGGGGTGGGCTTCCCAGCTGTCCGAATCTACCAATTCCCGAGTCTGTTTTGTTCGATATTCATTCGATGCATTGTCATCAAGAAAAATCACTTTGTGTTGCCTAGCTTGATATTCTGGACGTTTTTGTTGCAAAGCACGATTCAAACGGTTCCAATCGGCCAATTTTTGTTATTAGCGTTCAGCTGTAACAGTTTCACCTGGTTTCATTAGGCCAAACCAGATAACACCTCGCTGATCCCAGAAAACACAGAGCATAGTCTTCTTTCCGAAGCGATTTGGCTTTGCTGTCGATTTGGCCGGTGTAGGTGTACCGGGCTTAACATATGATCGTTTACGTTTGGCATTCTCGAAATAGATCCATTTTCCAGATCCATCGCCAGTAACAATTGGATGAAGATATGACTTTCTTTTGTGACTGGCGAGCAACATTTCACAGATGGTTTTTCTTTTCGATTTATTTGCTGTCTTTCAGACAATTCAAATCATCTTCCCTCTTCCCACCTTCAAAATCAATCCCATGTCTTTTAAACATTGAGAAATGCATTGTTGGGTCACATTTAATTGTTCTGCAAGTTGCGGTTGCGTTTGACCATCATCCTCATCGAGTAAAGCTTGCAATTTGGCAGCTTCAAACTTTTTCGTTGGTTTCGGTTTTCCTCGTTCTTCGTTTCTCACATCAAAATCGCCAATAATTTTTTCAATAAGTTTAAACGCTCGTTGCACTGTGTTTTGCCTAGAGCGTGCTGGCCGTTTATTACAAATATTCACTTCATTTGCAGAGTAAATATACAAGCAGCGCTGTCGCTCTCTCAGAAACACGCACACACAAGCATGCATTTTTATGGCTTGATTTGCCCGACACTGCTCTATACACATTGGCGACAGCAGCTACACGAACACTTGACCACGAATTGCCGTCGGCTACAATCTTGACTGTAAGTCAGCTACATGATTACAATGAAAGCAACAGCAGCAGCACAAACGCAATCACTTCACTCTCTCTCTCTCTCTTTCTCTCTCTTCTTCTTTTTCCTCTTGTTGCTTTTCAAATTAGAAATAGATTTAAATTGGCTGCAGCCGCAATTGTGGTCGGTGGTCAATGTTGTCGTGTCGTCGCCAAAATAATCATCTCCATAAGAACGTGTGGTTTTTATAATTTGACAGATCTGGTCCTGTAGCTGCCGTCATCAATGTAATGATGCGATATTTGAATTTGGACGGCCCACCCTCGCCCACCCTGTACATACTCGTACATACTCTGCTTTACTCACATACATAAATGAAGAAAAATGAAAGTTTAAAGTTTTTGGCTAAAGCAAATATTAAAGGGGTTTCTTTCTGTAGCCGCATCATTCTAATTTTTTTTTTACATTCTGCCCGAAACAGTCGATCCTATTAATTAAGTAAACAGATGCTTTCAACTTTTCCAGTATCATTGAAATAATATTAGTGTCATTCAATTAACTAACTAATTCTACTATATTTCAAGTTGGGGCAGCTCAAGTTACATAATGTAATTCAACTGAATGACATCCCTCTATCTCTTTCTATCGCACACTATTTCCACTACTCCAACCGAAAAATCATTTATCTTAATTAGTTTTTGATAGTTTACAAAACTGAGAGGAGCAAAAGGAAGGAAGTAAAACGTAACCAAAATCATACAAATTACAAGCTGAGAATGTTGAGAAAAAAATAAATGTAAAAGCAAATTGCTTCATTCATTTTGAAACATGCATACTATATTTACAATTGAGGGGGAGGGGCGGAGGGGCGGAGTAAAGAACTACCAGAAACAAGCTTAAATGTCCCCAACAGTTCTAGTTAGATAATATAATAATATACTTTTACAAGCTTTCTATCGACTGTCACACTCCCACCCACCCACCTGCCATACACCCCCTGCGCTTTCCCTCTCCCTTTATCGCGCTTCTGTTCATTCGCTTGCTTTCTCTGTGCCTGAACCAACTCAAATGACATCTTCTGGTCTATTGGGAAATTTATTATGCATGAAAAACGAATGGAAAATGAAAATGTTAAAAGAAAATAAATGATATTTTAGTTAATGAATAATTAGAAATGTTCACAAGAAAAAAAAAAAAAAAATACCGCGAAGGAGATGGAGATTTATTTTTTAAACAAATCAAAAACAGATATTGTTTTAAAAGCACTCTCCATATTAATTCAAAATCAATTCGAAAGGGAAGGAAAAATCATTAATATTCTATACCATATAAAGAAAGACAGAAAGAACAGCACCCAAAATTAAATGCCTATTGATTTATTGTTTGAGAACTTTTCAATTTATTGGCATCATCAATTTGATGCTTTATTCTTCATAGTACATACATACATACATACAAGAGGCCGGCTTGATTTTTGAAGTGAAAATGGTCATTCATTTTCTGGAATATCTTGGCATCTCTCTTCTTTTCTTTTTAATGATTGAAAACATTTTGCTGGCAATAATCGTATAGTATATCGATGGTCGGCGTGATATAGCCGAGAGCAGGCATTTAAAAGAGTGTTTTATGGCCAGAGAAAACGAGCCTAAGGAGGGCCAGTTGAGAGAATATGTATGTGCTGCCAAAATTGAATATCAATTGCAATGATTATGTGTAGTTAATTCAGTGGTCCAAGCTGAATGTGAGTGAGCCACAATTATGTGCGGTAGAAATGGAAGATTTAAACAATGTAAACCATGCCCACATCCAGGAAACCGAAAGACACATACGAAAATGGTCACAGAGGCGGCACAACGTGTAACAGAAACCGCAACCAGAAGAAGCAATATCAGCGATATTAGAAAAACTGATTTTAGTTTACTTTTGAAGTTTACTTCTTTTACATTTACGAGGTGATAATACATGATCATGGCAAAAAGGAAATTGTCACGGAAATTAAGGGCTGCTGCAGCCCTCTATCATTCAAGTATGAAAAAAATTATGGGCGGATATATGCATCCACATTAGCAAGTATAGAATGAAAAATAAAACGCGTATGTAGCGTATAAAGAATTATGTGTATACACATACTCGTATGCATCCACTATGCGCCCTCTATCAATCAAGTATGATTCATATTCGATTGATAGAGGGCGCTCACTCGCATATCATTCGTATTTGATTGATAGAGTATGAATCATACTCGAATGATAGAGGGCGCTGCCCCTCAGTTTCTAGTAAAAATTGACATTTTAAACAAAAATTGTACACATCAAACAGAAATTGTTAGAAATTTCTAGAGCTAAAAGAATGAGCAAGTATACTTATATAAGTAGACTGACCAAAAAAAAAAACACGAAAATAGCGTATGGAAAATTATAGTATGTAGAGCGAAAAGCTCTGCCTAGGTCCTCCATGGGATGTTGCGCAATTAAAAGTAAGTATGTATTCATTCATAGTGGTCGCTGTGGCGTAGTGATAGTGCGTTGGACTGCTGCGCAGAGTGTCCGGGGTTCGAATCTCGGCACAGGCAAAATATAAAAGTAGAAAAAATAATTTTTCTACACGGCAAACCTACAAGAGTAAAAATTGCTATGAAAAGCTTTTCACGTCGCCGTTCGGATTCGGCATTAAACTGTAGGTCCCTTCCATTCATGTACAAATATAAGACGCACAACATGAGTGGATGCGAAAAGCTCTGCCTAGGTCCTCCATGGGATGTTGCGCAATTAAAAGTAAGTATGTATTCATTCACTATGCGCCCTCTATCAATCGAGTATGAATCACACTTGATCGATAGAGGGCGCTAATTCGGATACGATTCAAACTTGTTTGATAGAGGGCGCTGAATATGAATCATAACCGATAACCGATTGCCCATTAGATTCAAGAAAATTTTGACATTTCCAACAAGAACTTTACAATTCAAACAAAAATCGTTTGAAATTTCTAGAGCTGAAAGAATGAGCGAGTATAGACTGAAAAACAAATGACGATTGTGTTACGATAAAATCGACAGCACCAAAAACTGCGGCTGAGATACAGCGGGAATGTAGACTTCGTCGAAAAATAAAGGCCCAACAAAAAATTCAGATTCTGCTGTCGTGATAAAAAACACAAAAACCAGCACCGAGTTAGATCGCGAGAGTGTAGACTTCGTAAGCAACTTGAGGCATAACAGATTTCGAATTCCATTGTAAAACCACTCGCAAAGACTAATGCGGAGAGACAGCATGAATGACAAATGAATGAGTTTATTAGAGCCAATAATTCCAACAACACTCATGTCATTGAGTCCCGACGAAGGTCCTCAGATTATACAGCACCAGGCAGAGTCATTGAAGTGGCCGAGTTCCCAGTTTCTCAACGAAAGGGAAGGGCAGAAGATTTACTTCAAAATTTTCCTGGAAATCTTTCATCCGTCGAAAGAAAACAACTCGCATTAGAACAACATAGACAAGATTTGCCAAGTTTCTCGTCAACCTCATAACATTCGCGAATTCTCAGACCGGCAAGTGGCAGATTTTCCACCTGTTGAGATCATAAAACCTGAATAGCAAATGAATTCGCATGCTTTGAGTATGAATACTTTGATGGGGATGATGATTTCGCAGATGTCGTGAGGGTGCATTGCAGATGGTGCATTGGAAACGCAAACGATCAAAATGAAGTTAATCCATATGTAGCACCATCCTTGGTGCAGAGAATCATCAAACTGAACTATAAAAGGTTTAACGTTTGCATAAATCAGCATATCGTTAAAAGTTCCTTCGATAACGCCTGCAATGTCTGCGATTGACCCTGGATTTTACATGATTACTAAAACTAACCTGAAAACCCAAAACGCAAACGTTCTGAAGAAGTAAACTTCTGTAGGGCCGAAAAAATTGCTGCTTTTGCTCAGAATGCGGCAGAAGAACCATCAACCACATCAACACTTCCCATCGATCTCAGGAATTCAATATTTCACTCACTTCTTTGTTGCAAATTTTGCTTGAAGATCTCGGTATGAAGCAGTAGAAAGTTCAAAAGGTACAACAGCTCTGGATTGGGCTCTGGAAAGCTTGAAAGAAGATGAGCTGGTTTACCGGAAAAACCATCTATTCTGACAAAGTTCATAGAAAGTTGTTTCTTACACAGAGCCAATTAGGAAAAGCGGGGCAGTACGTTCGTTCCTGGATGGAAGCAAAGAATGTTATAGTATAATACTACCTTTCAAATCCAGATAGATAAGTAAAAGTTTCAGTAAATCCCTCTTGACAGAACGAACTTGAATTCTGCATATGGCGTACCGGACGATAGGCAAATATTTTTGTCAAGCCACCATAAAAGGAAGGACGGAAGGGGGGTCGGAGAGAATTTGGAATTTGACGAAAATCATCTTTAGTTTGGAAATTACGCCACGGGGGAAAGTCTCGGGTTAAAACCGAAAATGAGTAGAAGAAACTTAATATCTATAAACGAGTAGGGTCTCAGTGATTGGCAAAACACATGTGCTGTTCTTTCCATGTACTGAAATATAAAAAATAAGCCATTTAGCGAACTTAGAATACTGCCATAGGTATACCTTTTATAATGAAATTGGCCATAACCGAGATTTAGAAATGACTGAGATTCAAATGTAAACCAAGTATGCGCCAATACCAGACACAGAAAATATACTTATTGGTTACAGTCGACACCACGCTGATCTGTAGAATATAATCTTTGTTATCATGCATTTCACTGTTAAGGTCCAATTCTGATGCTGGATCAGTTTTTCCCCACCTTAACTTGTTTACCTTTTTCGTCCGTCGCTTGGAAAAGTTTGCTTTGGACTTTTGGCATTTTGAAGTTGTTCGGCGCGTATTTAAAAGAACATGTGGCACGAGCGAACTCAACGCACTCCAGAGCCAATCTTTTTATAAATGATCTTTTTGTGAAATGACTAGTGCGAGTAAAAGCTGTGGTCGCAAACAAAGAATCGGAAAGCGGATTAAGAGAAAAGTGGTCAATATTAATGCGTGTTCTATTCCAACATAGAAAGTATCTAATTATAAGAACTAAGCTAATTATTCATTCATAATTACTACTGTGGGCAAAAAGTAGTAAGACTTTTTAATTTAAATTTCGCGCGGAAACCCATTTATCAAAATATTATTTTTTGAAGGTTGGTATGACTGTCGGTGACATCTGTGCCAAATGTCACATCAAAATAATCATTAGTGTTTAGTATACGCTTGTCTTTCTGAAGTACAAAAAGTGCATTCGGCGATTTTCACAATGAGTGAAATTATTCAACAAAGAAGTTCCATTAAATTTTGTGTGCGGAATCAAATCAAATTTCTGGTGCCGAAACGTTCAGAATGTTGCAAAAGGCCTAAGGCCTTCGGTGATAATTGTATGTCGCGAGCAAGTGTTTTTGATTGGTACAAATTGTTCAAAGATGGTCGAGAACGCGTTGACGACGAACCACGTCCAGGACGGCCATCAACATCAACTGATGATCAACACGTCTGGTCAATAAAATCAAGGAATTGGTGTTCGAGAATCGACGATTAACAATCAGAGACCTTACTGGCATCGTTGGAATATTAATTTTAAAACATAATTTGGGCCTAAGAAGAGTGAATGCACGATTGGTTTTACGATTCCAAAATCCATTTTGCCAAAAATTCGACTGATATCGTTCTCGTTCGGCAACCACCCTACCACCCTATTCGCCTGACTTAGCACCGTGTGACTTTTGGCTATTTTCTAAACTCAAAAAACCGCTTCGTGGACACCGTTACCGTTTTGAGTCAATTGAAGACATTAAACATGAATCGCTAAGCTCATTGAAGGCTATTCCGGAAATTGACTTTAGACTTTAACAACTGTTTCGAGAATTGGAAAAGAAGTTGGCACAAGTGTATTGGGGCCGGGGGTGGGGATTACTTTGAAGGGGACGAAATAGATTTGGAAGAATGAATAAAAAAATTTTAAATTATGAGCAAAGTCTTACTAACTTTTGCCCACAGTAGTATACTAATTAGTAAGAATATTAGCTAAAGTGAAACCCAAGTGCATCACTTGAAACTGGAATATGGTATATCAATGAAATTTTGAACTGAAGTGCCTTCGAAAATTATTGATTTAATTATTTTAGTATTGATAGCATCATCAAAGTTAAGTAAGCTCTTACCAGTCAGAAAAGTGGCCCATCAATAATTTATGTCGCCGCACACATACTCGTGTTACATTTTATAATGAGTTGGTACTTGAGTACACAAATATGTAAAATATGTATACGATAAATGTTCCTCCATCCAGAGTTTATAAGGTACATTCATAAGTAACTACAGTTCTCCGCCAAAATAATAGAAACAATAAAAAGCTTTGCTCGAATATGCTTTCAAAAATTCGGAGGAAAGTGATCAACTTGGCACATTACAAAAATCGAAGGAAGCCAGCAGTGGAAATTGTAAAAGAAATCAACGAAGCTGGAGGTGATATAACTCTTCGAAGCGTTGAACGGATTTTCGCAGCAAATAATTTAAAATGTCGACGGCCAGCAAAAAAGCTTAAATTAATTAAATGAAGAAGCGTTTAATGTGGTCCAAGCTATATAAAAATTTTCTGGACAGTTATTGGAAAAAGGATATTGTGTTCTTTTTTTTTTACTTCTGAACCGGAAGTTTTAAGTTTTTTTTTCAAATTTTCATAGGTCATCTTCAGTGATGAGTTCCTGCTGGAAGCTGTGATTGAATCAGTGAAATTTGTTCAGACAAGACCCATCGAGTGGTACTGCGATGACTGCGCAGAATAACATGTAAAACATCCACCATCCATCATCATTTAGAGTTGCATTACCAACGAAGCACCAGGGCCATTGTATTTTGTTGACGGAACAATGAACAGTGGGCAGTGCATAAGTGTTCTGGAAATAGATTTAATGCCTTATATGGATGCCGTGGAATGTCCCGCACAGGACTACACTCCATGCCACACTTCGAGAAGGAGCACAAATTTTCTTCAAAGGCAAAATATTATAATTCTTCCTTGGGCAGGCAATTCTCCGGACTTGAAGCTCATAGAAAACGGTAGATCGATTCTGAAAACGAAAGTATACTCTAGCAAGAATACAACTCTTCAAAGTCTTCGTGAAAATATCCAAGATATTTGGCCAGGATATTTGACGAAGATATTAAGAAAATGATTTGAAATTGTATCAAAAGCGAAGAATTGAAAATGTTGTTCAAAATAATGGTGCTTTCACAAAATTGTATGCAAAAAAAAAAAAAAAAATTCAAAACTTTTTTTGGTAATCACTTTTGAGGTCAGGGTTAAAATTGAATGTGAGTAAAATTAAAATTAAGTAGAAACAAAATTAATAGAAAACGATTTTGATTTCAATCACAGCAACTAGTGCTAATAAAACTAAATCAAATAAATGGGTACCGAAATACAGGATGACAATTGACAATAATAGCATAAATCGCTCCACCGTCAATACTCCCAGGAACTGCAAAATCTTTAAAAAGCGGGTACAGCTTTCCACGAGAAAAGTTGCACACGAAACTGGCATCAATCGTGAATCAGTTCGAGTCATAGCAAAATCCGAACTAGGACTCAATGCCAAAAGCGAGTACGACTCCAAAGATATCGCCAACTTCAACGTCGGGCCGCAGGAATTGGATGGGGAAAAATCGTCTGAGAAGCTGTTTACTGTCGAACTAGCGCATAGCGTATGGGGGTGGTATATTATGGTATGGTACGTCGTCCATGCATACTGGACCGTAGATCTTACGGAGTATCTTCCTCTCGAACGCTCTTAATAGCCTCTCATCATTGATGGTCAATGTCCACGTCTCTGCGCCATACATTAGGGCAGGAAGGATAAGAGACTTGTAGAGCGTTATTTTCGTCGGTCGAGAGAGGGCTCTACTTCTCAATTGCCTACTGAGCCCGAGTTAGTCTCCGCTTGATCTCAAGGCTGACATTATTGTTGGTGTTTATGCTGGATCCTAGATATACGAAATCCTTGACGACTTCAAAAGTATAGTTGTCAACAGTGACATTTTGTCCAAGACGCCGTGACTCTTTGTTTGTTGACACAAGGTATTTCGTTTTGCCTTCGTTCACCACTAGACCCACTCGACGAGACTCCCTTTCCAGGTTGGAGAATGCTGCACTGGCTGCTCTAACGTTTTTCAAATGATGTCAATATCATCAGCGTATGCTAGCAGCATGACACTCTTGTAGAAGATTGTGTCAAACATGTCGATGCTCGCAGCTCGAATTATTTTCTCCAGCATAAGGTTAAAGAAGTTGCACGATAGGGAGTCACCTTTGTCTGAAACCTCTTACTTTACTTTTACTTTTAAAGGCACAACAGCCCATGGAGGGCCTAGGCCGATTTGTACATGACTGGTATCAAGTGGTGCGGAGAGCTGCGGCCCATAGCCCATAATTTTCCAATCGTTTGAAGCTGTGTGTATTCGTGACTTCGAAACCGGCTGAATATATTTTGGCTCATTCATCATGTTATCTTTTTCTTCGGTCTGTTTTCCTTTTTTAATTACAATCATTTGTTATGTCCAAAACTGTTGTATGCACATATTAATTGCCACCCTGTAATGTAGAAATAGTGTCTGGTTATTATTGGGTATAGCCTGTTTTCTCTAAAATTTTAAATCGAGTTCTTGTAATAAAAAAAAAATTAGAGATTATATTTCCTAGGTCCATAGCGAGTATCAATCATTATTGAAAACCTTATCAATTTTTGTGAAGTGGAAGTGATACAATTCAATACATAAAAAACAGCAGCACGAGAGACGAGTTCATATGGAAACTCCATATAAGGTTGACAATTTTACTAACATATTCTAAAGTAGACGTACCGATATATATTGTCACAGTATAAATTTCGCGATGATATTTTATTTTACACGTCGCAAATATTATTTTATTTAATTTTAATTAAATGTGCAGAAACGTGCAGAAAGTGCAGCTTATTCTATTGCTTTTGTTTACTTTTTCTAATTTGTCATTCGTTCTCTTATGTTGCCTACATACTCATTCACAATAGTGAAATGGTGCCATTTTGTACTAAATCAATCTACCGGGAATGTGGAGACTTTTGCTAGACAGCACAGAGGTGAAAAGTTGAGAGTCTACCGTTCAATTTATTCTCTTTTGCGAATTCAGCATAACGGGTGGTTTCTATGCTATCACTTACTATCCCCAGAGGATATCACGCGATATCTCATTAGCTATCAAGAAAGAAATTTACTATAAATTTGACACTTGAGAAATTTAAACAATGATAAAATTATTTCTGCCAACACAAAAAGAAAAAAAATAATTGCTTATTTTTATTGTAATAGAAAAGAAAAAGCACGCAATTCGCTTTTCAGTGCCAGTACCATCAAAAAAAAGAAAACTAAACCCTGTAGCAATTTCTTCTTAGATATCAGAAATTATGGAAAAATCATATCGAATGGTAACAATTTCTTGCTGCAGACTGGCTCGGGTGAGATCGTTTATAGGAAAAATAGAAAATTTTTAACTTTTACTATCGCGCGATATCTCCGCATTGTCTATGTTGGTATAAAGTGATATCAAATGATGTCTTACTACCCATGAAATGAAGTATGTAGTTGTGTTTCACTCATTCCCGTTTATTTAAATGCAAATGTCAATAATGTTTTTTCTTCTTCTAGCAAAAAAGTGATATCACATGACAGCATTGAAAGCGCTTTTAATGGCTCTCTCTATTCAATAAAACAGGTGCACTGGGCACTAGGGTACATTCTCATTCAATTGCTTGACTCGGGGACTTTGTCGAGAGTGTATTCGAAGAGCACAAATGAGCACATGAGAGAACATTTTTGTTTCCCGATAAATCGCCAAGAATATTGACAAATTGAAAAGAACAAGCGCAGACAATTTTCTACTCATTCCAATATGGTAAATAAAGGGTGATTTTTTTTAAGAGTTTAGATTTTGAAAATGAAAAAAAGCACAGAACTTTTACAAAAGTGAATGAAATTTTTATTTGGATCGATAAATCAATTTCTGCCATTTACTTTTTATATACTTTACTTTTATATAATTTCACTTAAATGTTGCCCGCGGCTACGCTTCAAGTGGTCTATTCTGAAGGTTCAATTTTGGGACACTTTTTCACACATTTCGGCCGGAATCTCAGAATCTCACCAATGACCCAAGCAATGTTGGCTTCCAAAGCAGTAATCGTGTTTGGCTGGTCCCTACAGACAACAGACTTAACATACTTAGCTCCATAAAAAATAGTCTAACGGGGTCAAATCACACGATCTTGGTGACCAATTGACTACACCAAAACGTGAGATTTACTGCTCACCAAATTCGCTTCTCAATTAATGCATGGTTTCGCGTGCAGTGTGGCATGTGGCATCGTCCTGTTGGAACCACATGTCGGCCGAGTCCAATTCTAGCATTTTCGGCTAAAAAAATGTGTTATAATCGAACGGTACCTTTCTCCATTGACCACAACGTTGCGACCTTCATCGTCTTTGAAGAAGTACGGCCCAATGATGCCGCCTGCCCATAAGCCGCACCAAAAAATGCATTTTTCGGGATGCATTGGTAGCTGCTGAATTGCCTCTGGCTGATCTGGTCTTCACTACAAATACGGCAATTCTGCTTATTCACGTATCCATTGAGCTAAAAATTAGCCTCGTCGCTAAATGGACGTAGCTTGCGAAACACTTTTTTCACAGCGCACGAATTTTGATAATAAATTTCAATAATTTGCAAACATTGTCCAGGCGTAAGTCTTTTCATTATGAAATGGCAAACCAAACTGATCCGAAATCAAGTGACAGCTGTCAAAAAGTCCAACTGTGAAAAAAATATTGCCAGATTGAAAACCACACTTCTAAAAAAAACACCCTTTACGAAGGAAAATACTTTTCGAAACCAGCTAATATCTAAGGACCCTGCATTCGTCTAGAATGTTCCGCAATTTCATGTTCGGTCGTGTAAAGACAAACACTTTCTTATACAAGTTTGAAGAGATTTTCAAGCTCTTCTTCCCTCTTTTTCTTTGCTTTTCCTAATATTTGATAGGTACGTGCTCTTATGTCAAATAGCTGATAGCCTCATTGTGATCCAAATTGGCATGTCAGAGACTCAATCAATAAAAAAAAATTTTAAAGTGTGAGTGTATTAGTGTTGGCTTCCCATCATTATGCCGGTGAAAATGCTGAGTAAATTTTTTTTCTATTTTGACAAGAGACTGAGTCAAATATGAACAAATTATCAACCCTGTAATATAAAGCATATAAAATGGACCCTCGGTTAACGAATCCAATTGAAATTGTGCTTTCAATAGAGGGCAGCAACAACAATAATTTCCTGTTCGATATTTGCCTAATTTCTACCAAATCAAGAGAGAACGGAAATGTTGAAATTACTTAAGAGAATGAATATCGAAAGTTTAAAGAAATCGCGATAAATTAAATTAGTTAAATTTTGATGATTTTTTAAGATTTGTGAAATACTTTCATCCTTTCTATAAATGTAAATAAATAATTATTTTCTTTCACTAATTAAATACTTCAAGGTTTTCTTATACCCATCAAACACACACACGCCGAGAGAGAGAGCGACAGAGAGCGAAATACGTTCAAGAAGGTTTTCTTATACTCATCAGACAAACACACACATACACGTATACACACACGTGGAGAGATAGAGAGAGATAGAGAGAAATTCCTTCAAAAGCAACATTCGAATATTCACTTGGAATATTGGAATAATATTTATAAAATGCAATTGCACTTAAATATGCTTTCAATAAATACCAAATGGACAACAACAGAATTCAGTTGCTTTCCACTTTTTCTATGCAACACATACTAGCTACGATATTTGTAGCAATATTGTATGTATGTAGTATATGTGTGGTAAGCAGTAGCGTTGTAGCTGCTGCACAATATTTCGTTAGATCGCAGAAAAACCATGTGTAAATATGAGTACTTATGTGTTGGAAGTGGTCGCTGTGGCGTAGTGGGAATGCGTTGGACTGCTACGCAAGTGTAGGTAAAAAAAAAACAATTTTCTATACAGCACCACCTCTCGGAAGGCAATGGTAAACGTACAAGAGTAACAATTGCTTAAGAAAAGCTTTTGACCTCGCCGTTCGGATTCGGCATAAAACTGTAGGTCCTTTCCTTTCATATCCAAAAATATAATACGCACAACGTGAATGGATGGATGCGAAAAGCTCGGCCTAGGCCCTCCATGGGCTGTTGTGCCATTAAAAGTAAAGTAAAGTATGTGTTTGAAGTATGTATTGTGAATTCGTAATCTACACCGAGGCATTCACCAAATCATCTAACAGCCTCTCCTTCAGCCTTCACTCCAGCAGCCGAGTCCAATTCAATGCCGCTACTATACACAAACAAAAAATGCTATGGATTGAGGTGATGATGTTGTTACTGTTTTTATTCTTCCTGATGCTCATGTTGGCAATGAGGAAAAGTATAATGTTGATGATGATGATGATATTGTGCATCGAAGAGAATTTCATTTGTTCGGTGGACGTTGGTCATGTAAATATAGTTTCCCACATCCAAGCCCATCACCAAAATAATTATAACCATTGAATGAAAATTGCAGACAGACAGACACACACACACACACACACACACGGACACACCACACACTATGTATGAATGCATGTGTCACATTTGTGATGAAATTCGTTTTCTATTGCATTGGTAGTGGCAATGGTAATCGCTTCACGCTTGCCACATCAATTACCATTGAAATTTACTTTGTTAGTGCCCAAGGAATTGCCTGTATGTGTGTGTGTGTGGATGAAATGAAGTTAGTTTAGAACTTTTAGTTGGCTCACTAAGCTGAGCTGAACGCTTTTGTTATGCACAACATGCATTGCAAATTGGTTTTCAAAGATTATGTATGCGTGATTGCAACTTTCAACTTTCAACTTTCTGTTGAATGTGCAATTTGCTTCTCATCTCACGTCGCTTTGCTGCTCCATTTAAATCACTCACACACACAAACAAGTAATTATGGTAGTAATATATGCATGTATATTATTGTTAGTGTCACTATCAGAGAAATTCCAAATTGTTTAATTTTAACTCTTTAATGAATCAAAAAAGAAACATTTGTACAAAGAGAACGAAAGGCAAAGTGTTAAGTTCTGTGTATTACTTAGAGAGCCTAATGTGGCACATGTAGCAAGTGTTCGAAACGAATCGACTCTCCTGATATTGAACCGAATATCATATTGAACCGAATACTCTTGCAAACACAAAAAAATTAAAACACATTCTTATTGAAAATTATTTGCCACGAACAATTCTTATAGATTCCTTGTCTTACTAATTATGATTCTGCTTGGCTCAACGGGATATTTTCAACAAACAGTGCCTGAGGTGAATATCTTTTAGCCAATCAAAATTGCCTTCTGACCAGTGTTGCCACGAAAGAAACCAACTTTTTGTCAAAAACCTACCAAAACCATTCTCAATCTACCGAAAAATGTTATACTATTAAAAATACATATTTTGACAGTATTTAACACTTTTTATCAAAATAAAAACATAAAATTTGTTTTAAATAAGTTACTCGTATAGTTATAAAAAATGTATAGCATTTAATGCTTTTTATTTATAAAAAAATAAACTCATTTTAATAAAAGTTATTTATATAAAAAACTAGCGGACTAATGAAAAAAGTAATTCAAATCAGTTTATATTTATTGTAAAACTCTATGGTAAACCACATTTTTAGTTTTCTTATTATCTTGGCAATAAATGAATAATACTGATGGTTTGCCTACACGTGAACAGGCTACGTCCATGAGAAAATACTGGATATTCTCAGTTGATACCATAAATTTCCAAAGATTGACCTTGCGCTTTATTAATGGTAATTGCGAATGCAATTCGCATTGGAAATTGTACACGTTTGAATTTGAAAGGCAAATCAGTTGGAATCATCGGAATTCGTGGTATTAACACGTCTGCACCTTGGAATTTTCCAATCAAAATAGTTGCTATAATAACATTGACCATCAATTTTTCCACAGCAAGCCTCGTACCATTTCAAAGTTTCGGTAGATTCAAATTACGAAGCATAATAATAGTCGCACCGACTTTCAATTGCAGGTTATGCGGCGGTAATCCGGGTAAATCCAAAGAATTCAAAAATTCTGTAGGATAGTTAACCGCATCTACTTCATTGATAGCAGTATCAATAGACTTATACGAAACCAAAACACCAGGTATTTTGGATTGTATAGCAACATTTAATTCATTGACATCTTTATTCTTGGCTCTTTCGGTTAACCAATTATCATTTTTGTAGTGCTGTACTATGTTGGGAAATACACTGCCAATCAATTCTTCTATCGATGGTGTAATTCTACAAAAGTTATCCGGCAACGTAATCAACTGGCATTGCACCATTCCCAATTGTCATCAATTGCTTTGAAAATTCAACAGCTGATGCATCATTTTGCAATTGAACACGAACATTTGTTGAAAGAAAATATATTTTTACAATTAAATTCATCACCAACTATTACTTACAATTGCAACTTCATCCAATGTTGGAGCATTAAATCTTCGGGCATGGTCACCAGATGGTACTCTATTGGCCTTTATGACAATTTTGTTATTATCAGTAGGCATTTGGTCGAGAACAGTGCGGAAAAGTCGAACTAATTCATTATTCTCTTGAAGGAAAGTTTGGATTCGTTCAATAACATCTCGCTTCAAATTTGAACTAATTGAACATCGACGATCAACTTGCTGATCAGAATTACCAAGGAAATAAATTTGTAAAAACTGATACTCTGAATCAGGAAAGTGCAATAAAGAACCCAAGCTGTGATATATTTGTCCTTGGATCTAGGAAAAACGTTGTTGTGAAAATCATTTTCATAATTGTCAAATTCATTTTCATTTCGAGAACAATAGCATTTTGTTCCATGTTGTTCATGAAAATTACCTTGAATGTGGTCACAAAATTGTCACGAATAATATTTGTTGCCCCGAATGAAGTCATTCGGAAACATGAATTGTAAGATTGAATGTTTGGCAGAAAATGCTTTGATTCAGGTGCACCACCTAAAACCAATGAGCGTAATGGTTCTGGTGGTGGCTCCAATGCCGGTAATTTGACATTTCCATTAGCACAACATAAACCTGGTGACTAATTTTTGAATTTGTACGCTTTGCAATGATTACATACGTCATTCATAGCACCAATAACTACAGGTCGATTTAAAGTGTAATCAATCGTCGAATCATAATTGAACGCAGCTCGCTTAACATTTAAATTCCTTGCTCTTTGAATATTCCGAACACCGTCTTGTGCTGTACGTCTTTGTGCTGCACGTATATTTCTTTCATTGTGCTGCTCTTCAGTCCCTGCAGCTCGAGCAGCTGCAGGTGCTCTTGTTTGACGTGAGCGCCTACTAAGATTAGATCGGGATTGGACCATATTGCACGAAAAGCAACTACTACTGTGGGCAAAAGTTAGTAAGACTTTGTTCATAATTTCAAATTTTTTTATTCATTCTTCCAAATCTATTTCGTCCCCTTCAAAGTAATCCCCCCGGCCCCAATACACTTGTGCCAACGTTTTTTCCAATTCTCGAAACAGTTGTTAAAGTCTAAAGTCAATTTCCGGAATAGCCTTCAATGCGCTTAGCGATTCATGTTTAATGTCTTCAATTGACTCAAAACGGTCAAACGGTCCACGAAGCGGTTTTTTGAGTTTAGAAAATAGCCAAAAGTCACACGGTGCTAAGTCAGGCGAATAGGGTGGTAGGGTGGTTGCGGAACGATATCAGTCGAATTTTTGGCAAAATGGTCTCGTAAAACCAATGCAGTGTGAGTGTGATTTTGGCCCCAATCGTGCATTCAGTCTTCTTAAGCCCAAATGATGTTTTCAAATGGTTTTCACTGATCCTTCCGATATTCCAACGATGCCAGTAAGGTCTCTGACTGTTAATCTATAATCGTCGATTCCCGAGCACCAATTCCTTGATTTTATTGACGTGTTGATCATCAGTTGATGTTGATGGCCGTCCTGGACGTGGTTCGTCGTCAACGCATTCTCGACCATCTTTGAACAATTTGTACCAATCAAAAACACTTGCTCGCGACATACAATTATCACCGAAGGCCTTAGGCCTTTTGCAACATTCTGAACGTTTCGGCACCAGAAATTTGATTCCAAAAATTTAATGGAACTTCTTTGTTGAAGAATTTCACTCATTGTGAAAATCGCCGAATGCACTTTTTGTACTTCAGAAAGACAAGCGTATACTAAACACTAATGATTATTTTGATGTGACATTTGGCACAGATGTCACCGACAATTATACCAACCTTAAAAAAATAATATTTTGATGAATGGGTTTCCGCGCGAAATTTAAATTAAAAAGTCTTACTACTTTTTGCCCACAGTAGTATGTATTAAATGGAATTTCCAAATGAAATTAAAATAGGTATTTTTAAAAAACAAAAATAAAAAAAACCATATTACCGTTACTTACTTACTTAGCTGGCGCTACAACCGATGATCGGTCTTGGCCGCCTCCACAAAGCTTCGCCAGTCACTTCTGCTATGCGCGCGCTGGCGCCAGTTGATAAGGCCAAGTGCAGTCAGGTTGCCCTGCACCTGGTCTTTCCAACGGAGATTAGGACGTCCCCTTCTGCGTGATCCTCCACCGTGGTTCGAATAAAACACCTTTCTAGCCGGAGCGCTTTCTTCCATTCGCTCAACATGACCCAGCCAGCGAAGCCGCTGGAGTTTTATACGCTTGACTATGTCAGTGTTGGCGTACAGCTCATCGTTCTATCTTATTCGATACACGTCGTCCACGCATACTGGACCGTAGATCTTACGGAGTATCTTCCTCTCGAACGCTCCTAACAGCCTCTCATCATTGATGGTCAATGTCCACGTCTCTGCGCCATACATTAGGACGGGAAGGATGAGGGACTTATAGAGCGTTATTTTCATCGGTCGAGCGAGGGCTTCTCAATTGCCTACTGAGCCCGTAGTAACACCTGTTGGTAAGAGTTAGTCTCCGCTTGATCTCAAGGCGGACATTATTGTTGGTGTTTATGCTGGATCCTAGATAAACGAAATCCTTGACGACTTCAAAAGTGTAGTTGTCAACAGTGACATTTTGTCCAAGACGCCGTGACTCTTTGTTTGTTGACACAAGGTATTTCGTTTTGTCCTCGTTCACCACTAGACCCACACGACGAGACTCCCTTTCCAGGTTGGAGAATGCTGCACTGACTGCTCGAGCGTTTTTGCCAATGATGTCAATATCATCAGCGTATGCTAGCAGCATGACACTCTTGTAGAAGATAGTGCCAGAGATGTCGATGTTCGCAGCTCGAATTATTTTCTCCAGCATTAGGTTAAAGAAGTCGCACGATAGGGAGTCACCTTGTCTGAAACCTCTTTTGGTATCAAATGGTGCGGAGAGGTCTGTCCCAATTTTCACTGCGCTGGTGGTGTTGGTCAGTGTCATTTTGCAAAGACGAATGAGCTTTGCAGGGATACCAAAATCAGACATTGCGGCGTACAAGTGATCCCTAATCGTGCTGTCGAAGGCGGCTTTATAATCGACAAATAGATGATGGGTGTCGATCTGTTTTTCTCGGGTCTTTTCCAGGATTTGGCGTAGTGTGAATATCTGGTCGATGGTGGATTTACCAGGCCTGAAGCCACACTGATAAGGTCCAATCAGTTTGTTGACGATGGGCTTCAGTCTTTCGCACAGTACGCTCGATAGAACCTTATATGCAATATTAAGAAGGCTGATCCCACGGTAGTTGGCGCAGATCGTGGAATCACCTTTCTTATGGATTGGGCAGAGTACGCTGAGATTCCAATCACTTGGCATCCAATCATCTGACCATATTCTGCATAGAAGCTCATGCATGCGTTTTTTGAGCTGCACCTGCAGCCTTATTGTTTTTCAGCCGAGCAATGGCTGTTAAGACCTCCTCATAGTCAGGCGGCGGTACTTCAACGCCGACAGTGATTGGGGTTTCCGGAGTGGGTTCCGCAGTGGCGGGATTATTGCCGTCTTCGCCATTAAGCAGCTGCGAAAAGTGCTCCCTCCATAATCTCATTATGCCCTGGATATCTGTCACCAGATTTCCATCTTCATCCTTGCAGGAAGAGGCCCCGGTCTTCAAACCAAGAGTCAGGCGTCTTATTCTTTCAAAGAATTTTCGGACCTCGTTCCTGTCCCGCAACATTTCGATATCATTGAACTCGCGTCTTTCTTCATCTCTTTTCTTGCGCCTGAAAAGACGTTTCTCCTCCCTCCTCAACTTTCTGTATCGCTCCTTAGCAGCTCGCGTTGCAACTGACTGCAGGGTGGCTCTGTATACTGCGTTTTTTGCTTCAGTAGCATCGCGACACTCTTGGTCGTACCACATATTTCTCCGTCGACGGTGGTAGCCTAGCACCTCTTCGGCAGCCGTACGCATAGAGCGGGAAATGTGCGTCCACTGTGCGCATATATCATCAAGTTGAGGGGTGTTTTGCGAAAGGAGAAGTGCAAGTTGGTTGGCAAAGACTTTGGCTGTCTGTTGTGATTTCAGCTTTTCGACATCCAGCTTTCTCTTTGTACCTATCCGTACGCGATTTGCTACACATATACGTGTGCAGACCTTGGCTGCAACCAAGTAGTGGTCTGAGTCGATGTTTGCACCACGTATTGTGCGTACGTCTAGTACATTGGAAGCGTGCCTTCCGTCGATCACAACGTGATCAATTTGGTTTCGTGTGTTTTGATCAGGGGACAGCCAAGTGGCCTTATGGATATCCTTATGTTGGAATCTGGTGCCATCTTACCGTTATCGATTCTAATTTTAGTAACGATATCACTAAATGATCAAAATCAGCCGAAAGCAATGCAAATGACACAAAGGCAACATACAATGTGTCTCCAATGTGTAAAAATGTCGTCGACAATTACAAAAAAAAAAGGCAAAAACGAAAGAAATTCAATTCCAAATTATGCGCGGCACGCTACTTTACACGTAACGATCGCTTTGTTTCAGAAAAAAAAAAAATGTCTCACTTGTGGAAAGATAAGCAAATTGTAATTGTGTCAAAACAAATGATTTTGTTAAAAAATATGACAATACAAATTTGAAATAAAAATACATTCCTTATGGATGTGTTTTCAATTTGAAGTGAATGCGTTGAGGGGTTCAAAAGTTATAGGCATTTTACTCTTTTTGCGGGCGTGGTAGTGGGCGGATAAATAGCCTATGTCCGTCAGAAAAGCATGTACTTTAACATGAAAGTTGAATTTTTGAAAAAAATCAAACCGTTTCCGAGATTATTCATCGCACACATAACATATATTCATTTATATATATATAGATATTACTTACTTACTTACTTGCTTACTTTTAATGGCACAACAGCCCATGGAGGGCCTAGGCCGAACTTTTCGCATATATATAGATATTGTATTTAAATAAATATAATGCTTTTAGTGGTTTGTACATATGTTTGTACTTATCTTTGAATCGTTGAGATCACTTTTTATAATAAACAAAACAAAAATTCAATTTTAAGTACACTAGTTACATTTATAAAAAAAAGTAATAGCTTGTGTACAAAAATATTGCGTGAAAATAAATATACTTACATATGTAGTTAGAACAACGTTTATACAGGGTGTTTGTTTTTTTTGTAGAAGTGTGGTCTTTAAGAAGAAATAAAACGCATATAATTTAATGTTATGGCCAAGAATTTAGCTTTGTTATAAAGATAACGATTTGCCATTATGTTTTAAAAGACGATTTTGGGCAAGAAGCCGCTGCGGCTGATTCGAATAAATTCCAGCCAAGAGGCCCAATTTGCAACCACTTTTTACAGCAATTGGGGCCGTATGTCAGTAATAATGCGCCGAATATTCTCTTCCAAGGCGTCAATCGTCTCGTCTCGGGCTTATCTGCGTAGGCAACTACGACTTCACATAACCCCACAAAAAAATAGTCCAGCGGTGTTAAATCGCACGATCTTGGAGGCCACGTCACAGGCCCACGACGCGAGATAATGCGCTCACCAACATCAACCAAAAGTTTCCCTCAATACATTGATTGTTTCATTGGCGGTATGTCATGTAGTGCCGTCTTGTTGGTCGTTGAAACCACATCAACATCCTCCAATTCACAATTCAGGCACGAAAAAGTCATTAATAATGGCTCTATAGCGTTTCCCATTGACCGTAACATTATGACCGACTTCATCTTTGACGAAATATGGACCAATGATTCCCTCTGCTCATAGAGCACACCAAACAGTGACTTTTTGAGGATGTAACAGCATCTCAACAATGACTTGTGGATTATGATCACTCCAAATGCGACAATTTTGCTTATTAACGTACCCCCAACCAAAAGTGAGCTTCATTGCTGAACAAAATTTTCTTGTGAAAATCGGGATCGGTGGCCATTTCGTTTTGGGCCCATTCACCGAACTTGCGACGCGCTTGATGGTCGTTCGGCTTCAATTCTTGCACGAGTTGGATTTTGTAAGATCGCAAACCAAGATCCGTCCGCAAAATCTTCTATATGGTGGATGGTGGGACTCATCACAGGGCATAATCCATGGGGCCAAAATATGACCACCATCGGCATCAGCGCAGACCCGACCTGTACATCTTGTCTGGAGGAGGTGGACAGCACAGAGCATCTTCTCTGCACATGCCCCGCCTTTGCCAGAACGAGATGGCGCATTTTAGATTTCGATGTCACAGGAATGGACAAATTTCACTCTGCGATCCCTTCTGCGATCGTCTGAGATTTGTGAGAGAATCCGGAAAATTTGCGGAAGAGAACGTAGTCCCCCCCTATAACCACTTTTTCAACTTTTTCCCTCTTTTTCTCTAACCCCTTACTTGCTGTCAAATACAATTTTCAGCAGACACATTTATATTGTTTTTGAAAACTTCTTGTAGATCTACTATTTTTACTTAAAATTTAAATATTTATAACTTGCCAAAACCTACCAAAAATCGAGACTAACCTACCAACCTACCAAAATATTTCTCTTCAAAACCGACTCTACCAATTTCGGTCCAATTGGACCACAACGGCAACGCTGGAACTTCTGACCTCGACAACCAGCCGCGCTCTCAAGTCTGAGAGCGACTTTCGATAAATACTCACCTTGAAACAACACATAATCCTTTAAGTTTTTCTCTCGTCGTAATCAGAAAATCAAAAAAAAAAACAAATCCAAAATTAAATTTTCTATTGTATTTATTCTTTCAATTCCAATGTAATTTGATGCATAAAATAAATAATTTTAAGTTATCTCATTGAAAGTGTGGTTGGTGTACAACATAACAATTTTGTAGCTTAACTTCTCCAAAGTAACTAAAATGAATGGTCGATCCTAACCTAACTTAAGTTTGTAAGCAAAGGCGAAACCACACCACACCAACAACTGAAATAGAACATCAAAGGCAAAAGTTCAAGCTATGAACAATACGGTCAAATTATGCACCAACAGAGGAAGGAAATGTATGGTATATCCGAAATAAGCTCAATGTCAAGGGGCCCCCCTAAAAATTCATAGAATAATCTAATATGAAACACTTTAAACTTCAGTCATGATAAAACGAACTTTGCGTGCCATTAAAAGAAATAAAACAATAGTTTTGTAACAACAACAACTCGGCCAACTCCATGATTATATTTAAATAATTACTTGTGGTCGCCGTGGCTTAGTTGGCAGAGCGTTGGCCTGCTACGAACGCAGAGTGTCCGGGATTCCAATCTCAGCGCAGGCAAAACCAAAAAGAGGAAAGCAGAAATTTTCTACACAGCACCACCTCTTGGCAGGCAATGGCAAACCTACAAAAGTAAAAATTGCATAAGTATTTCACTTCGCCGTTCGGTTTCGGCCTGCAGTTGTATGTCCCTTCCATTCATGTACAAATGTAACACGCACAACATGAGTGGATGTGAAAAACTCGGCCTAGACCCTCCATCGGCTGTATTGTGCCTTTACAAGAAGAAGAAGAATTACTTGTGATTGAATGCGGCATTGTTAGTTACCAGAATAAAATTAAAAGAATAATAGAAACGTATTACATCCAAAAAACCATACAACAAAGACAGTCTTTTCGCTGCCTCCCTTTTGGTTTGTCCACACAAAAAAAGGAAAATCTCTGGCAACTGACCGTAATTATGTATAAAATGAAAATACTTTCGAGGCGGCTTATTCCCAACTGCAATAGATGCAACAGCAACATTTTTTAATAGAACTTTTCTAGTTTTTGTTTTCGTGCAAATAACAATTCATACGCGGAGCTTTAGAATAGCAGCGCAGCGGCAGAAGCAGCCACAGCGCAGTTGCTGAAAAATTCAACAGAGTTGCAAAGAGCCTGAAATGGCAATGAGTTGGGAATGAAGTAGGAGAGCGAGAGCAAGAGAGATAGAATGATGGGAAGGGATTATGATACTGCTTTATGATACTGCTACTTTGACCACATAAGTTGAAAATGTTGTGCGAAATTTTCAAATAAAACTGTCAGTTTTTAGTTACTGCAAATGTTCGTTCAGAGGCGTAAAAGGAAGAAGGCGAAGGCATCCAATTTTTTAATGAATAAAAATATTTTCTGAAAACCTTTTTTTTTTATTTATTGTGTGCTTTTTGCTACTGATCCTGCTACTGAGTCCAGGCGGAAGGGTGATTTGAATCGGACCTCAAAATCGGCCTTTCCCCCCTTAAATACGCCTCTGTTCTCTGTACACATATAGTTGCTTCCAAATTAAGCAGTAGTAACCTTAGGCAGCTTACTAGTTGTACTTGTTTGTGTGCATAACTGCATGCCCCACAACAATATGCTTCCATTTCGATGTGCAGCTATAATGCGCTTCTTTTGGGAGCTGACTGGAAACAGATTAAGTGCACCTTTTGAGTTGTACGAAATGGACATGCTCTGACTTTGCAGGAAAATGGAACAACATTATATTTAGTGACAAAAAGGAAGTAGTAATGAACCTGGTGCGAATATGTTGCGATCGAACCATACGTGTACTACCGATGTATGCGAACGCAACTAAATACTAAAACGAAACACAATCACGATTGTGATCGGCATCCAACAAAATTTAGAAACACACAAAATTGACTCTACCTTTTTGGTTCTATATATACATAAGTACTTACATACATACATATGTGTGCTTCTTACACATTCTATGGTATGGCTCTCAGTAGCCCACGCGCTTATGCAGTGATTTTTTTTTAGCTAGTTGTTGTTTGTGTGTGATTATTTTCACCTAAGTAATATTCTGGTGTGGTGTGGTGTGGTGTGGTGTGGTAGACACATTTGCAAGAACTTTTATGAAGCAGGCGGTCGTTACAATTGTTTTTTTTTTAAGCAAAATAATCCCTTTTAAATTCATGAACAAACACGTTGTAGCTACTTACATTTTTATATTATTTCTTATAACTTTTGTGAAATAAGAAATTGTAAACATAAGTAGATCATGTGCATGTTCACATAAAATACAAAGAATTAAGATAACACACCATGACTATCATAACTATGTATGAAGATAGCATATGTTTAAGAATACTTCAGATTTTTACAACCAGAACTAATTCGCTGAGCAACTATATTCCTTCTAGATTATATTTAATCACCCCAACTCAAGGCCACACAACAAATTCTTTCAAATTTTGCCAATCTGTGTACAGTACTTACCATAAAATACCTAACATAATCAAAATACACTGAAACCTCGATTTAATGGATTTTATGGCAAAACATGTGACGAACTCTGAGTAAGAAGAATAGAGAGAATATGTAAAACAAACAATAAAAAAAAAAAAACACTGAATGAGATTTGGTACTTTTCCAAATTGAAACAAAATCAGACTGAAAAAATTATATTTTATTTCGGTATTTGCTGCGAAATAAATGAATGAGAGTCAAAAAACAAAAAAAACAAAAATTATTTTAAAAAAATTATAATATGCAATAAATCGTTGAAAATATATTTGTGACAAAATCTCTCTCATTTGATCTCGATGCGTGCGATAAGCCCGAACGCATAACGAATCATACGTCATACGTTCACGACACAAATCGTGGTTTCAGTGTACGAATAGAAAATTATTTAGTATCTCTCTCTATTGCAATGCTTCAGTGATTGCTTGTTGTTATTGGTTTACAATTCATGAGCATCTTTAAAAAACTTGTTTTGAATTTTTCGCGAGAACATTGGAAATTTTAAATTGGACATTGAAATTTTCATACGCATAAAAGAAAACTTTTTCTTATCTCTTTTGTCCCTCTCTAAGATTGCAAAGAGCATAGAAAAAAAGAGATAAAAAGAGACAATGCAATAATTAGGAAATGTATTGTCATATATAGTATATACAGGGTGGACCATTTATATTTTAGAATTTGATTTTGGTGCAAATGAGAAATGAATATTTTTCTTTTCAATATGGTATTTATTATTTGAAAGTACATTCCTTCCGGTTAATTGTGGAATACAAAGCGGTTGACCAAATGAGGCGCAAGAAAGTAAACGTCAATTGGACAGGGTCGCCATGTTTGTTTTCTGTTATCTTTATGTCATGTTGTTTGTTGAATGTTTGCCACTATGGAGTCGTATTCGACTCCATCCTTCGAATCGATCGGACGTTTTCTTTTAAGCTCTGAATATTTCTTTGTTCTACATTGTTTTTATCGTGTTCTAAAACTTACTTACTTTACTTTTAATGACACAACAGCCCATGGAGGGCCTAGGCCTAGCTTTTTCGCATCCACTCATGTTGTGCGTGTTATATTTGTACATGAATGGAAGGGACCTACAGTTTAATGCCGAATCCGAACGGCGAAGTGAAAAGCTTTTCATAGCAATTTTTACTCTTGTAGGTTTGCCACTGCCTGCCAAGAGGTGGTGGTGGGTGCCATGTAGAAAAATTATTTTGTCTACTTTTTGATTTTGCCTGTGCCGAGATTAGAACCCCGGCCATTCTGCGTAGCAGCCCAACGCACTACCACTACGCCACAGCGACCACACTAAAAACTAATAATATCAAAAAGTGACTTTATTGGTTTCTATACAGCTAAGTGCTTTATTTGTGATCTTTTAATTGAGACAATTATTTTATTTGCATTATTGTTTATTTATTTTGTTCATAATTCTTCTAATACTTTTAACTTGTGAGAACCAAATTTTGTTGTTATATTTCAAATTTTGTCTCTCTTTTTATTGCATATTTACCGTTCCGCCATTTTGATTTTTTCTCAGCTGTTTTCAGTGCTTCTCCAACTATAAATTTTACAGTGATAGATTTAGTACAATTACAGTGGGTGCTAGTTATATTGTTTCCCTTGAAAACTTTTAATTTTTGACTACAACTAATACACATAATTTAATTACCTATATAATTTAATAATTTAATCTAACTATGATCTGCACTAACCCCAATCACTGACGGAGTTGAAGTACCGCCGCCTGACTATGAGGAGGTCTTAACAGCCATTGCTCGGCTGAAAAACAATAAGGCTGCAGGAGCAGATGGCCTGCCTGCTGAGTTGTTTAAGACCGGAGGCGAAGAGCTCACAAAACGCATGCATGAGCTTCTATGCAGAATATGGTCAGATGAAAGCATGCCAAGTGATTGGAATCTCAGCGTACTCTGCCCAATCCATAAGAAAGGTGCTTCCACGATCTGCGTCAACTACCGTGGGATAAGCCTTCTTAATATTGCATATAAGGTTCTATCGATCGTACTGTGCGAAAGACTGAAGCCCATCGTCAACAAACTGATTGGACTTTATCAGTGTGGCTTCAGGCGTGGTAACTCCACAATCGACCAGATACTCACACTACGCCAAATCCTGGAAAAGACCCGAGAAAAACAGATCGACACTCATCATCTATTTGTCGATTATAAAGACGCCTTCGACAGTACGATTAGGGATCACTTGTACGCTGCAATGTCTGATTTTGGTATCCCTGCAAAGCTCATTCGTCTTTGCAAAATGACACGGTGCAGTGAAAATTGGGACAGACCTCTCCGCACCATTTGATACCAAAAGAGGTTTCAGACAAGATGACTCCCTATCGTGCGACTTCTTTAACCTTATGCTGGAGAAAATAATTCGGGCTGCGAACATCGACATCTCTGGCACTATCTTCTACAAGAGTGTCATGCTGCTAGCATACGCTGATGATATTGACATCATTGGCAAAAACGCTCGAGCACTCAGTGCAGCATTCTCCAACCTGGAAAGGGAGTCTCGTCGAGTGGGTCTAGTGGTGAACGAAGGCAAAACGAAATACCTTGTGTCAACAAACAAAGAGTCACGGCGTCTTGGACAAAATGTCACTGTTGACAACTACACTTTTGAAGTCGTCAAGGATTTCGTATATCTAGCATCCAGCATAAACACCAACAATAATGTCAGCCTTGAGATCAAGCGGAGACTAACTCTTGCCAACAGGTGTTACTACGGGCTCAGTAGGCAACTGAGAAGTAGAGCCCTCTCTCGACCGACGAAAATAACGCTCTATAAGTCCCTCATCCTTCCCGTCCTAATGTATGGCGCAGAGACGTGGACATTGACCATCAATGATGAGAGACTGTTAGGAGCGTTCGAGAGGAAGATACTCCTTAAGATCTACGGTCCAGTATGCGTGGACGACGTGTATCGAATAAGATGGAACGATGAGCTGTATGAGCTGTACGCCGACACTGACATACTCAAAGTCAAGCGTATAAAACTCCTGCGGCTTCGCTGGCTGGGTCATGTTGAGCGAATGGAAGAAAGCGCTCCGGCTAGAAGGGTGTTTTATTCGAACCACGGTGGAGGAACACGCAGAAGGCGACGTCCTTATCTCCGATGGAAAGACCAGGTGCAGGACAACCTGACTGCACTTGGCCTTATCAACTGGCCCCAGCGTGCGCATAGCAGAGGTGACTGGCGAAGCTTTGTTGTAGTCGGTTGTAGTGTACATCGGTTGTAGTGCCAGTTAAGTAAGTAAGTATGATCTGCACTTATTGCACCTAATTGCACCGTTAAGAGTGATTCTGAACGCTTTGTGCCGGATTTTCTGGCAGGACCCTTGACATAATTCAAGACAATAGGGGCCTTCATTGGTCGTGTTTGAAATGTAGGTCGACTGATATCGATCTATATAACATTTTCAAACAAGTCAAGGTGGGTTTTTCGGAGATTGGGAAGGAGTTATCTACTCTAACATTTAATTTTAAACAGTATGAAAAGTTTTTCAACAACTACAAGTCTTTTGCTGAATCTGTTGTTCCCTCCAGAAATACGCGTTCAAGTGCTTCCAAAAATTAAATATCCGGTGTTGAACAGTCGGTGTCAGATTTTGTGGTAGAGGTAGATATGGACGAGGCCCCAACTCCATTGCCGGCGTCTACTCCTGCCATTGTCGTCACAGACTCTTCGCCGGTTGTTTTAAATACTCCAGTTATTTTGAACACGCTGGATACTGATACTCCAACTACTAGCAATTCAAAATCTACACAATTGCGGTCACTTAAAAAAGGATTTACTAAGAAATGTAACAAACTAGTTGTTATTCAGCCCAGGAAGTCCTTGTTGTAGTCGAATATTTAACATCAAAAACTAACCTTAAGCATGATGACATAACTGTTTTTAAATTTAACTTTAATTATAAAAGATACTCTTCAGGGAGAACACTAGGTTACCTAAAACTGCAACACTGCCTAAACTGCCAACTTCCACGAACCTAAAAAACTAATTAAATGTGCCCAATGTAGTATTTTATTTCACAATGTTCGAGGTCTCAACACTAAGCTAAGAGATTTATTCTTAGCCAGCTTTGAGCTTGAATGTGATAATGTCGTTTTTACTGAGACATGGCTGAGACCTTCCGTACATAATACCGAGGTTTTTCACGGTTTTTCGTAAAGACAGAAATTCTATCGTTGGAAATACTGCTATGGGAGATGGCGTTTTGATTGCTGTTAGGTCTTGTTGCTTTTCCCGAGGAAGTGACTCCTTCAATTGCTTTAAACATCGAATTTGGTTGTGTTAAGTTAAGATGTCAATCCATTTGCTTTTACATAACGTGTTCTTATGTTCCTACTAACTCTTCTTCTGAAGTATATCAGATGCATGTTTCAGCGATCCCTGAAATTTGCTCTATGCTGATGCCAAATGATAAAATAGTCGTTGTTGGAGGTTTCAATTTGCCAGATGTTGTTTGGGATGTCTCCCCCGATGATCCTTTTATACTACTACCTACTTGTAAAAATTATAACTGCATTGATATAATAAACTCCATAACTAGTGAAGTACTTTCCCAACTAAACTCAGTTTCAAATGCCAATAATAAAATACTGGATCTCATTTTCACTGCAGATTTTTCTAACGCAAATGTGTCACGTTCATTACGGATCCTCATCATCCTACTCTTGGAGCCATATTTGAATTAAGTACATAGTGAACTGAATCGTCCACAGTTATATATTGGGGAATCAAAATTCTATAATTTAAAAAAAAAAAATAATTTTAACAAACTGAGAAAAATGCTTACGGAAGCTGACTGGCCAGCTATCGATTCCAACCTTGGCAACTGTGTTTTAAACTTGAATAATTTTCTTTATAAATGCTTTGAATTGTGTGCTCCCAAACAAAATAACGTTCCCAAGGGGAGTGGTCCGGTATGGTCCACTAGAGAACTACAGAGATTAGAAAATTTAACCCGAACTTTTAAGGTTTTTAAGAGGTCGAGGTCTGGGAACTCAAAAGACTATGTTAAATATTCTTCTCTTAGAAACAAATATCACATTCTGAACCCTAAATGTTATAAAGACTAGATAAATTAAATTAAATTAGAGATTCATAGCAAGCCTGAGGCTTTTTATGACTTTGTGAACATTAAACGAAAAAATACTGAGTTCCCTTCGTCACTTAAATGGAAAGATTGTATGTCAAATGATAATACAACAATCTCAAATTTTGTTTCTGAAATTTTTATGTCTACTTATTCTGCTGACTCATAGGATCGCACTACGGTTTAGCCTTACTCGCTGTCCTCATTGAGCGCGCTCGACATGCCTTTAACCATTCCTGAGGATGTACTATATTATCACATGTAAAATCATTAAATACATATTTTTTACCCGGACCTCATAACATCCCCAGCTGTATTCTTAAAATGAGTGCAGATTTTCTATACAAGCCTCTAACGGAGATTTTTAATGCATCATTAAAATCTGGCCATTTTCCATTTTGTTTGTTGGAAAGATTCATTTTTAATTCCACTTCACAAATGTAGCTCAAAGTCTGACGTTTCAAATTATCGAGACATAGCTAAATTAAGTGATATACCTAAATTATTTGAAGCAGTCATCACCGATCAACTCTCCTTTTCTGTTAAATCCTCTATTTCCCTAAATCCGCATGGGTGTTTCAAGGGGAGAACCACTGTAACAAACCTCTTAGAATTTTCGAGTGCTATTATAAAGGGGTTTTCTAATGGGTTGCAAACGGACGTAATTTACACTAACTTTAGTAAAGCTTTTGACAAAGTACATCATAATCTTTAACTAATGAAACTTGACCGAATTGGCTTTCCTCAAGCGCTTATTGACTGGATTAAATCCTACTACTGTGGGTTTTTTGAGTTTAGAAAATAGCCAAAAGTCACACGGTGCTAAGTCAGGCGAATAGGGTGGTAGGGTGGTTGCGGAACGAGAACGATATCAGTCGAATTTTTGGCAAAATGGTCTCGTAAAACCAATGCAGTGATTTTGGAATCGTAAAACCAATCGTGCATTGACTCTTCTTAGGCCCAAATGATGTTTTAAAATGGATTTCACTGATCCTTCCGATATTCCAACGATGCCGGTAAGGTCTCTGACTGTTAATCGTCGATTATCGATTCTCGAGCACCAATTCCTTGATTTTATTGACGTGTTGATCATCAGTTGATGTTGATGGCCGTCTTGGACGTGGTTCGTCGTCAACGCGTTCTCGACCATCTTTGAACAATTTGTACCAATCAAAAACACTTGCTCGCGACATACAATTGTCACCGAAGGCCTTTTGCAACATTCTGAACGTTTCCAACATTCTGAACGTTTCGGCACCAGAAATTTGATTTGATTCCGCACACAAAATTGAATGGAACTTCTTTGTTTTCACTCATTGTGAAAATCGCCGAATGCACTTTTTGTACTTCAGAAAGACAAGCGTATACTAAACACTAATGATTATTTTGATGTGACATTTGGCACAGATGTCACCGACAGTCATACCAACCTTAAAAAAATAATATTTTCATGAATGGGTTTCCGCGCGAAATTTAAATTAAAAAGTCTTACTACTTTTTGCCCACAGTAGTATTTATGTAACCGGAAACAAGGGGTTCTTTTCAATGCAGCTGTTTCTCGTAATATTGATGTTACCTCTAGGGGACCCTGACCCAAGGCAGTCATTTTGGACCAATTCTTTTTTCGCTCTTTATAAATGATCTTCCATCAATTATTCGATACTCTAAAGTTTTGATGTTTGCGAATGATGTGTAAAGCTTTTTTACCACATTATTCACCCGCGACTCAAGATCTATTACAGAGCGATTTAACTTCCACTTTCTTACTGGTGTTCTTTAAATTTGATGACTTTGAACCTGGATAAATGTAAATTTATGATGATTTTTTCACAGAGGTCGCCATTGGTGGCAAATTATTATATTGGCACTAAACCTCTGGCTAGAGTCTTCAATTGTGCTGATCTTGGGGTGACTATGGACCCTAAACTTCGCTTCGATTTACATATAAACACATGTATAAATAAAGCCAAAGGTATCTTAGGTGTTATTAAGAGATGGTCAAAGGAATTTAACATAAGGATCGTAAGGATTACTAAAATATTATATATTTCAGTTGTCCGACCGATTTTAGAATATACGTGGAATGTTTGGTGTCCGCGATACAGTTGTCTGTTCAAAAACAGTTTCTTTTATTTGCTTTACGAAATTTGAACTGGAACGAACCCCTTAACGAAGCTTCCTCCTTATAAAGATCGTTTAAAATTACTCCATTTACCTTCACTTGAAAGCCGAAGAGTTATGTTGAATGTTTGTTTTGTGTTCAAATTGTTGAATGGATGGACAGACTCCATATCTATTAAATCAGCTGTGCATTGGTGTTCCTAGTCGCGTTTCTAGAAACCTCATACCTATCAAGTTAAGTCCCTGTAAAACAAATTATGCACTGTTTGATCCTGTGCGTTGTGTGTGCAATGATTTCAATAATCTATATGTGCTAATAGATTTTTGTATCCCCGTTAACACCCTTAAACAATCTTTGTTATCTCATTTAAATTAATACTAACTAATGTTCCATTCATGTACAAATATAACACATGTTGTGCGTGTGGATGCGAAAAGCTCGGCCTAGGCCCTCCATGGGCTGTTGTGCCATTAAAAGTAAAGTAAAGTAAATGTTCCACGCAGCTGTTGATAAGCCAAATCTGAAGCTGCTATTGACGTTTCCACCTGCTTCGTGGAAATCATCGCAGTCCGGACTGTGATTGTTTCGGTCACCGAACCGTGCGCGCGCGATACCGATGCGCCATACGGTCGTATAGGGCGGGTGGAGGATCCGCTGAGATTCGTCGAAAAACACAAAAAAAATACTGCATTAAAGTTATTAAAGAACACTTCAAAAATGGTGGAAAAATAAAATAAGTAATGTTTCGTGCACTTCGAGGAATTGAAAGGTTTTTTCGAAAATCGCTTAATTTCGCGTAGAGGAAATGTGAATTGGCCTGCAAGATCATGCTATTTAACACCATTGGACTTCTTTTTATGGGTCTTTATGAAAAGCAAAGTCTACGTAGATAAGCCAGCCAATATTCAGGACCTAAAAATTAACGTGTCCCTATTGGAAGATGTCATCAAAAATGTTGACCATCGAATCGACGTATGTAAAACTAACCGTGGTAAATATTTGAGTGATATCATTTTCCATACATAAATGGCATTGATGAACTTTCAAAATAAGGTACCCAGCTTGATTCAAAAATAAGATTTTATAGTTTTAATTTGCTTTTAATTTTATAGTTGTGGTCGCTGTGGTGTAGTGGTAGTGCGTTGGACTGCTACGCAGAGTGTCCGGGGTTCGAATCTCGGCACATGCAAAATCAAAAAGTAGAAAAGATCATTTTTCTACCCGGCATACACCACCACCTCTTGGCAGGCAATGGCAAACCTACAAGAGTAAAAATTGATATGAAAAGCTTTTCACTTCGCCGTTCGGATTCGGCATTAAACTGTAGGTCTCTTCCATTCATGTACAAATATAACACGCATAACATGAGTGGATGCGAAAAGCTCGGCCTAGGCCCTCCATGGATTGTTGTGCCATTCAAAGTAAGTAAGTAAGTTTTAATTTGCGTTTACTTTCATGCGCCTCATTTGGTCAACCCTTTATTTCATTCAAATTACTTTCTTGGCTGCGAAAAGCTCAGCGTAGGGTCTGCATGGGCTTTTGAGTCATTAAAAGAAAAGAAAGAAAGACTTGCTATACGATCAACACAATTTTTCAGAACATTGTCGACCGGACGGCTGGACCAATCTCGTCTTGTAGAACCTCAATCGTTGCTAGATGGTTAGCGTAAGACTAATCTTTAACAGCTCCCCACAAATAATAGTCCAACCGAGTCAAATCGCAACTGCATGGTGACCAATGTACATCACCAAAACAACGGCTAAGAACGCGATTCTCAAACATCCCATGAAAAAAGTCGCCTCGCCTTATGTGACACCTCACGCCATCCTGTTGGAACCAAATTTTATAAAATTCTATATGTTCTAAAATAGTCGACAAATAATCAGTTATCATTGTGCAGTAGCGCACACCATCAATCGTCGCTGTAACACATCTTCCTTCCTCATTTTTAAAGAAAAAATGGTCCAATGATAACTACTTGGGCCTAACTCGTTGAGGGTACATTGGCTTCTCAACAAACGCACATTGATTTTCTGAGCTCCAGTTGAGACAATTTTGCTTATTAACGTAGCCACCGAGGTCAAACTGAGCTACGTGAGAAAGGATGAATTTTGGGTCAAATTCCAAATGTTAGATGGACCACCCTGTACATACTTATAGATATTGAATTATATATTTATGTCTTCCTTTGTTTACATATCTATGGAGGGGGCGTCATAGTTCGAGTTATGCTGAAAAATAGAAAACATTTTGTTGGTTTTTGATAACAAAAACTTCTGCATGATTTTAAGTCATTTTCGGAACACTTTACACGTATCTACAATAATTTCTAGAATGATTTTCGATCCAAACTTGGAGTGTTCTACCAAAAAAATAACCAAACTATTTACAAGCTATAAATTTGGTCACCGGTCACCCCAAAAGAATCACTAATTCTGAAAGGCCTTTTGCAACAAAAATATATTGGGGCATACTAGCAATCAGGGACCATATGAAATAAATTAAAGGTAATTTAGTGAAAATCCACAGTACATTGAGTAGAAACTACAATTTCATTACAAAATAATCCATTTGCATTTCTGTCTTTGTTCTTTTAATCGCATAAAAGCCCATCGAGGGTCTAGGCTGAGATCTTCGCATTCATTCATGTTGTGCGCCATCGATGGAAGGGACCTACAATCTTTATGCCGAATCCGACTCGGCTACGCAGAGTGTCCGTAGTTCAAATCTCTATGCTTTGAAAAAAGCTTTTCACTTCACCCTGCCGTTCGGATTCGGCATAAAACTGTAGGTCCCTTCCATTCATGTACAAATTTAACACGCACAAAGTACAATTGCACTTTGCATGCTGTAAGAATTCATACGATTATGATAAAAAAAAATTGAAGAATATATTGTAGGAGAAAGGAATATTTGTGGGTGTCTGTCTGTGTGTGTGTGTGTGTGTGTGTGTGTATGTTTAGAACGACTTCACTGCACCAGTATGTATAAAAGGGATCGCTGCCCAGCATATGCATTCAGTATTTTTACAAATTTGAAACATATAAGACAGAGTAGACTCAAGTCGCAGCACACCGAAGGCATTCAGTCATTCAAGACATATTACATTCATATCAGCATACACATCTAACGAAATGAATCAAAGCATCGAAATCATAGAGGAGTACATAAGACACGAAAGTGACAAAAAAATGTCTGCACTCAAAGCAAATGAGGAGGAGTATGTGAAAAAAATGATGGCGGAGAATCCCGTAAAAACGGAACGGCGCTTAAGACCAACTGAAATGAATACTGCAACAGAAGACAACATTCCTGATAGCTGTGGCACTACATCCCACGACATAAATCTTAAACGCGCTAATGCGTGCCGCAAATCGCGTCTAAACAAAAAAATCAAGGACGCCGAATTGAAATACCGGACTATATTCGCTAAGAATGAACTAAAAAAGCTGAAGGATACTTGCTTCAATTATCTGCATTCCAATGACTTTAATGAGCAAGAACTTGTCGCCAATGGAATGAATCCAGAATATATCCGATGGATAAAGATCAAGTGTGCATATACCGCAAACAAACTGCACGAATATACCGATCAGAGTGAGTATAGCGGCGGTGAGTATAGCCACACACACATGTGCAATAGAAAATAGATGACATCATTACTATCGCCAAATAACAGCAACTTTTATATATGTGAACGAGTTATTCCTAAGTAAACAAACAGACGAGTATAGCATAAAAATCAATATATTATAAAATTTTTATTAATAAACTTAATAAAAGAAGTACGTAACTAATTAAAAGAGTTTTATTATTACATTTTAATCAAATTCAAAGTAAGTGCATGCGTGTGCAAGAGTTAAACCGAAGATCTTAATAATATAAAGATGTCTCACTCCCACACATTTGCGCGTGCACATACAATTTTGGGGTATATTTGTAAGTCCACCTAAGAGAACACGTGAAAAGCGAGAGAACAAGAAACCGAAAGAGCAACGCTACTGCTTCGTCTTTACGCGAAGGAAAGGAGACGAAGGTAGCGTTCGATATGAAAAGTAAAGAGAAGTGTGAAAGATCATCGTAATTACATACTTATTCTCGTGTGTACTCGTAAATACTGACGAAATATCAAAGCACAGAGTGCACATGTACTTACTCTCAAGCAAAGAAGTTTCAAGTTTTAATATAGATATTCAAATGTTCTCCTTTCTTTGTACAAACAAAGGCAAATGTGTTGGCAATGAGTGGCAATGTTACGCCAATCATGCGATCTTAATAACAGTAGAGTAAATCATCGCACTGTTTTCGGAAGACGAAGAAAAAATGAGCAGCTAATGTTGACTTAGTAATAATTCTACATCGAAGCAGGTGGGCAATTAGAACATAATATTTTATTAAAGACTGTTTATTCATATTTATCATTTACGAGTGTGAGCAATTTTACTATGCTTTGGCAAATTTTTTTGCTTGATATTTCGCAATCGAGAGCGTTCACTTAAGCAACGGCAACCCCAAGAAACTTGCTGTTTACTGTATTTTTAACTCTCTTGGTTTCCTCACTCTCTTGCATTTCAAATAATATTTTCTCTTTTTGCATTGACATGATTTTTTATACGGACAAATAAAGTTATGGAGAGAGACATCTTTATATATGTATTATTATCATCTTTGTTCTGGTCTGGGGTTCAAATCTCTGCACAGGCCGAGATTTCATTCATTTACAAATATAACATACACAACATGAGTGAATGCGAAAAGCTCATCCGAAAACTGGAAAACAAAAGATTTTATATCAACCTTAGATCGCGATTAAACTATCCTCGGATTCGCCAGAATCGGTGGAATGTTCCGATGACTGTTCGAGCAAAAGGCTTCGTATGTTTCAATTATCCCAAATCCAAATCAAGATTTACTTTTTATTATTTTCTAACAGATTTTTGTATTGAAATGAAAATGCCAATTTCCCAGCCTTTTCGTTTCCAAGCCTATTACGCAATTTTGATTGTACCATTCTAAATGATGAAAACGTCCTTTCAAGAGATGCGGTGGTAGCAATTGCACTAAGTCCAAGTTTATTTGGCCAACTTGCATCATCAATACTAATTCCTTTCCATGGGTTGTGTATTTTTATTGAATTGAATTCCAAAGATATATTTAAATAAGTATATGCATTAGCCAGGTAATGAGGCGGATCTATAGGCCATGTGTCTCTTTCGATGAAAATGTTTTTTAAAGTTCAAGGGTTGATCTTTAAGATCTTCTTCTTTCATTCTTTTAATGGCATAACGGCCCATGGAGGGCCTAGACCGAGCTTTTTGCATCCACTCAAATTGTGCGTGTTAAATTTGCACATGAATGGAAAGGACCTACAGTCTTATACCGAATCCGAACGGCGAAGTGAAAAGTTTTTCATAGGCTATTTTTATTCTTGAATATTTGTGATTGCACGCTTCAGATGCGGCTCAAATTAAGACAATAGTTGCGATTTAACGTTTCCACAGACAGCATTCTGATGCGTATGTTTCTAGGTACTGTTGGGTGTGCACGCTCATGCGCAATGGTTTGTAAGCATGATCAGAAAGGGTTTTTTTTTTTATTATTCTTATAGCCTAATCACAACACCACGACGATAAAGCGTTATAAAAGGTGACAGCAATACGGCGACAGCTATTTTTCGGGCAATGGTTTCCCATTTACGGGTCACAGGCATATATTTGTTTTACATATTTTTGTTGAATGACTAAGGTTATCATGGTAGATGGGCGAATTCGCCCCTCTGACGGTGAGGCATTGGCACTTCGAAGTGAGTCAATATCAATCTGCAAGTGATCGCGTTGATACTGCGAATTAATGGACCTAAATAACTTTAGGTCATCGGCAAATTGCCTGCTATTCGAATATCTGACAACTTCTGGGAAATCAATGATGAACAATAAGAAAAAGACTAGAAAGGTCCCAAGATATTTATTTTAAATTTTAAGAAGTGCATTTTAGCAAATGATTGGTCCACGCTTAATTTCAAATGCATCGTACAGTAACCTTCATAATTCGAATGCTTGATAAATCTCATTTATGTACAAACGAGTATGTGTAATAAATAGAAAGATTTTGCCAGAGCCCGTCGACGTTCAGATTGCATACGTTCACATCGTTTTTGTATTGGGTGTTATAGGCCTATAGGGGAACCGAACACCCAGAAAAAATTAGGTAACTAGCCTTTTTGCATACCGCAAAGGTGGTGGGGAAAATGCTAAATTATATATTAAAATCGGTTATTTAATTTGGCTTAATTTTCTCATGTATAGTAATCATCAAGTTTCATGCTTTTTGATGTTTACTTCTTTAGAATCGTTTTTTATATTTACGCCTGTGGTAAAAAGTGATCGTCACAGCGAAAATTGTGACGGAAATGATGGGCAGCGCCCTCTATCAATCAAGTATGAAATAAACTTGATTTATAGAGGGCGCTGGCAGTCAGTTTCTTGTCAGAATAACAAACTAGATTTCTAGTTAATCTCATAACATTCGCGAGTTCTTAGACCGGCAAGTGGCAAATATTCAACCTGTTGACATCATACAATCTGAATATGTTGATGATGATGGTTATTATAATTATGGTAATAACGATGATGAAAAGGAATGATGGTTTTGCAGAGGGCGTTGCATGCATTGGAAGTGCCAGATGTAGCACACCTGGGATCAGAGAATTATCAAACTAAGCTATACAAGGCTTGGCTTATCGTACGCATAAATCAGCATATCGTTAAAAATCTTTTCGGTCACGCCTGTAAAGTCTGCGGTAGACCCTGGTTTATAGAAGATTACTTAACCTAACCTGAGTACCCAAAACACAGACTTTCTAAAGAAGAAAACAATTTCCAGTGATACTTGTGTGTTGGTCATTTATTATTAGTATTACTTGCCAGGTGTACAAGTATGAAACCGGAAATGACATTTCTGTGTCACTAGGTAAAACTATACGCTCAGTCAAACCAAATCATTGGCGCCATTTCTTCGCATTTAGTTCTGTCAGCAATATTCAGTTTATAAACAATCAAGTTTCATGCAACAATATATTTGTTTTCGCTCGCAAATTACGATATGCGGGCGGACATCATTGATTTTCTGTTTCCAATTGAAGAAATCTGCTTTGGAATCTCGAATCGAATGCTTGTGGAAGCTTACGGCCAGCACGCTCTAGGCAAAACACAGTGCAGCGATTGGTTCAATAAGTTTCAAAATGGCGATTTTGTTGTGAGAAACGAAGAACGTAAAATATTTTTTTCTACTTTTTGATTTTGCCTGTGCCGAGATTCGAACCCCGGACACTCTGCGTAGCAGTCTAACGCACTACCACTACGCCACAGCGACCACAATAATGCATTTCTCAACGTTTAAAAGCCATGGGATTGATTTTGAAGGTTCCGCAGAGGGAAGATGAGTGCCGCATGAATTGA
Source organism: Palloptera scutellata (assembly GCA_958295655.1). Lineage (NCBI taxonomy): Eukaryota > Metazoa > Arthropoda > Insecta > Diptera > Pallopteridae > Palloptera > Palloptera scutellata. The sequence continues at coordinate 97,494,465 of OY282449.1, forward strand.
CTGAAAGACAGCAAGAAAAGCGAAAAACTACCTGAGAAATATTGCTCGCCAGGTACAAAAGAAAGTCATATCTTCATCGAATTGTTACTGGCGACGGATCTGGAAAATGGATATATTTCGAGAATCCCAAACGTAAACGATCTACGCACTACCACTACGCCACAGCGACCACAAAGCCAAATCGCTTCGGAAAGAAGACAATGCCCATGCTCTGGGTGCTCTGGGATCAGCGGGGTGCTATCTGGTCTGACCTTCTGAAATCAGGTGAAACAGTTACTGGTCAACGCTACCAAGAACAATTGGCCGATTTGAACCAAAAACGTGCTTTGCGCCATAAACGTCCAAATTATTCTTGATGACAATTCACCATCACATCAAACAAAACAGACTCGGGAATTGGTAGATTCGTACAGCTGAGAAGCACTACCCCTGCCGGGGGGACTTGGCTCCACCTGGCTACCACTTATTCTCATCAATGGGACACGCACTTGCTGAGCAGCACTTCGATTCGTACGAAAATGTGAAAAAATGGCTCGATGCCTGATTTGGCTCAAAAAACAAACAGTCTTTTTGGCGACGCATTCACAAATTGCCAGAGAGATGGGAAAAATGTGTAGCAATGGCCATCACTTTGAAGATTGATTGTAAAACCTTTTTAATTAAATAAACGTGTATTTTCTTAAAAAAAATACCGGTTTAATACTTGTAACCTTGGTTTTATTAAAGAAAAAAATTCTTCGCATATCAAAAAAAAAAAAAAAAACATCCAAAAAAGATTAAAAAATAATACAAATTATATATATATTTTATTTACTTACGCAGAAAAGAATGACAGAAAGAAAGTGAACCAAAAGATCTAATAATGCTTATGCTTATCTGACTTTTGTCACTCTTCTTTTACTTATAGTAGGTTGTTTTTGTCGACTATTAGTATAAGCAGAAGAAGATTAAAAGAGCACATACATCACTCCACACTCCACGTAGAACTTCCTACTCATGAGAGCAACAGCATTCGATAGGACGACGACCTCTGCGAGGGTACAAGAAAACAAAACAGACAGTTCAAACAAAATAAACAAAAAGCAACAACCGAGAACATATGCAAACAACAACAAAAATCGCAAAGTATTAACTCTCTTCTCTCTTTTTTTTCTACAAGATTGGTTTCCTTCAGGGGTCAGAAAAATTCCCGTACATAAAAGTAAACAAACACAGCTTCGAGTAACCACAACACATTTTTATTTTCAATCAATTTTGTGTGTATTTAAATTGCCGATCACAATCGTGAATGTGTTTCGTTTTGGTATTTGGTTGCGTTCGCAAACATCGATAGGACACGAATGGTTCGATCGCAACATACGCAATCGAACCAACGATACGTTGGAGTGAGTATAGCAACACTTTACGTTCGAGTATGGCTAAAAATGAATTCGTTCTCAATCCACACAAAATTTAAATAAAAATAAAAATATGTGTTGGTTGATTTCCAACAATAATTGGAATTGTTTCCATCTTTAAAACGTTTTCTGTTTCAACGTAAGATCTCTCTATCGGTGTCCTGTGTGATTGCATTCCCTCTCTCATTTTCTCTCCTTCTCCCACCCAATCAACACAATACTCTGCATTCATAGGGTACACCCTGGGTGTTGAATGTATCAATAAAAAAAAAAAACACAAAACCAACAAAGCAATAAATCTTTTTCTAAGTGGATGTTTACAAGTGCAAAAGAGACAGGTAGACAAGTAAATTAGTAAAAAAAAGACGTCATAAAACTTCTAACTTTTACATACTAACTTGTTTTTCTATCTGTCGCTCACGCACAATCTGTCATGCTTGCGCCAAAGTCACCAAAAAAAAAAAAAAAAGTACCCGAGGAGGTTTTGAAAAACCGCTAAATCAGTATTTTTGTGATAACTCGGATAAAAGTTTCAGTATAAACTCTGTGTAAATCCGCTCTAACTATTTCGTATACAATTGAAAAACAAAACTTTCTTCGCAAGGGTTTAATGATTTGTTGAGAGTATTACTATAATTAAAAAAAAAAATTGGAAAAAAAAATTTGTGATTACTAGGCGAAGATGACATAAAAGAAAAGGTAGAATACTTTCTAACGATATACTAAACTGGACAATCGGTTATCACTTAACCAAGTTATGGCAGAAAAATTGGTTTAGCGATTTCTCAAAACATCCTAGGGGAAAACGGTTTTTTGCCCACTAAAACACTCTTGGGGTAAACTTGTAAGCTTTCAAAATAGGTGGTGTCGCTTTCAACTTTTTTTGGTGACCCATCTTAATGTACAATGGACATGTGCTATAAAAACTTACATTTGCATCACATTGTGATAATAGATAATTATGGTATGTTATTTTCAACACATTCGAGTTCATAACCCGGAGGTTCGTTACTGGAAGTTATCCGGTAGCTGGTCTATGTTGCCACTGCTCTACTCACGACACCCGATGACTTATACGATGCAAGAGTGAGAGCTATCTCTAACAAGAAAAGTTAAAGGTTTTTGGAACAAAATCATATTATGGTACTATAATGGTACATACTTATGTATGTATATATGTAATCATATCATATGATAGGGAGCGCTTCCACAGGCAGGCTAAATTCAAGCTAAATTTGTATATGCACTTTTCATGTGATTACATAACCTGGAACTTCACATTTTATATTTCCAGGTTTAAGTCCAATGGTGTTAAATCGCATCACCTTGCAGGCCAATTCACATTTCCTCTACGCGAAATTAAGCGATTTTCGAAAAAACCTTGCATTTCGTCGATATTCTCACACGTAGTGACGTAGTGGGGCAAGTTGCACCGTCTTGTTGTAAATCAACATCTTACTTTACTTTTTTACTTTTAATGGCACAACAGCCCATGGAGGGCCTAGGCCAAGCTTTTCGCATCTACTCATGTTGTGCGTGTTATATTTGTACATGAATGGAAGGGACCTACAGTTTTTTTTATGCCGAATCCGAACGGCGAAGTGAAAAGCTTTTCATAGCAATTTTTACTCTTGTAGGTTTGCCATTGCCTGCCAAGAGGTGGTGCCGTGTAGAAAAATTATTTTTTCTACTTTTTGATTTTGCCTGTGCCGAGATTCGAACCCCGGACACTCTGCGCAGCAGTCCAACGCACTACCACTACGCCACAGCGACCACTACAACATCATCCAAGTCAATTCCATCAAGTTGGGTCAAAAAATAGTCGGTTATCATTGCATGGCAACTGGTTGAATTGATGGTAATCGCGTTTTCATTCATCTTTCACACTTTGCTTCACAACAGCGATTTTATCCAGCGAGTGCGAACAGTTTTTGTTCTGCCAGACTTTGGTGCATCTCCAACAGAACCTGTAACCTCGAATTTACGCACCAAACGACCAATTATTGTTTCATTTGGGCGCTTATCAAGCAGTGCCCGAAACGTGCTTTCAATTTTTTCATCATTTTTGAAGTGTTCTTTATTAACTTTAATGCGGTCTTCAATCGAATACGACTCCATAGCGATAAATGGCTAACATTCAACTAACAAAATGACATAAAGATGACAGAAAACAAGCATGGCGTCCCTGTCAAATTGACGTTAACTTTCCTGCGCTTCATTTGGTCAACCCTGTATTTGTACACCTGGTAAATATGTAGTTAATAAATCAAAATAATTAGCTGATGAAAATAATTAGCTGATTTTTAAAAAGCATAGCACAACGAATACAACTAAAGCCATTGAATTTGAATTATGTCAGCGCAGTCATAAATTGTCCTCGCTTTAAATTAAATTATACTTGTGTATATTTAAATGCTCTTCATGCTCTTCAAACTCGTTACGTAAATGAATGAAAGAATGAATGAATTTTGCAAACTTCAGCAGCATCGGCACCGCTCACCATTGCAGCCCCATCAGCGTCATCACTCTTATGTGTATATGTATGTGTGTGTGTAGGTATGACTACATATGTATGTTTGTGTGAACACTCCCTGGATACACTAACACTAGTAAATACTTGCTGCCATAAATAGTAGAACCAATTTCTTCTCGTTTCATTCGTTGACTTTTCTCATACTCGTATTTCGATTTTATATTCGCATTCGTATCATTTTGTTATCCGTGACTTGGTACAACATTTTCACATCCGCATACAAGAAATGAATTAACACATACATTCTTACCATACATACATAAATGCTAACCAAAAACTTTTCACTTTTCCGTTTCGTTCCGTTCCGTTTCGCATCGTTCCCACCAAGGTAGCTTGTTTTAGTTTCTGCACATAAGGTAAAATCCTTAAAAATTGTACTCGCTATTAAAATTCTTAAAAAAAAGAAAGAAAAGGCCCTTCGCCTTGGGAAAACAATGTCTCCCTCGAGGAATTTTCGATTGTCTAAGTACATTGTAGGCTGTTAACGTCCCAACTTTGGCAGGAGTTTGAATTGACAATACTATCAATATTCCGGCGCAATGTCCGGTATTGGAATGAGGTTCCAATACCGGACATTGCGCCGGAATATTGATAGTATTGTCAATTCAAACTCCTTAGTCCTACCGGACAACCATTTAGGCCAAATACGGCCCACATGGGATTCTAATCTTTCATTTCTTATAAAAGAACCTATTTTTCAAAACTTGTTGACCTTGTTAAATGTTTAAGAATGTAACCTAAGTCACGCAAGTCACTCAGAAAGTATTAACTTAAGGTATTTTGCTTACAGATAGCCAGGATTGGACAGAAGGAAAAGTAATGATGGATGGATTCTTTGTCTTTTTCGACTTTACAGCTTCTACAAAAGGTCATTTGAAGGCACTAACCAGTTTAGTGGTATGAAAACCCATTGGGTAGTGGCCAGTAATAGCTGCCACCACTTTATGTATTTAACTTCTGCCAAAGTATATTACAATAGCTTTTTGGCAACCGCACTGGTATTGGAACAGTTTAGGTCAGGTTTAGTCCTACTGGACAACCATTTAGGCCAAATACGGCCCACATGGGTTTCTAATCTTTCTTTTCTTATAAAAGAACCTATTTTTTTAAAACATTTTGACCTTGTTATATGATTAACAAGGCACCCTAAGTCACATAGGTCACTCAGAAAGTATTAACTTAAGGTATTTTTCCTACAGATAGCCAGGGCTTGACAGAAGGAAAAGCAATGATCGCCTTTACAGCTTATACAAAAGGTCATTTGAGGGCGCTAACCAGTCTAGTGGCATGAAGAACCATTAGGCAGTGGCCAGTAATAGCTGCCACAAGGATATTATAAAAGCTTTTTGGAGCAATTGGGATTTAACTTTGACCAAATTAAGCCATCTAAACTTTGTCTAGTTTAAGAACATTGTTTGGGCTTTATGTTAACAGAATGCCAGCGGTATACTCGGATAGTTTTTATGTTGTAATAATGGTATTTTTGTGCCAAGTCTAGCCAATTCAACGGCCTTGCTGTTACCATGTATATCACTATGGCCCGGTACCATTGCAAGTTGTACATTGAGTTTTTCGGCTACTTCATTGTGTGAAAACCGACTATCAAAAGCCACCTTGGCGTTAAGTGATTTACTTGCTAGGGTTTTTAGGGTCTGGGCCGCCTCTGAGGATTCATTGGGGTATATTTTAACGTGATGGGTTCCAAGTCCCAAGCCCGACGCACAACGATTCATTCAAGGCCACGGAGAAGCCCGCCGCACACATTAGTTAGCTCACTGACGGATGTCCGATCGCTATCCAGGGGACGCCACGAGGAGGCTGTGTGTCGACTTGAGACATAGAAGGATCGCAAGGATCAAACAAGGTTTGCTATTACCTAAAATGAATACATCACTGACTGATACTTTATTTCAGTTTTGCTTGTAAGGCCATCAGATCAGCCTGAAAAACGCTACAGTGATCAGGCAATCGAAAAGATAAGCTTAATCGAAGTTGCTCAAAGAATATCCCTCCCTCCTCCCCTCTCATCCAGTTTGGATCCATCGGTGTACAGGTGCACCTCATTCATTAGCTGTTCTTGACTATTCATCTTCGTCATGTAAAGAAGTGATTGTGGAAGAATGTTGTGGGTAGGGTGTAGTCAATGTTCTTTGATAAAGCGGCAAATTCTGAAATGATTTTTGAATATCCCACTTAAGGTTCAGAGCACGGTCTAACCGAATTTAGCCTGTTAACGGCTAAGTAAACGGCGCCCTGTTTCCTACAGGTGTTAGAAAAAGAATGTTATTCATGGGAGGTTATTTTACAGTACCTGTGATCAACAATGATGCCGTTCTCTGAACCTTGCCCAGTACGTGCTGGTACTTCTTTTGAAGAGCTATCCACCAAATCATTGCATCATGAAATAGAATTGGTCTAATGACTGCTGGCTATATTTTAGGGTCCATTCCATACCTCAATCTTTTGCCCATTGCTTTTTTACATGAGTAGAGCGCCACCCGAAATTGGGTATTAGCTTTTCAGTTTAGTTTCCTATCTAGGATAGGTTCCAGATATTTCGCCTGATCTGCCAACTTTAGATTGACTCCATTAATAATCTGGACCTTGCGGACCTTGCCCAGTACCTACTGGTTAAATTCTTCTTTTGGAAAGCTGTCCACCAAATCGTTGCAACATGAAATAGAATTGGTCTAATGACTGCTGACTGTATTTTAGGCTCCATACCTCAAACTTTTGCCCATTGCTTTTTTACACAAGAAGAAGGCCATCTGCACCCGAAATTGGGGTATTAGCTTTTCAGTTTAGTTTCCTATCTAGGATAGGTTTCAGGTTTCTTTAGAGTGAGTAATTTTAGAGTAAGAATCTGCATTCTAAAGTTATTGCTAAACAAGATCAGTTTGGTTTAAGCCGGGTTAATCCCTAGCCCACATTGGTTGCACCAATACTAGTCAGAATCTTGAAATTATTATTTAAAACATCTGAAAGAGTTCTTAGACATTTTTGGCTGAAACTAACAAGGCTACATTATCTGCATATGAAATCAGAGAGCACCCGTACTTCTCCAGATCTACTTACTAATAAAACTAGGTCCCATAAATCTAGCGAAAGCACTCCCCCTTGCGATGTACCTCTTGCTATCGCCCTACCTAACTTGGAATTGATCACCTTGTTTGTAAGTAGATATTCTATAAGATTTCTTTCTATAGGTAATGCATCGTTAAAAGCTCCTTCTACATCGAGGGAAGCAACTGGAGAAATACTGGGCAATATCAGTCAGTAAAAGCGAAAAATATGATGGCGATGTCCTTTGATTTTACATTTATAAGTATCTAGGGCGTTAATAGTTTCCAATTTAGTGAAATTCTGTACAGGAGCGTCATTGAAAGCCGACTGATGTCTGCCGATATCGTGTCGGTCAGTATTGGATCAACCGCGTCTTCGCGTCTCGGTGGTGTTTCGAAATTTCTTACCCAGGTGAAGAATATCTGCCACTGCCATCTGCCATCGCTTTATCACTCTCCTTTTTCTCAATCATCTTTTAAAAATCCAAATTTCACAGGTCTGTGTAGTTAAGGTGGCCGATATTAGGTGCATGGACGAGATCCAGTGATTCTGTATCGTATTTAAAAATCGATTATTTTGTGAGAATGTCTCAAACGTTCTATCTTTTGTTATAATTAAAACGCTTTTACTTTATTTTGGCGGCAGTATTTGCTACATTCATAGCTTTGCTGTCTCCTTTGCTGTCTCGCTCTATGCATTCTACTCTCAGCTGCCATTTTGCTTTTTTGTTTTTGTTTTCAACCTCTCTTCTTCTGACACGGCTTCTTCCGCTTTCATTTTTTTGTAGAATAAAATTTACGCTCGTGTCGAAAATGGTTCATTAGGGTTAATTGATTTTTGACGCTGTTGTCTCTTTGTTGTTGTGGAAGTATATATATGTTGTGACTTTTAGTTATAGTAAGGAAAATTACTACAGGGTGACAATTAATAAGTGTATAAAACTTTCTTCGCGCTATAGAAAAAAGTACTTATTGTAATTTTTATGCAATTTTCTACATTCTTGTATTATTCTACGTAATCGGGAGACTGATTTTCCATGTGTGGTCCAGATTTCATTTAGTTATTTATTTTACGATGTGTGGCCTGGGGGCGTAGGACACAAGGTAAAGTTCTTGACAGTCGCAGATATGCATCCATGTTCGATCCTTGCGATCGTTCTATGTCTCAAGTCGACACACAGCCTCCTCGTGGCGTCCCCAGGATAGCGATCTGACACCCGTCAGTGGGCCAACTAATGTGTGCGGCGGGCTTCTCCGTGGCCTTAAATGAATGGCTGTGCACTTGGAACACTCACCACGTTAAAATATTCCCCAATTTGATACGAAAAGAGGTTTCAGACTAGGTGACTCCCTATCGTGCGACTTCTTTCACCTTATGCTGGAGAAAATAAGTCGAACTGCTAACATCGACATCTCTGGCACTATCTTCTTCAAGAGTGTCATGCTGCTAGTGTACGCTGATGATATTGACACTATTGGCACCAACGCGCAAGCAGTCAGTCCAGCATTCTCCAATCTGGAAACTGGAAAGGGAGTCTCGTCGAGTAGGTGATGCTCTGTATTTGGTGGGATCAGAAGGGTGTCATATACTATGATCTGCTGTAACCTGATGGAACTACTTATGGAAAGGGTGATTTTTAAGAACTTGAAACACAGAAATTTGGTAAAGTGAATGAAGTTTTTATTTGGATCGATAAATCATAATTTCTGCCATTTAATTTTTAAAGATAATTTCACTTACTTAAGTGTTGTTCGCGGCTACGCTTCAAGTGCTCCACTCTGAAGGCCCAATTTTCGCACACTTTTCCACACATGTCGGCCGGAATCTCACCAATGACGCAATCACGTGTTCAATATTGGCTTCCAAGGCAGCAATCGTATTTGGCTTGTCGCCATAGACAAGATACCTAACATAGCCCCACAAGAAATAGTCTAACGTGGTCAAATCACAGGTTCTTGGTGTCCAATTGACTGCACTAAAACGTGAGATTAACTCAAATTCGCCTCTCAACCTTTCTCCATTGACCGTAACGTGGCCGTAACGGCCTTCATCGTCTTTGAAGAAGTACGGCTCAATGATGCCGCCTGCCCATAAACCGCACAACACCAAACAGTGCAGTTTTCGGGATGCATTGTTAGCTGTTGAATTGCCTCTGGATGATCTGGTCTTCACTACAAATACGAAATAAAGCAATTCTCCTTATTCACGTATCCATTGAGCCAAAAATGAGCCTCGTCACTGAAGACAATTTTGCGATAAAAAAAACGGATCCTCATCCAGCTTTTCTAAGGCCCATTCACCGAAAATTCGACGTTGTAGTAGGTCGCCTGGCTTTAGTTCTTGCACCAGCTGTATTTTGTATGTCATTAATCCGAGATATTTGCGTAAAATCTTCCGATTCTACGATCGGCGCCGGATAGAAATATCGCGATCTTCTTCAACACTGGCGGATACAGCAGCCATATTCTCTTCGATACGATTTGGTGGATTGATAACCAATAAAGTGAAACAGGTGCGAAATTTGATCTCAATGAGCTGAATAGTCTACTCTGTGGGTCGATTATGACGACCATAAAATGGACGTCAATAATAATTTCCAAACGTTGTTGAGGCGTAAGCCTATTCATTATGAAATGGCAAACCAAACTGAGCATTTTTTTCGTTTACACATGTCAAGAATCACGCGTGAACTGTCAAAAACCAAGTAGGAAAAAAATCACCATTTATTTTTATATGAGTGGAAGGGACATATGCCGAATCCGAACGGCGAAGTGAAAAGCTTTTCAAAGCAAATTTTTACTCTTTTACGTTTGCCACTGCCTGCCAAGAGGTGGTGCTGTATAGAAAAATTTTTTTTTTTCTACCTTTTGATTTTAGCCTGTGTCAAGATTCGAACCTCGGACACTCTGCGTAACAGTCCAGCGCACTACCACTACGCCACAGCGACCACAGGACCATCCTATATACACTACCTATACGAGGTGTGATAAAAAAATAACCGTTATTTTCAAATTTCGTATGTTCGATTTTCGCATTTTTTTTCTGTTATGTTGGTACACATGTCTGTTATATATGTTGGCAATACCAATCATTTTGGATTGTCAGTTTGCTTTTGACAGATAAAAAGGTTAGTCGAGTTTTGGTGTGCTCTTCGATTTTTTACTATTCGAAAAAATGGATCAAAGAAACTGTATTCAGTTTTGTGTACAAAATGAAATGAAAAATGAAATGCGCAAGGACATTTGAAATGTTGACTGTGGCGAGTTGACCTTTGGCGAGTCTGCTATGAGCAGAACACAAGTTCAATTGTGGTATAACCGGTTTAAGGAAGGCCGAGAAGATGTCAATGACGATGCTCGTCCTGGTCGCCCGAGCACACGAGTCAACAACCGATGAAAACATTGACGCAGTGAAGAAAATGATTTTGGATAATCGTCGAATCGTCGAATCACTATCAGAGAGGTTGCTGATGATGTTGGCATATCGTTCGGCTGGCTCATGCCAAGCAATTTTTACGGATGTTTTAGGCATGAAACATGCGGCAGCGAAGATTGTTCCAAAATTGCTAAATTTAGAGCAAAAACAACGTCGCTTGTGCGTAAGTTTTTGGCCAAAAACAAAACCATTATCATGCCTGAACCACCGTATTCACCGGACTTGGCCTCCGCTGACTTTTTCCTCTTCCCAAAACTGAAGACGAAAGGAAAGGAAAGGATGAAAGTAAAGCGTTTTGCTATGATTGAGGAGATAAAAGAAAAATCGAAACCGGAGCTGTTGGCAATACCAAAAAGCGCGTTTCAGAAGTGTTTCGAGGATTGGAAAAAACGCTGGCATAAGTGTCTTATATCTGAGGGGGATTACTTTGAAGGGGACAAGATAGTTGTTGATGAATAAATAAATACTTTTTGGAAAAATTGAAAATAACGGTTATTTTTTATCATACTTTACTTTTAATGGCACAACAGACCATGGAGGGCCTAGGCCGAGCTTTTCGCATCCACTCATGTTGTGCGTGTTAGATTTGTACATGAATGGAAGGGACCTACAGTTTAATGCCGAATCCGAACGGCAAAGTGAAAAGCTTTTCATAGCAATTTTTACTCTTGTAGGTTTGCCATTGCCTGCCAAGAGGTGGTGCCGTGTAGAAAAATTATTTTTTCTACTTTTTATTTTGCCTGTGCCGAGATTCGAACCCCGGACACTCTGCGTAGCAGTCCAACGCAATACCACTACACCACAGCGACCATACCTTTTGATCATACCTCATATATTATAAACACAAATGTTTTTCTTCTTCTTCTTTTAATTGCACAACAGCCCCTGAAAGCCAAGATTTTCGCCTCCATTCAGGTCATGTGTGCTAAAGTTTTATGTCGAATCTGAATAGCGAATTGAAAAGCTTTATTTAGGCAATTTTAGTAAAAGTTAGTAGTAAAATTTGAATTAAGTTGAATTTTGTCTCGTTCTAGATTTTAATGTTGAAATTTTGTGTACCAGGGTTTCTTGAGCCAATAATTCCATTTTTTTAATTATTCCTGAGGAAGGTCCCGAGCGAAAGTTAAAAACAATTTCATAAAAGTAGAAATGAGGAGGGTCTCGTTAAAATCAGATATACTACCTATATATGTCCGGTATCTTGTATTTACCACCTCTTCTCAAAAAGTGCAGCTCAATGGAGGTTTACAAAAGTCTCCCCTAACCGGCGACCCACTCTTGTACGTTATACATGTGAAGGAGCTGTCACTGAAGACATATTAATTGAAATTGTAGCTTCAATTTCAAGTTAAGCATTTGATATCTGCCAGTAAGGAATCCACAAGGCAGCCGACAGCGTGGTAGACCAAAAGTCACGTGGAAAAGAACGTTGGAGAAGGAAATTCGTGATTCAGGAAAGTCTTGGAAAGAAATAAAAGTCATCGCCAAAGATCGCATTGGATGGAGACGATTCATTATGGCCCTATGCTTCCCGTAGGGCGCGTCCCAGGACAAAAGATGACGAAGAAGTAAGGATCAGTTAATTTAGAGCTTTTTTGATTCTTAGAATATGGTAGTTTCAGAAGCTAGTAAAACATAATTGAAACACTTTAGTTTTTAGGTCATGGGTCATGATATAATTACGTATAATTAGTAGTTAGAAATTACAATCAATTTTTTGTACATTACTTTGGTCATTCGATTGCATAATTAGGTAAGTAGTTAAAGTTAATTGGTTTACAAATGTAAATGAGTTCATATCATCATTTGACGAGGCCGCTTCAAAGTGGGCAGAGAATTTGTTTCATTGTGAAACTGAGAAGTTGAGAAGTTAGGAAGTTGAGACCATCTTTACTATAATATTTTTTGAGCCGGAACTAGGTGCTATCACTGGTAGCCGTCTCATCCTGACTTGCTACCTTTGATCCAGTTTCTAATTCGTCTGTCTTTTCGGATCCTTTCCTTTTTCTACTCAATGATATGATCTTATTATCAGCTGGAGGTGCACTTCTACGAGGCAAGTTGATGTTAGACGCTGTATAACTAATGTCACTAGTAACAGTCTCGCTCGCACTATCACTAATAGAACATTCATCATCACTTTTTCTACTTAATTGTTTGGTGTTATCATCAGCCATTGCTTTAGTGCTGGTAGTGGGAATATTGTCAGCGTCTTCGTCTCTCCTACGGCGAATTCCCTCAATTCCTTCATTAATACCTTCATATGTACCATACACAGTAGCTAAACCGACATCGTCATAATTACGGAGATCTGGATTTGCACATCTACGAGGCAAGTTGATGTTAGACGCTGTATAACTAATGTCAATAGTAACACTCTCGCTCGCACTATCACTAATAGAACATTCATCATCACTTTTTCTACTTAATTGTTTGGTGTTATCATCACCCATTGCTTTAGTGCTGGTAGTGGGAATATTGTCAGCGTCTCCATCTCTCTTACGGTGTACTGCCTCAATTCCTTCATTAATACCTTCATGGGTACCATGTACAGTAGCTAAACCGACATCGTCATAATTACGGAGATCTGGAGGTGCACCACTACAACTAGGCAAGTTGATGTTAGACGCTCTGTTACAAATGTCACTTATATTAGTACCACTAGCACTATCACTAACAAGATCACTAACATCACTCAAAGTATTATTGCGACTGTAATCATCAGAGCTGCTAACAGGATAGGTGCCATCATCTTTATCATCGCTACTGAGGCTTGGTAGTACTGCTGGTGATCCTTCTTGAGTTTCACTGGTACCACAAACGCTACTTGTACTACCCAGCCCTGTACTAATTTCGCTATGCGAAGTTCGGGCGTCGTCATCAATATTTGCAATATTGAAATCTTGGCCCCGGTCTATCACCTCTATATCCACTACTTGCCCTTCTTCATCTTCCAGCAGCTGTCCCTCCACTGGCAGAGCTCCAGCTATTATGGGAACTCCAGCCAGTAGGAGCGGACGGTCTCGAACCTCTTGCAGCTCTCCAGCCTGTTGCAGCACTACATTATGTTGCAGGTCTCTAGCCTCTTGCAGCTGCTCTCCAGCCTGTTGCAACACTGCAGCGCGGTTGTTCTCCATGTTCTTGTAAAGAGATTCACTCTGCTCACGATTTTAAATTATTAGCCGATTTATTATCCAAATCTCATTTAAATATCTGGCCAAGTATAATTGAATGATATTTATTGAGCTTTGTAAGATTAACAGAAATTTTCACCTCCTCATCAAATTTACTTTGCCTAACTAACTATTTTACGGTTACCTTTAATTTACTGTCAGACCGAGCATATTTTCGTATACACTGGAAAAAATTTAATTTCAATATTTCACCATCTATTTGGAAATCAATTTTTGAATGTTAAAAATGATTGAACCAATATCTTGCAATGGTACCCTTACGCAGAGTGTCCAGGTTTCGAATCTCGACACAGGCAAAGTCAATAATGAATGCATAAAACACAACATTTATGAAGCGGCATTAACCGAAATTGGCAAAAAGTTGGATTGTTTCTTATGTTTTTGCCCCGGCCAGGGGCGAAAAACTGTTAAAACCGGTTTTTATTCCAGTTCAAACTGAACTAAACCCTTACGCAGAGTGTCCAGGGTTCGAATCTTGACACAGGCAAAATCAAAATGTAGAAAAGGAAACAATTTTTCTACACAACACCACTTCTTGGCAGGCAATGGCAAACCTAGGCCCTCCATGAGCTGTTGTGCCATTAAAAGAAAGAAAGAAGATTTAAACTATGCCAACACAATTAACAACCATTATCTTTTGTTATGTTCATATAGAAGATCGTGAAATGTGAGTGAAAGCGGAATATGAACTCTTGTCAACAGGTGGTTACTACGGGCTCAGTAGGCAACTGACAAGCAGAGGACCCTCACTTGACCGGCGAAAATAATGCTCTATAAGTCCCTCATCCATCCCGTCCAAATGTATGGCGCCGAGACGTGAACATTAACCACCAATGATGAGAGGCGCCTTAGGAAGGTTCGAGAGTAAGATACTCCGTGGACGACGTGTATCGCATAAGATCGAACGTTGAGCTATATGAGCTGTACGCCGACACTGACATAGTCAAGCGTATAAAAATCCAGCGGCTTCGCTGGCTGGTTCATGTTGAGCGAATGGAAGAAAGCACTCCTGCTAGAAGGGTGTTTTATTCGAGCCACGGTGGAGGAACACGTTGAAGAGGACGTCCTAATCTCCGTTGGATAGACCAGGTGCAGGGCGATCTGACTACACTTGACCTCATCAACTGGCGCCAGCTTGTGTATAGCAGTGGCGACTGGCGAAGCTTTATAGAGGCGGCCAAGACCGATCATCGGTTGTAGTGCCAGCCAGGTAAGTAAGTAATAAGCTATATACTGGTGATATAGCGTGTTGTCAGGTTCGTACTCCTGCTTATTCAGTTATTTAATATTACCTACGTATATAAGTACTGAGGGTAATTATTTTTCGATCGTAAAATTATTGAGAAAAGTCTGTGATGCATTCACATTTTCACATTAAATTAAAATTATAAAAGAAAGTTCTTTCCAAAGACCGCCTCCACACCATCATCTGGTTCTTTTTATAGTATAATACAAAGTACGAGAGCATAACTATGCTACTTACTTACTTCACACTTTTACATTTACAATAGGTTTTTTTTATTTGACTTCAGTTTTATTAAATTATTATCTTTCAGGACTTTGCAAATTTTTAGTTTAAGTTGTTATATATAAAATTTTGCCGACATCATTCATTTTAGGCGAGCGGTGCTTGATGTAGAGGTATATCCACATTAACCTTCATCGACTGGACAGATTCTGGACGCATTCCCGTTGCCGAAAGTTTCTGCTCATTACAATCATTACAACATAGAGATAATTGTCACATGGTTGTTCAATCCATTGTCTTCGGCGTCCTTGATTTTCTTTTTGTTGTTGGTTATGATGCGATTTGTGGCCGCATAGCGACTTTTTGTTTAATTCCTTTTTTCTTAACATTTGGTGTTCTGCGTGGTCGTTCGGTTTTTATGCGGCCATCATTTCTCGCAAGTACCATTAATTTGATTCATTTTGTTATGTAAAATTATTTAACAATAAAATCAAAATAAAAATTAAAAAAAATACTGAGAACATTTTTATGTGTTGCGTTCGCTTTTATAACGGTGCAGCGTTTAATAACTGACACAATTTCGAACGGTACATTCTTTGTATGACTTATTCTCTCACTTCATAATCGCTAATGCTCCATACATATGTACATTGACGACGGCTGGTACACGACCACATCTGTCAAATTATAAAAAGAAAACAAAAACACTCTCTCTTCTGGAGACGATTATTTTGGCGGCGACATGACAACTTCACTACCGATCACAATTGAGGCGGTCGCCAAATTAAATCTTTTTCTAATCTAACAAGCAAACAAGAGGAAGAATAGGAGAAAGAGGGAAAGTGAAGAGAACTGCTTGCGTTTTTGCTGTTGCTGCTGTCGCTTTCATTGTGAGCAAGTTGCTGAATACACGGCAAACAAGAGGAAGAAGAGGAGAGCGAGAGAGGGAGATGAGAACTGCTTGCGTTTGTGCTGCTGCTTCTGCGGTCGCTTTCATTGTGATCAAAGCGACAGTTGATACCGCCGAAACAGTTCATACTCATGTGTTCGTGTTGTTGCTATCGTCAATGTGTGTGAGGTATTACATTATATATAGTATTTAGACATTAACTATTGTCAAATTTTTCTATAACTGTTTCAATATTTACTGATACCGTTACGTAGTACATACATACATACATACTATCTTTGCACAATAGAGTGAATCGACATACTCGGTCATTTGTTGCAAATATTTACAAGATGTAAAAGATTATAAAACTCTCATTTTTACTTTTATACAATTTTTACTGTCAAAAATTTAAGCTCAAAAATTGTTACCCTGGTTCAAACTCTGGCGTAGTAAATTTCAACAAAATTGGTCGGTCTATTTCGGGTTCTACAAAAATACAAGGGAGAATTCAGCTTTTCTCTGATTTTATAAGTTTTTGCCCGTACATCAACCCTTTCAGGAATGGCTTTAACATCACGATAGAGGTAAAAATGTGTTCCTTCGCTTAACCCTGGTACACAAAATTTCAACAAATTCTGTCGGGTCCAGTTTAAGAGAAAACTTCAATTTTCAACGATTTGGCTAACTTGTACTCGGGAGCCCCGCAGAAAACGTTTCACGATCACAATAAAAGCCAAATATGTGTTCTTTATGAGATGTTGTGCCATTAAAAGAATGAAAGAAGAAGATCTTAAAGAACAACCCTTGAACGTTAAAAAACATTTTCATCGAAAGAGACACATGGCCTATAGATCCGCCTCATTATCTGGCTAATGCATATTAGTGTGGGTCGAAAAAAAAGTTGTAAAAAGTTGCCCCTCATATGAAAGCTAGCCTCGAGAGGATTTCAGGAAAAGAAAACTTTGAAGTGCTGTAACTTTTTTGTAGATGAATCTTATCACTTCAAGTGGAAAAACAAAATAACTTTTGGAGATCTTTTAATTATAAAAAAATATTTGGGGGTAAGTATGTAAAAAAAGTAGTTGTACCAAATACCAAAGTTATACCTTTAAAACCTTTTTAGTGTCCTGAAATCCTCTCGAGGCAAGCTTTCATATGAGGGGCGGACTTTTATAATTTTTTTTTATCGACCCACCTTAATGCATATACTTATTTAAATATATCTTTGGAATTCAATTCAATAAAAATACACAACCCATGGAAAGGAATTAGTATTGATGATGCAAGTTGGCCAAATAAACTTGGACTTAATGCAATTGCTACCACCGCATCTCTTGAAAGGACGTTTTCATCATTTAGAATGGTACAGTCAAAATTGCATAATAGGATTGGAAACGAAAAGGCTGGGAAACGAAAAGGCTGGGAAATTGGCATTTTCATTTCAATACAAAAATCTGTTAGAAAATAATAAAAAGTAAATCTTGATTTGGATTTGGGATAATTGAAACATACCAAGCCTTTTGCTCGAACAGTCATCGGAACATTCCACCGATTCTTAATCGGTGGATCGCGATCTAAGGTTGATATAAAATCTTTTGTTTTCGAATTTTCGGATGAGCTTTTCGCATTCACTCATGTTGTGTATGTTATATTTGTAAATGAATGAAATCTCGGCCTGTGCCGAGATTTGAACCCCAGACCAGAACAAAGATGATAATAATACCTATATAAAGATGTCTCTCTCCATAACTTTATTTGTCCGTATAAAAATTCATGTCAATGTAGAAAGAGAAAATATTATTTGAAATGCAAGAGAGTGAGGAAACCAAGAGAGTTAAAAATACACTAAAGAGCAAGTTTCTTTGGTTTGCCGTTGCTTAAGTGAACGCTCTCGATTGCGAAATATCAAGCAAAAAAATTTGCCAAAGCATAGTAAAATTACTCACACTCGTAAATGCTAAATATGAATAAACAGTCTTTAAAAAAATATTATGTTCTAATTGCCCACCTGCTTCGATGTAGTATTATTACTACGTCAACATTAGCCGCTCATTTTTTCTTCGTCTTCCGAAAACAGTGCGATGATTTACTCTACTGTTATTAAGATCGCATGATTGGCATAACATTGCCACTCATTGCCCACACATTTGCCTTTGTTTGTACAAAGAAAGGAGAAAATTTGAATATCTATATTAAAACTTGAAACTTCTTTGCTTGAGAGTAAGTACATGTGCACTCTGTGCTTTGATATTTCGTCAGTATTTACGAGTACACACGACACTAAGTATGTAATTACGATGATCTTTCACACTTCTCTTTACTTTTCATATCGAACGCTACCTTCGTCTCACTTCCTTCGCGTAAAGACGAAGCAGTAGCGTTGCTCTTTCGGTTTCTTGTTCTCTCGCTTTTCACATGTTCTCTTAGGTGGGTTCAGTGTTGCCAGGTCCGCGGCTCAAAAAATCCCCATTTTTGTAGACAAAATTTAAAAAAATCCCTTTTTTCCGGTTATTTTTACACGCACATTTCCCCATTTTTTTTATTAAAAATAATTAAATACTTTGAAATATATTTTATTTAACAAACAATAAACAAATACATTTTTTATATAAATGTCTGTATCTTAAAAAAGAAATTATCACTAATTAATTCGGTCTCAAAGTTAACATTTTTCGATTTCTTAAACAAAAAATAGAAAATACAAAAATAAACAGTAAAATCAGCCTCAAAATTAACATTTTTCGATTGTTATAAAATCTAAATAACTTACTACTATTATCAGAAAGAATTACAGATTCGATTATATCGAATTCGATGTCAATTTTCTATTAGTTGTACATTGCATTTGAATGAAGCTTTCGACAATCTATGTCTACATCAAAATTTGAACAAGTGAAGTAAACACATTAATGATTTGATATGTAATATTCCACAAAGGGTGCTTGTTTCAAAACGGTTTCTTACTTTGGTTTTATTTAAAATTAATTGCTTTCAGCAGAAGCCCCGCTATGAGGCAAACAAAAAATAAAATTTACAATCTTTTTTAATTGTGGAAACATTTTATTACCGTCTCCGGATTTAATTGCACAAATTTCTCTCCAAAAGTTTTCAACATTATCAGTGGAAATATTTGAAATATTGATATTTCGCAAAGACCTGTATTCTAATTCCAAGTCATTGTAGCAAGAAGGGGGAAATGCGTTTGGAAAATGTTTACATAAAGGTATTAACGACCGAACAGTTTTATTTTTCAAAACATTTGGATTTATGAACTCGAATTATTAGCTTAAAAATTTCTCCTTTTTTTTGTTTTTTTTTTTTATTAATTTCCAATAATATGTGTACATCTGTCTACATATGATAATTCATATACAACACTTAATTCATTTCATCACAGCAATTAGTAGTTGGATTTTAGTCAATACATTGATCAGTATCAATATATCGTTTATCTATTAATTTTTGGATTTTCTTTCTACTTTGTTAGATTAAATCTACTGGTCTTGTTTTTTTCAGTCTTCGCCGTTGTTCGATTTCTCTATTTGGTAATTGCGATACTTCACTGTTGATATGTTGTCTTACTATTTTCGTGGTGTTTTTTTACTGTAGTTTGAAATTTCAGTGGTGATTGTAGGTATTTTTAAATCATGATGAATGTTATTGTTTGTGATGTACCAGTCCGCGTTTGCTATGCATCTTAGTATTGATGATTGTTGACGTTGTATTTTTAAAATATTGCTTTTCTTTGCTGTTTCCCATAGTTGCAGCCCATATGTCCATATAGGTTTTATTATTGATTTGTATATTAGTATTTTGTTGTGTAGATTTAAACTAGACTTTCTGTTCAGTAGCCAGTATAACTCCCGAAATTTCATTTTCATTTGCTCGCGTTTTTTTTCTATATGATAGTTCCAAGTAAGTTTACTATCTATGTATACTCCCAAATATTTGGCGACGGTGTCAATCCTAACATTTGTTGATTGAGGATTAATAATTTGTCTCGTTGTATATATAACTTGAACAGATTTTTGTTCATTTACTTTTATGTGCCATTTGCTAAACCAGTTCGTGATTTCATCAATATTTTCTTGTAGTGTTGCTGTTGCAGTTGTAATATTTTGGTGTGATGCCAAGAGGACTGTGTCATCTGCAAATGTAGCTATAAGTGAATTTCTGCTGGTAGGCTGTGGTATATCTGCTGTATAAAGGGTATATAAAATTGGTCCTAGTGCACTTCCTTGCGGGATGCCAGCTGTAATTTTTCGTAGTGTTGATATTTCATTTTTGTGTCTCACATAGAAGTGACGGTCTGAGAGATAGCTTTTTATCAATTGGTACAAGCATTCTGGTAATATTCTTTTGAGTTTGTAGAGAAGTCCTTTAATCCAAACTTTATCAAACGCTTTTTCTACATCGAGATAGATCCCAGTGCAAAATTGTTTTCTCTCTAAATCCGTGAGAATTTTAGGCGTTACTCTGTGCACCTGCTGGATTGTGAAGTGTTTGCAGCGAAAGCCAAACTGATGATCTGGTATTGCGTGAGTTCTTTCTAAAATTGGTTGTAGTCTGTCATACATGAGTTTTTCCAGTATTTTTGATAGTGTTTTTTTTGATTGTGATTGGCCTATATGATGTCGCTTGTGTGGCATCTTTACCTGGTTTCTGTATTGGAATTATCTCTGCCACTTTCCATAGTTTGGGGTAGTATTTTAGTCTGAAGGTATTGTAGCGCTTTTAACGGAAGTTCTTTGAGCATTTTGCCTGTTATATTGTCGTAACCTGGTGCTTTCTTGTGGCTTATTCTTTTTTTAATGCAAGTTTCAATTTCATGTACTCTTATATATTGAGTGTTGTATTCAATTGTTTGATGCGTTTCTTCAATTTCATTTAGTTGGCTTGTTATTGAGTCGTTTGAGAATATTTTTTCCTAGTAGTTAGCAATTGTTGCTGCTTTTTCTTCATTAGATCTAGCCCAAGTGTCATTTCCTTTTTTTAAAGGCGGCTGGTGAAAAATTTTGTGAGTAAGATTTTTTACAACTTTCCACAATCAATAATTTGTTTCTTCTGTTGGTGTTAGATTACTAAGATATTTTTTAATTTTTTTATTTTCGTCTTCTATTAATGCTTTTTTCAGGTTTTTAACAGCTTTGTTGCATTTTGTTTTATCACTTGGTAATTTGCCATATTTTGCGTAATTTCCTTTTGCTTTTAATTAGATTTTGAGCGGATTGTGGCAAGTTTAATTTATCCGTTGCTAATGTTGGGGCCGGTGTTGATGTTATAGCAGCCTTAGTTAAGGTTTCTCCTTTTTTAAAATCAAAACTTTTTAAGATTTCGTTGCAGGCGGTTAGATAAAATTGTTGACAATTTTTCTTAAAAGTTTCAGCTTCATCTAATGATAAGGACTCAATTTTTTGGCTCACGGGGCCTACATATATTTCTTTAAGTGGTAAATAAAAATCTTCGTTAGATAGGTCTATTTCAAATATGACATTTAGTGATTCAATATAATCAGAGTTTAGAAAACAGTCGGCAAGAGTTTTTAAAGTTAGTTGAATCTTTTCATAAAGAATTTGAATTTTTACGTCTTGCGATTGCATTTGCAAATTTAATTTGGTGAAAATAGGTAAGATAAAATTTAAAAATTCACAAGCGTCACAAGTTTTTCTAAAATCCGATATATTTTGTCACATTGAACTTTATTGACATTGTCTTCCAAAAAAGTTCCAGGGAAATAGAGAAGCAGCGCTGCAAATTGCTCAACAATTCTATTGACAGCTGCTTGAACAGATAACCACCTGGTTTGGCAAGGGTGAAGAATTTTGTGGAGTTTCAAACTGCAAAATTCTTGAAATTCTTGTAAGACATGTTGCCGCTTTGCACTACAATGGAAGTGTGAGAAAATTTCGCGACAAACTAGTATTATTTCACCTGGAACTATACAGGAAATGCGATGGACGGGACAGGGTTGCTCCAAAAGAGCATCCTGTGATATCTACTACAGCTGTCATGCGTCGAGACACGAATTTGTGGTTGGGAAGATACTGCGTTATCTAGTCTTGGGGCTCATGCCCGTGATCGAGCGCCTAGCCACTATCCAAGGCAAAATTAGTGCAAAATTCTTCAACATCAGCCTAATTCGTGTCGACGGATTGCCCCGACGGGTGAGAAAGATGAAACTGCCAAAGATGACTTCCACGAGCTCCTCGACAAAGCTTATGAGCATTGCCCCCGCCACGATGTTAAAATCGTGTTAGGCGACTTTAATGCCAAGGTGGGCAAGGAGAGTCTCTTTGGTCCGACGATCGGAAAATTCAGTCTCCACGACGAAGCCACCGATAACGGTATGAGACTGATCGACTTCGCCGCGGCACGAAACATGACAGTTAGTAGCACCAGATTCCAACATACGATAGCCACTTGGCTATCTCCTGATCAAAACACACGAAACCAGATTGATCACGTTGTGATCGACGGAAGGCACGCTTCCAATGTACTAGACGTACGCACAATACGTGGTGCAAACATCGACTCAGACCAGTACTTGGTTGCAGCCAAGGTCTGCACACGTATATGTGTAGCAAATCGCGTACGGATAGGTACAAAGAGAAAGCTGGATGTCGAAAAGCTGCAATCACAACAGACAGCCAAAGTCTTTGCCAACCAACTTGCACTTCTCCTTTCGCAAAACACCCCTCAACTTGATGATATATGCGCGCAGGAGACGCACATTTCCCGCTCTATGTGTACGGCTGCCGAAGAGGTGCTAGGCTACCACCGTCGACGGAGAAATATGTGGTACGACCAAGAGTGTCGCGATGCTACTGAAGCAAAAAACGCAGTTTACAGAGCCACCCTGCAGTCAGTTACAATGCGAGCTGCTAAGGAGCGATACAGAAAGTTGAGGAGGCAGGAGAAACGTCTTTTCTGGTGCAAGAAAAGAGATGAAGAAAGACGCGAGTTCAATGATATCGAAATGTTGCAGGACAGGAATGAGGTCCGAAAATTCTTTGAAAGAATAAGACGTCTGACTCTTGGTTTGAAGACCGGGGCCTCTTCCTGCAAGGATGAAGACGGAAATCTGGTGACAGATATCCAGGGCATAATGAGATTATGGAGGGAGCACTTTTCGCAGCTGCTTAATGGCGATGACGGCAATAATCCCGCCACTGCGGAATCCACTCCGGAAACCCCAATCACTGACGGCGTTGAAGTACCGCCGCCTGACTATGAGGAGGTCTTAACAGCCATTGCTCGGCTGAAAAACAATAAGGCTGCAGGTGCAGCTCAAAAAACGCATGCATGAGCTTCTATGCAGAATATGGTCAGATGATTGGATGCCAAGTGATTGGAATCTCAGCGTACTCTGCCCAATCCATAAGAAAGGTGATTCCACGATCTGCGCCAACTACCGTGGGATAAGCCTTCTTAATATTGCATATAAGGTTCTATCGAGCGTACTGTGTGAAAGACTGAAGCCCATCTTCAAATAACTAATTGGACCTTATCAGTGTGGCTTCGAGCCTAGCAAATCCACCAGATCGACCAGATATTCACACTACGCCAAATCCTGGAAAAGACCCGAGAAAAACAGAACGACACCCATCATCTATTTGTCGATTATAAAGCCGCTGCCGCCATCAATGATGAGAGGCTGCTCGGCTGTTAGGAGCGTTCGAGAGAAAGATACTCCGTACGATCTACGGTGGAACGATGAGCTGTATGAGCTGTACGCCGACACTGACATACTCAAAGTCAAGCGTATAAGACTCCAGCGGCTTCGCTGGCTGGGTCATGTTGAGCGAATGGAAGAAAGCGCTCCGGCTAGAAGGGTGTTTTATTCGAACCACGGTGGAGGAACACGCAGAAGGGGACGTCCTAATCTCCGTTGGAAAGACCAGGTGCAGGGCAACCTGATTGCACTTGGCCTTATCAACTGGCGCCAGCGCGCGCATTGCAAAAGTGACTGGCGGAGCTTTGTGGAGGCGGCCAAGACCGATCATCGGTTGTGGCGCCAGCTAAGTAAGTAAGTAAGAATCGAAATCGGAGTCTCCTGCAAAATTGTAGTGAATGTAATGTATGTATAAGTTAAAACAATATTTCGAAATTTTTTTTAATTACTTACCCATTATCATAAAAAATTTTCACAAAAAATTAAAAATGTCCAAACTGTAATGTCCAAGGTAATCGATACCTTTTTAAACGATTACACTCTTTCAAAGAAGGTTGCCAGAATTAGAGATAAATGTATTGAGTGTTGTAGAGCAATGATATTGAACGTGTTAATATAGTCTCAATGGAAGTAGCCACTTGGAGAAAGAAAAATAAATACAAAAATTATCTAAAGAACCAAAATATCAATTTTCCCCCATTTTGCGTTAGCTTTCCCCTTTTCCCCTTTTAAGCCAGTTTTCCCCGCAAAACGGGAAAAGTCCCCATTTCTGGCATCGCTGGGTGGATTTGTAAATCCATCCCAAATTAGCAGGTGCACGCGCTAATGTGTGGGAGTGAGACATCTTTATATTATTAAGATCTTCGGTTTAACTCTTGCACACGCATGTACTTACTTTGAATTTGATTAAAATACAATAATAAAACTCTTTTAATTGGCTAAGTACTTCTTTTATTAAGTCTATTAATGAATTAATTTTTACCTATACTCGTCTGTTTGTTTACTTAGGAATAACTCGTTCACATATATAAAAGTTGCTGTTATTTGGCGATAGTATTGATGTCATCTATTTTCTATTGCACATGTGTGTGTGGCTATACTCACTCTGTGTCGCTATACTCACTATGATCGGTATATTCGTCGAATTTGTTTGCGGTATATCCACAATTGATCTTTATCCATCGGATATATTCTGGATTCATTCCATTGGCGACAAGTTCTTGCTCATTAAAGTCATTGGAATGCAGATAATTGAAGCAAGTTTCCTTCAGCTTTTTTAATTCATTCTTAACGAATATAGTCCGGTATTTCAATTCGGCGTCCTTGATTTTTTTGTTTAGGTGCGATTTGCGGCACGCTTTAGTGCTTTGAAGACAGCTATCAGGAATGTTGTCCCCTGTTGTAGTATTCATTTCAGTTGGTCTTAAGCGCCGTTCCGTTTTTATTGGATTCTCCGCCATCATTTGTTTCACGTACTCCTCCTCATTTGCTTTGAGTGCAGACATTTGTTCGACACTTTCGTGTCTTATGTACTCCTCTATGATTTCGATGCTTTGATTCATTTCGTTAGATGTGTATGCTGATATGAATGTAATATGTCTTGAATGACTGAATGCCTTCGGTGTGCTGCGACTTGAGTCTACTCTGTCTTATATGTTTCAAATTTGTAAAAATACTGAATGCATATGCTGGGCTGCGATCCATTTTATACATACTGGTGCAGCGAAGTCGTTCTAAACATACACACACACACACACACACATACACAGACAGACACCCACAAATATTCCTTTCTCCTACAATATATTCTTCAATTTTTTTTTATCATAATCGTATGAATTCTGTCAGCATGCAAAGTGCAATTGTACTTTGTGCGTGTTAAATTTGTACATGAATGGAAGGGACCTACAGTTTTATGCCGAATCCGAACGGCAGGGTGAAGTGAAAAGCTTTTCATAGAGATTTGAACTACGGACACACTGCGTAGCCGCATCGGATTCGTCATAAAGATTGTAGGTCCCTTCCATCGATGGCGCACAACATGAATGAATGCGAAGAGCTCAGCCTAGACCCTCGATGGGCTTTTATGCGATTAAAAGAACGAAGACAGAAATGCAAATGGATTATTTTGTAATGAAATTGTAGTTTCTACTCAATGTACTGTGGATTTTCACTAAATTACCTTTAATTTATTTCATATGGTACCTGATTGCTAGTATGCTCCAATATATTTTTGTTGCAAAAGGCCTTTCAGAATTAGTGATTCTTTTGGGGTGACCGGTGACCAAATTTATAGCTTGTAAATAGTTTGGCTATTTTTTTGGTAGAACACTCCAAGTTTGGATCGAAAATCAATCTAGAAATTATTGTAGATACGTGTAAAGTGTTCCGAAAATGACTTAAAATCATGCAGAAGTTTTTGTTATCAAAAACCAATAAAATTTTTTTTTTATTTCTCAAAACAACTTGATTTATGACGCCCTCTCCATAGATATGTAAACAAAGGAAGACATAAATATAAAATTCAATATCTATAAGTATGTACAGGTTGCTCCATCTAACATTTGGAATTTCACCGAGAAGTTATCCTTTCTCACGTAGCTCACTTTGACCTCGGTGGCTACGTTAATAAGCAAAATTGTCTCAACTGGAGCTCAGAAAATCAATGCGCGTTTGTTGAGAAGTCAATGTAACCTCAACGAGTTAGGCCCAAGTAGTTATCATTGGACCATTCTTTCTTCAAAAATGGATAACTGATTATTTGTCGACTATTTTAGAACATAAGAATTAGATAGATTGACCGATTCGATTCGATGGTCTAAATTTTTGATGACATCTTCCAATAGGGACGTTTGTATTTATATCGGTAATGATGTTGTTTGTTAGGTCCTGAATATTGGCTGGCTTATATAAGTAGACTTTGCTTTTCAAAAATCTCCATAAAAAGAAGTCCAATGGTGTTAAAATGGCATAATCTTACAGGCCACTTCACATTTCCTCTACGCGAAATTAAGCGATTTTTGTTTTTTATTTTTTCACCATTTTTGAAGTGTATTTTAATAGCTTTAATGCGGTTTTCAATCGAATACGACTCTAAATCGATAAATTGCAAACATTCAACTAACAAAATGATATGAAGATGACAGAAAACAAACATGGCGACCCTGTCAAATTGACGTTTACTTTCTTGCGCCTCATTTGGTCAACCTCTTAGTATTCCACAATTAACCGGAAGGAATGTACTTTCAAATAATAAATATCACATTGAAAAAAAAATTATACATTTCTTATTTACACCAAAATCAAATTCTAAATTATAAATGGTCCACCCTGTATGTACTATATATGACAATACATTTCCTAATTTTTGCATTGTCTCTTTTTATCTCTTTTTTTCTATGCTCTTTGCAATCTTAGAGAGGGACAAGAGAGATAAGAAAAAGTTTTCTTTTATGCGTATGAAAATTTCAATGTCCAATTTCAAAATTTCCAATGTTCTCGCGAAAAATTCAAAACAAGTTTTTTAAAGATGCGCGAGAATTGTAAACCAATAACAACAAGCAATCACTGAAGCAATGCAATAGAGAGAGATACTAAATAATTTTCTATTCGTTCACTGAAACTACGATTTGTGTCGAGAACGTATGACGTATGATTCGTTATGCGTTCGGGCTTATCGCACGCATCGAGATCAAATGAGAGAGATTTTCTTAAAAATATATTTTCAGCAATTTATTACATATTTTTATTTTTATATAATTTTTGTTTTTTAATTTTTTGACTCTCATTCATTTATTTAAAATATAATTTTTTCATTCTGATTTTGTTTCAATTTGGAAAAGTACCAAATCTCATTCAGTGTTTTTTTTTTATTGTTTGTTTTTCATATTCTCTCTATTCTTCTCACTCAGAGCTCGTCACATGTTTTGCCATAAAATCCAATAAATCGAGGTTTCAGTGTATTTTGATTATGGTAGGTATTTTATGGTAAGTACTGTACACAGATTGACAAAATTTGAAAGAATTTGTTGTGAGACTCATTACTTTACTTTTAATGGCACAACAGCCCATGGAGGGCCTAGGCCGAGCTTTTGCATCCACTCATGTTGTGCGTGTTATATTTGTACATGAATGGAAGGGACCTACAGTTTAATGCCGAATCCGAGAATCGAACTCCGGACTAAAAATCTGAAGTATTCTTAAACATGTGCTATCTTCATACATAGTTATGATAGTCATGGTGTGTTATCTTAATTCTTTAGATTTTATGTGAACATGCACATGATCTTAACTTATGTTTACAATTTCTTTTCTTACAAAAGTTATAAGAAATACTTAATATAAAAATTTAAGTAGCTACAACGTGTTTGTTCATAAATTTAAAAGGGATTATTTAGCTTAAAAAAAAAATTTTAACGACCGCCTGCTTCATAAAAGTTCTTGCAAATGTGTCTACCACACCACACCACACCAGAATATTACTTAGGTGAAAATAACCACACACAAACAACAACTAGCTAAAAAAAAAAATCACTGCATAAGCGCGTGGGCTACTGAGAGCAATAGAATGAGTACGTGTGTATGATTTACATACTACATATGTGAACATTTGAGAGTGTCATTAGTTAGTAAAAAGTAACTGTGTCGTAGGGATTCAGCTTGATAAAGCTATTATCAAGAAAGATAACCTACTTCAGCGTCCATATATGATATGATTAGGAGATCATGAGACGCATCGAAGTGATCGTGTGAATTAAAATTTTTGTTTTGTTGTAGCTTGAGGGTCCATCTTGAGGAGACCTTTAAGTTTATAGCTGGGATATTTACACGAAAGAGGACTGCATAAAGAAAGGTATCAGTTGTTAACCTACATACAGGGTTAGGCGATTGAACTGTTACCTATTCAAACGACCATATTTTTTTTGTGTGAAATTATTTTTTATTGCTTCAAATTACAAAAATGTGTGGAAATAATAAAAATTATAGAATCCATTCACTTTAGCTCGATGTGGCCACCTTTTGCCTGGAGTATGGCCTTCAAACGGTGAAAAAATTAGTTGCATACTGCTTTCGCGGTATTTTGGCCCATTCCCTGACAATGGCTCTCTACAGCGCATCCATACTGGCATATTTTCTAGTCCTCACCTTGCTTTCCAAAATAGACTTGCATCTGGCGAATTCGAAGGCCATTGTGTGAATGAAATGAAGTTTGGAACATGGTTTTTAACCATTCTTGGTTCACACGAGCTTTAAAAGATGGTGCCGAGTCTCGTTGGAACGTCCAGGGTGTACGACCGAAATGTTTGCGTGCCCACGGCTTTAAAGCAGCTTCCAAAACATTTTTCAGATAATAAGACGCATTGAATTTGACACCAGGCTCTTTGAAAACGATTGGACAGCGTCCATCGGCGGTCACAGCTGCCCATACCATTACTTGAGATGGAAAAAGACTTCGGGTGACAGTTGGTAGGCTCAAATTTTCGTAAGTCCGTTCAGTTAAGTAAACACGATCATTTTGAGAGTTTATGAACTGCTCAATAATGAAATGTTTCTCATCAGAGAGTATAATGTTTGGAAATTCGCCAGGTTCGTGGAAGCGTAACTACTACTTTGTTCTTTCGAGCCTAACTTTTTTTTGCTTTGGTGTAAGATCACGTGCCTTTTGGAACTTGAAAGCCTTTACCTTGAGCTCATTTTGGAATATGCGTTGGATGCTTCGCTGGGATATTATCAGTTCTTTGGCCATTTGATTACCACTACGACGTGGATTTCGTTCAAGTCGAGACTTTACTTTCCGAACCATTTCAGATGATGTTGTTGTTTGTTTCGTCCACCACCATAGCGTTTGGCAAAGCTGCCTGTACCATTATAACGATTTATGGTGCGATAAACTAACATTTTATTCACTTTGAGATAACGAACAATAGCTGGTTGTGATTTTCCACTCAAATATAACGCAATCACACTATTCCATTTGAATTCCATTTCGAATACGTTTTATTCTATAAAACTTAGACGCAAATGCTTGTGGTAGCTTGTAAACAATATAAACAGCTGTCATTGGTATGAATTTGACATAGTTGGCAATATCGCGTTGCCAGATACGGCGGATATACATATATAGCCTACCAATGTGATAATATCAAGTTTATTGCCATTGTTTAAACATCAAATTGTTATAATCGTATTTTCATACAAGAACTACAAAAGTATAAACTTAATTTACCATTTTCAAGTCGACTTCACTGACTTATCCTTCACAACACAACAGTTTAAACAAAAGATGAAGAAAAAAACGAAAACTAAATGGAAATAAAAGTTAAGCCGTACCAAGTCGAATGAAAACAAACATAAGGAGCGCTTGACTGCACGTGACAGCCCCATGGAAAATAAGTTAATTTATGATTGTGTGCGTGTGTGTTTATACCCCGCAGCGGGAAAATGGATTACTTACTTTACTTTACTTTTGATGGCACAACAGCCCATGGAGGGCCTAGGCCGAGCTTTTCGCATCCACTCATGTTGTGCGTGTTATATTTGTACATGAATGGAAGGGACCTACAGTTTAAAGCCGAATCCGAACGGCGAAGGAAAAGCTTTTCATAGCAATTTTTACTCTTGTAGGTTTGCCATTGCCTGACAAGAGGTGGTGCCGTGTAGAAAAATTATTTTTTCTACTTTTTTTTTTTTTGATTTTGCCTGTGCCGAGATTCGAACCCCGGACACTCTGCGTAGCAGTCCAACGCACTACCACTACGCCACAGCGACCACAGGAAAATGGATTAGTCTCATCAATTACCTAATAAAGGGTTCTTCAATAGGTACACATATCAATTCTGTATTTAAATGCAAAATCACCATTTAATTTTTTTGATCTGGCAATGTCAAAACGTCACTCAATTGTAAAACTTTTAATCATGGTGAAGTTCATGCACGAGCAATGTTTGAAAATTATTAAAAACAACCTCCGAAATTCTGAGTCGGTGGTCGATGAAGCGTAATGAATTCGGCAATAAGTAAAATATGCATTATTGGGCAGCGACAAGCCCACATGTGCTTCAACAGACATAACATTGCATCCACAAAAAGTGACTGTGTGGTGAGTATCTCATGCCAAAGGTGTAATTTGAATTCAATAGAGTTCGCTATCATGCTATTTTGGAAGATTATTTTTAGCCAGTATTGGATGGACTTGACATCAGTGATATGTGGTACCCGCAAGATTGTGCCAAATGCCACACAACTGATCAAACAATTGGAGGTGGAAATCTATTGGAGGTGAAGTTTGGTAATCGTTATATGTGAAATTAAAATGTACTCGATGTAAATGTTCTAAGTTATCGAAATATCGAAATGACATATCGGTTGATGAAGTATCCAAAGTATCGATACTACTCAGTATCGATAGTATTGTTCAGACCCCTTAATTGCGTCACAGCCTGGTCCTTTTGGACGGATCGAAACAATAGCCGAACAATGAGTCCTATGACTCTTTATAGACCATTAATCTGTTTAGCGACTGGATTGATCACGAGACACTGTGCCATTGGAACTATCCTCCAATATTAAGATTTTGTTTTTGATTTGGCAATGCCGCAACGTCATGCGAAGTTTACATTTTTATCATGGTGAAGTTCACGAACGAGCAACGTCTGAAAATTATTAAAAATTACTACCGAAATTATGAGTAAGTGGTCAAAACTTTAAGAGCGTTTACTCCAATTTTCGGTCAAAATACTCGTCCCACCAGAAAGGCTGTGCGTGCTATAGTGGATAAATTCGAGCCAACGTGAGACAACGCACCGGTCGAAGTACCG
The DNA here is from genome assembly GCA_958295655.1 of Palloptera scutellata. Taxonomy (NCBI): domain Eukaryota; kingdom Metazoa; phylum Arthropoda; class Insecta; order Diptera; family Pallopteridae; genus Palloptera; species Palloptera scutellata. Next base: position 97,525,936 of record OY282449.1, read on the forward strand.
AAAATATTGCAGCTGTAAGTGCTTCAGTTCAAGAAGAGCCAAATCTGTAGATTCCACACCGTTCACTGGAATTTAGAATCTCTCAGTCCACATTGTGTGAAGTTTTGCATATAGATCTTATGTAATATGTGTACTACATACATTGGGCTAAATAAATTTTAGCCCAATATCACAATTATTAAACACCAACAATAATGTCAGCATTGAGATCAAGCGGAGTTTAACTCTTGCCAACAGGTGTTACTACGAGTTGAGTAAGCAATTGAGAAGCAGAGCCCTCACTCGACCCACGAAAGTAACGCTCTATAAGTCCCTCATCCTTCCCGACCTAATATAGGGCGCCGAGATGTGGACATTGACCAACAATGATGAGAGGCTGTTAGGAGCGTTCGAGAGGAAGATACTCCGTAAGATCTACGGTCCAGTATGCGTGGACGACGTGTATCGAATAAGATGGAACGATGAGCTGTATGAGCTGTACGCCGACACTGACATACTCAAAGTCAAGCGTATAAAACTCCAGCGGCTTCGCTGCCTGGGTCATGTTGAGCGAATGGAAGAAAGCGCTCCGGCTAGAAGGGTGTTTTATTCGAACCACTGTGGAGGAACACGCAGAAGGGGACGTCCTAATCTGCCTTGAAAAGACCAGGTGCAACCTGCACTTGGCCTTATTAACTGGCGCCAGCGAGCGCTTAGCAGAAGTGGTCAAGACCGATCATCGGTTATAGTGCCAGTTAAGTAAGTAAGTAAGTAATCACTATTATTCTATGTTTTATATAAGTAAAAAAAATTTTTATGTTATGTTGAGAAACCCTTTTAAACCCTATTACCTAGCCAAAAAGCAGATAGTTAATATTTTAGCTTCCACTTAGATTTATCAAGATTTGACCCCTACGAACATGTTTTCGAGTGGGGTTATTTAAAAAGCAAAGTGTACGCCGCAAGCCTTAGACAAGGAATAAGGCAAGAACTTTTTTTTACAGCGGCTGTAAACTACAGGGTGCACTTTATCTTTTATGTGAATATTGAATAACTTACACAAAAAAAAACCGATTACCATAAATGGTATGAGGTATTTTTAATTTATTTGATCCTTTACAATTTATTTGGACTAATTTTTGAATACAACATCAATCAAGTGGCCGTCGTTATTGACCAAAGCAACAAGCGCCCTTTTAGCTGCGTTTTCCATCACTTTTTGGAGCATCTCGGGCGGTATAGCGATGATTTCGGGAAGAATGTTTGCTTTGAGCTCGTCAATGGTCTGAGGCTTGCTGGCGTACATTTTGCTTTTCAAATAACCCCACAAAAAGAAGTCCGGACGGAGGGGTCAAATCTGAAGATCTGGGTGGCCAGGAAAAGTAGTCATTTTTTGATACGTCCAGGGAATTTTCGTTGCATGGCGCACCGTCTTGTTGAAACCAGTAGTAACCGTCCAGACCTAATTCACACATTTGTGGGCAACATCCACCGATATCGATTTCCGTTGACTGTTTCTCTGAAGAAAAATGGCTCAATGATGGTTTTGGCGCAAACGCCGGCCCAAGCAGTAACTATTCGGTCGTGCAATGGTGTTTCATGGATCTCGTGTGGGTTCTCTGTTCCCCAAATGCGGCAATATTGTTTGTTAACGGTGCCAGAGAGTTTGAAATGGACCTTGTCGGACATCAAAATTTCCTTCCAAAAATCAGGTTCAGTTTAGTGTCAACCATTCCAGCGACTGTTTGGCCGTATTCCAAGCAACGTAGACCGTCTGTCGGCAATATTCTTTGAGTTAATTTCACATTATACGGAAACAAATGCAAATCATCCTTCAAAATGTGCCGCAAGGTGGTTCCACTTACGCCAAAATATTATCGACAACCGCGCTCTCTTACCGATTCAACCACCAGTTCATTGGAACGTCTTGGGCATAGATTTACGCCTTGTTCAAGCTCTGCCACTGTCCAGTGATCAACAAAACTCGACACCAAACGACGATTACTGTTGTCAGACGGTGTTTTTGAGTTATGACAGTCTTGCAGCAAATGAGCGATATACTCGTAACTTACAATATTTTTCACTTGTGTACTATCTTTATCGGTGTCCTGTGTGATTGTATTCCCTCTCTCATTCTTCCTCTCACCTATCAATCTTCCTTCCATTCAACACAATGCTCTGCATTCATAGGGATACACCCTGTGTGTTGAGTTTATCAATTAAAAAAAAAGAAATCTTCACCATCGCCAAAAATGATTTTGGCATTTTTGAAATGTTTTTGATATATTTTCCATAAATTTTTTTTTTTATTTCCTGTTTATCGCTGCTTTAATTTGCAAAAGCCTTAATTTGAAAATCAACTTTTTGATGGATTATGATAAGCCGTATCCAACTGCATCTTAGCCTAAAATTTTTTAGTGTAGCCATACAACAAAAACGTATATCGTTTTTTTTTTTTTTTTTTTTTAATAACATTACATATTTTGAAAACAATACTGAAAATATTTACACAAATTTCAAAATGTTTATTGCTTCTGATGAAAATGTAGTTAGCAACTAGTTAATTTGACACTACATACATATATCAGTTAAATAGCTAGCTTTAAAGTGATCTTTTCGTATGATATCAACGTAGAAAAAAAAACAGAGGAATGAACTAGTTGCGGTTTTTTTTCTAACTAATTAATTAACTAGCTGTTGAACTAGTTTCAAATTGGCTGCACTGCAGGGTATTTACTGTGTATGTATGTATGTGTGAAGCATCTCTTCATTAACACCACAGTACACAGTACAATTTTATGTTTTGTGAAATACTGAAGAAAATTGTGAAGGAGCCCTTTTCATAACTTCAACACACTCTCGTTTTCATTTTGTTTATAGGCACCTCTGCTGCTCTCTCAATATATTATATATAGTATAATACAGCATACTAACAACAACCACAGGCGAAAAGTGTCATGGCGACAGGTAAAAAAAAACTGCAAATAATTTGTCAAGCGAAAACAAAAATAAACACAAAAACTCAAACTGAAAGTAAAAGTAAAAATAAATTAAGTAACATGCAAGATTGCACGAAAATAGCGGTGGGCGTGGCAAACTATATCAAAACACAAATTCAATGTAGTAAAATTTTTTTCCAACTCAGAAGAGAAGCAGAAGAAATATTAATACTTAGTGAAATATAAAGAAAAAGATGGAAAGATAAAAATATAAAAGCAATCACTCTGACTACAATGACGACGATGACGTTGGTGTTGACGTTGACGTTGGCGTTGGCGTTGGCGTTGACGTTGACGTTGGCGTTGACGTTGGCTTTGCTGATAAAGCTCTCTATTCAGTATCATTTCCACCTCAACCTCCAACACTTTTTGCCCAATTCAACTGATACGCATGGTGAGGTTCTTTTCCAACCACTTACTTGATACTTGTCTACTTACCTACCTTACATCCTTTTTTTCTAGCTTATTTTTAGTTGCTTGGTCATCTTTACTTATTAAGGATAACGATACGTCCTTGTGGGAACTTATTTCTTTTGTGTAGTCGTCATGACTTTCGAGTTTTTGTTATTTTTCTTTACGAATTGCAATAATTTTGCGCAGCTCTTTAAAATGATGTTATGTTATTAACTTAAGTTTGTACCAGCAATGAGGCACAAAGGGGGGCTCGAAATTATTAAGTATTTGTATAAGGTCAATCAATATATCCACCAATCAATCAATAGTATAATTTTGAATAACACAGCAGCGCGCTGCAATGAATTGGAATGCACTTCTGGCAAAAAAAGTGCTGGGAATTGGTCACTAAAACACAAAACATTTGTTATTCACTCAAATTTATTGTATCGCTTTCAAAGTAGGCCCCTCCCAAAGTACGCTTTCACGGCCCTTCAGGCCCCATTCAAAAATAATACACTTATGGCCAACGAATAATCCAATCATAGAAACATTATTTAAGCGCATTTTCCTGGATTAACTTCAGTTCCCTCCGCGAATTCTCTTTTATGTCTTCTATTGACTGAAAACGGGTGTCTCGAAGTGGTAATTTGAGTTTTGGAAAAAGCGTAAAAAAGTCAGCCGGAACCATATCCGGTGAAATCGGTGGTTCTTCGGTGATATTTGTTGAGTTGTTGGCCAGAAATTCGTTCACAATGATAGCCTTGTGAGATGGTGCGTTGCCGTTGTTCAAAATCCATGAGTTTTCCTTCCACAAACTTGGCCTTTTTCAACGAATTTGCTCTCTCAAACGCCCAGATAATATTCTTTATACCGCGATAACCAAAGCACCAAAGAAAACACAGTCAACATTATCGACCAGAGCGAGGCAAATCTTACACCACAACTCGACCGCTTTTGAATGCACTATAACACTGATATGAACCTGTATTTGATAAAGTCGATTCACTGCAAGCCTACTGTAACATTTTCAGCGTTTCGGTTCACGAAATTCCATTTACAATAACAAAATTGAGACAAATTCTTTGCTCGATATTTTTATTCATTGTAAAAATCGCAAGACACACTTGAGATGAAATTAGCAGGGTAAACAAACTAAATGACAGATCGCGCTCAAACTTCAAATGCCTCACGTAGAGCTCTCTCGTGATCAAGCAAGGATTGGAGAGTCAGAGCTCTCTCGTGATCAGGCAATAATTGAACTGCAAATACTAGAAATTAACAACTTAATTGGCGAATACAATCGCCTTGAGAATACTCGACGTAAGCGTTCTCAATAATTTACCATACATATATGATTAAATTAATTTAATATCTCTCATATTTTTGTATTTATGGTAAAATCAATTAAATAATGAAATTTTTAATAAATAAAAATCAAATTTTGATTTCTGAATTTAACACGAATGAATTAAATGAATTTAACAATTCTAATATTAATAAATCTATGACCACTAATTTCGTTTAATCTAACATTAATTAATAAATATTTGTTAAAATACAAAGAAGAAATGCATTTTTATTTAATAATCTTTACTTCTAGAAATTCAGGATTCTGAATACAAAAAGAAATTGTTTTCATAACTTCTTGCCCGATACATTTCATAAAATTATGGGAGTTTTCCAACTAGCCAAGAAGCCAGATGAAGTCAATCTCAAAAATCATCAATTTGTTGATAAAATCTTACTGAAATCTCTCCATCGTTTTTCAGAAATACATGTTCCGAAGAAACTTCGTACGCAAACAATGTGACGCCGAGACTGTAGTCAGAGTTGAAGAATATTTTGCGCTGAGACTTAAACCCGGGCTAGAAAACATGTGTGAGGGTAAAGTGAGCGATAAATGAGGCAAAATTATGGGGTATAGAAATAGGAACGCAGTAAAAAGGGAACATTTAGCTTTGGTCAATAATGGTGGCCACTTGATTAATGTTGTATTCAAAAACTTGTCCAAATAAATTGTAAAGGACCTAATTAAATAAAAATACCTCATGTATGAAAATCGGTTGTTTGTTTTATAAGTTATTCGATATTCTCATACCGACATAACTTGTCGCACTCTGTACAATATTTCAAAAATATCCTTTCGCTTAATCAATATGTGGACTATTCCCGCACTTTTATCATAAAATTATTAGTAGTGTGAGTTAGACCAGTGGTCGCTGTGGCGTAGTGGTAGTGTGTTGGGCTGCTGCGCAGAGTGTCCGGGGTTCGAATCTCGGCACAGACAAAATCAAAAAGTAGAAAAAATAATTTTTCTACACGGCACCACCTCTTGGCAGGCAATGGCAAACCTACAAGAGTAAAACTTGCTATGAAAAGCTTTTCCCTTCGCCGTTCGGATTCAGCATTAAACTGTAGGTCCCTTCCATTCATATACAAATATAACACACACAATATGAGTGGATGCGAAAAGCTCGGCCTAGTCCCTCCATGGGCTGTTGTGCCATTAAAAGTAAAGTAAGTGAGTTAGACCAAATCGTTTTTTGTTGTGATTTTTGTTCAATACTGCATCAGGCATACTTAATGCACAAAGTAAACCACAAAATTATATCAAAGTTGTAACCTTAGGTGACGAGATGGTTTTATTATTTTTACATTTTACTTTTTACTCTAAGATATATTTTTTTGCATGTGGTTTGACAATTCTGTGCGTTTTTGTTTTTGTTTTTTTCTTTCTTCTTGTTCCGGTAATTATGTACAGTTCAACCTGTAATACGCTGTGTCTTCCGATCTAACTTCACCCAATGAACGTAACTATTCTAATTGTGGTTTACAGTTACCCAAAGAACATAACAATTCTAATTATGATTTACAAAGTCAAGACTCTACTAACTGAGAAAACGGTTAGCCACAAGCCCTGATAGCAAATGTATTGGAGTTCCATCAAATTTGAATGCTTACCAAATACTAATAAAAATGGTCAAACAAAAATCAATTTTGTATGCTCATAAACCACACAGTTTCACTAATAAAAAAGAGACAGAATAGAAAAGGAACAACAAAATATCCAAAACAATATGGTGTACGAAATATCGTAAAAATATATGTATTACATATATAAGGACAACAACAAAAACTTTCGGCACACGATTAGCGGAACACAAAGCGGACGTGAGAAATAAAAAGGAAAGAACAGCGCTAGCGCAACACTTGATACGTAGCGGGAACACGACGGACTTTAAAAACTCAAAAATATTAGATATAGAAAAAAAAGAGAGAAACAAAATGACACTTGAAACACTGAGAATTCAACAGAAAACGAACACAGCAATAAATCAGAAAAAGGACATACACAACACATACCAAACATACTTAGTAGGGACATAAATAATGTTACAACATTGAACACACCCATTCCAATAGTAGAATTGAACATACCTTGTTATTACCACATGGTTAATGAAAGCTAACCTCTAACGGGAATTGAAAATTGTGTCAGCTTATACCATGGAGTGGTCAGATAATGAGAACGTATCGCTGTTATAGGTATCACCTTTTAAGTGTGAAATGAAAATAGGAGATATTTTCAAAAGCTCCGCCCACTCGCGATTAGTCGCATGTTCGTCTACCGGTGCATAAAAATGTTTGGGAGACTGGAGATATCAAAGACCGCCACCGGTCGGGCTGTCCACGTACAGTTCGCACGCCGCAAATCATCAAAGCCATCAAATCAAAAATTCAGCGAAATCCGCTCCGAAAACAGAAAATCATGGCCCGTGAGGTGTATATCACGCAAAAGTATATGAGTCGAATTATTAAAAAAAACTTGGGACTTGGTGCCTTCAAACGTCGCACCGGACATTTGTTGACTGCAGCTTAGAAAAAAAATGGTGTAGAAACATCCAATCAGTTTTTGGTGAAGCACGCTGATAACTTGCACAGAAACATCTTGTTTACGGATGAAAAAATTTGTACCGTGCATCAAAAATTTAACAAGCAAAATGATAGGGTGTATCCAGGCCCATCCAAGGAAGCATCTGAACTGATCCCTCGGGTCGAAAAGGGTCATCACCCAGCTTCAGTCATGGCTTGGTGGGGTGTTTCTTACGATGTAGTCACTGACTTGCATTTCTTCGAATAAGGGGTCAAAACTTCGGCCAAAGTTTACCAATAAACCGTTTTGGAAGCTGTTGTGAAGCCACTTAACCATTCCCTGTTCCAAAACCAGCTGTGGACTTTCCAGTAGGATTCTGCGCCAGCCTATAAAACTAAGACGACCCAGCCATAGCTCTGAAGAATGGCAGTCTGGCAGCCCTGATTTGAACGCTCTGCATTACAAATTATGGACATTTTTAGAGTACATGGTTTTCCACAAAAGAGACCCCAACATAGATTCTCTGAAGACTGCTTTGATCCGTGCTGGCAGCACTTTTCCAATGCACGAGGTGCGTGCAGCTATTGATGAATTGGCCAGTGCGACTTAAGGCGTGCGTGAAGACCAAAGGCGGGCATTTCGAATAAGTAATTGCTTTTTGTATACTTACTCACTTAACTGGCACTACAACCGATGATCGGTCTTGGCCGCCTCTACAAAACTTCGCCAGTCACCTCTGCTATGCGCACGCTGGCGCCAGTTGATAAGGCCAAGTGCAGTCAGGTTGCCCTGCACCTGGTCTTTCCAACGGAGATTAGGACGTCCCCTTCTGCGTGTTCCTCCACCGTGGTTCGAATAAAACACCCTTCTAGCCGGAGCGCTTTCTTCCATTCGCTCAACATGACCCAGCCAGCGAAGCCGCTGGAGTTTTATACGCTTGACTTTGAGTATGTCAGTGTCGGCGTACAGCTCATACAGCTCATCGTTCCATCTTATTCGATACACGTCGTCCACGCATACTGAACCGTAGATCTTACGGAGTATCTTCCTCTCGAATGCTCCTAACAGCCTCTCATCGTTGATGGTCAATGTCCACGTCTCTGCGCCATACATTAGGACGGGAAGGATGAGGGACTTATAGAGCGTTATTTTCGTCGGTCGAGAGAGGGCTCTACTTCTCAATTGCCTACTGAGCCCGTAGTAACACCTGTTGGTAAGAGTTAGTCTCCGCTTGATTTCAAGGCTGACATTGCGTTTTGTATACAATGTACAATACGAGTATATATCAATAAATATATTTAAAAAAATTTATCAAAAAAAATAAATTATTTTTAATTTTATAACATCAATAGGCAATAGCAAACCTACAACAGTAAAAATTGCCCGTGAAAATCTTTTCTCTTCGCCGTTCGTTCATGTACAAATATAACACGCACAATATGAGTGGATGCGAAAAGTTCGGCCTAGGCCCTCCATGGGCTCTTGTGCCATTAAAAGTAAGTAAGTAAGTAAAAGTACTATTTATATCTATTTTTATGTTTTACCTGGTGTTTACACCAGGCAGTTTGGCCCAGGCAATAGCAATGCATTCACACTTTTTCACCAAAACACTCACACTTATACAATAATTGTCTTCGCATTTGCCTCTGATTTTCCATAGACAATGATGGAAACAAAAACGTTGTCCTTTCAAGAAAATACGAGAGAAAACAAAATAAAACGCATACATATAAAATTTACCGCGCAAAACAAAAAATAATTGAATTGAATTGTAAATTTTATTAAAATTAGTAAAATTGTTGCTAATATATTTTTAATAATATATATTTATAATTTGCAGACTACATAGAATGGAAAAGGAGAGAAAACTAAAAATTTATTTTAATTTAGATGTTTTTAATTGTTAATAAGTTATCAAATTTCGAAAAAAGTAGACATACAACAGAGTGAGCCGTCGAGACGTGTCGTCGTTCGGCGGCTTGCTAGAAATGAATTCCTTCAGTAATTCTCTAGACGCCTATGTCACGAAGACAACTTTTTTGACAGCTACTTAATACATACATATTCTCAATTGTCTTCAGAGCATTATTGTCTGATGTAAGCAAAGCGTTACATATCAATAAATAACCAAACTCCCTGATAAATGCGCCGAAACGCGTAGGAGAAAATTAAAATTACAGCGTTATTCTTTAAATTGTTTCACCTTAAAAACGACCAAGAATGCCCGTAAAAGCAAATCAAAATTATTAATATTTTTACATTACATTAATTTATATGTAGACGTATTAACTAGTTGAGAAAAATATGAAGAACTGATCTGGTAAATGCAAAGTTGCTGTGATCAATGCAAGTTACCTCTAACATTCTTCGACATTTGCGATTGAAACATAAAAATTAATTCAAAGAATATAGAATATGAAGAACTGATCTGGTAAATGCAAAGTTGCTGTGATCAATGCAAGTTACCTCTAATATTCTTCGACATTTGCGATTGAAACATAAAAATTAATTCAAAGAATATGAAGAACTGATCTGGCTACAGCTGCGACGTGATTTGCATTAATATGCTACCAATTTCAACAGCGGAAGAATAAGTCTTTAAGAGGTTTTCTTACTTAATCCTTAATCCTTAATCCTTAATCCTATATTGAAGTAAGTAATATGTATCGATTTTGGTACTACTGTTGAAGTATGGTGGACGATCATGTCTTTATGGAAATCAAAGCCAAATTCATTCCGTCTTAATTGTAATATTATTCATTAGAGCAATTTTCAAGCCGTTTCCTCGAAAATTCACTTCCGAAGCACACATCCCCTAAATTTACTAACATCAACAGATTTGAAAAATATTTTAAGAAATATCCGCACAAATTTAGAAAAACATAGCAAAGTCAGGATAAATACACTTTCTTTGGTCTAGCCCAGGCATTCGGTGCGTAACAACCGTTTTTTCGCTCGCTCTATAAACTATCTCTATTGGTTAGGTGCTGGTTATACTGATGTTCGCTGTTCGACGAACACATGATATTTTACTCTCGTGATCGGTGTAGTGGTTACATTGGTGTTCGTTACAGAGTTGTTTTTTTGTTGAAATTCAGTTTTTTTTAATACTATATTATTCATCACGGCAACACTAAATAGTATACCAAAAAACTTTAAACGATTTTATTAATATGGAGCGTGAAATTAATAACGTAATTGAAAAATTATGAAAATAATATGATTTTTCTTCAATAGTTTTTTGATAAAATATATTTAATATTCACTTTTAAAAACTTAAAACATTCGCAACTTCGCTTTTCTGCATATGAAAATAATGATGTAAAGATTTGCATGTTTACCTTAAATTTCACAATACATTTTTGTTCTTTTTTTGTGGAATAACTATTTGACACCCTGAATACTCGGCATGCTCGGTGTACATTTCACCCAGCATACTTATCATGTTCGGTGGGAGAGTGAGTAAAAGCTCTTTTTTCGTGTTCGGGCAACAACAATTGCATGGTGTTCGCCGAGTAAAATTTGAATATAACCACAACCTTACTAGCATCGCGTGGTTTATGTGTGTGAAACGGTAAATTACCATTACAGTACAGAAAACTTTTTGTACATACTATATAAATATTTAGGTATATGCTGATGCATAAAAAACAAAATAAAAAAATGCTTTTCGAATAGAAACCGCTTGCGCTGCAAGGTGCCAAACTAAACGGGTCTGAGAAATAATTAAATTCACATCATCGCTTAATTATGTTCCACACCTTAAAACTGTGTCTCAAAATTTTGTCCTTGAAGATCAGAATGCATTAAAACGTACCTCAACATCAGAAGGAGGACTTAGGTCCAGCTATTTGCATTTGCATCCATTCATGTTGTGCGTGTTATATGGTAAAGTGGGAATAAAAACGACGTCTCTAATTACAGACCAATTTCCAAGCTATACACGGTATCGAAACTCTTCGAATGCATTATTAAAGAGAAGATACTGTTTGCAACCAAACGCCTAATTTGTCCAAACCAACATGGATTTTTTCGTGGCAGATCAACAGTCTATAAACTTACTGTGTTTGCTCCTCAAGATCGTATTACTGCATTCCAAAAGGGTTCACAGATTGACTCAATTTACACCGATTTTTGGAAAGCTTTTGATAAAGTCTCTCACAATATTATGTTAAAAAACCTTTCAAACCTGGGTTTTCATTAAATTTTTTTAATTTGGTTTAAATCCTATTTAAGTAATCGACGATGTGTTGTTATTGTTGATAATGTACTTTCCCAGGCATTTATAGCCTCGTCCGGTGTCCCGCAAGGTAGTGTCTTGGGACCTTTGTCGTTTGTGTTATTTATAAATGCGAAATATCTACTCTTTGCTGATGATCTCAAAATTTACTCAGTAGTAAAAAAATCATCTGACTCATCGTTACTCCAGTCCGAACTTAACAAACTCACTATCCACTTTTGTTGCTGTAAAAACTGAAATAAAGGATCTGGGTGTTTTCTTTGACCGCAAACTAACTTTTGCTAGTCACATTAACTCTGTTATCTCCAAATCCTATGCGACGAAATAGGTTCGAGTTTTCGGATCCTTATACACTTAAATTGCTCTGTACTTCCTTTGTTCGATCAAGACTGGAATATGCCTCTGTTATCTATCATATTTTTCATTTAAACCGTATTGACCGCATCCAGAAAGTTTCCTCACCCAGTGCCTAGTAACATCGCCATCCTGTATACTGCTGCCATTTGAACAGGCCAGTTTTGCAGAATTGATCATCTTCGTATATTTATTTCAACAAAAAACTAAAACTCAGTTAGTAAGGTTCAATATTCAAAAAGCCAAACTGTGTCGCAGCACGAATCTAACGAAAAGAATCGTATATAAAATAATAGCAATTCTGCGCGCTTATTCCTAAAACAAAAAAGAAATCATTATTATGAAGTGCTTTAAATACGTCGTATCGAAATTTACAAAAATATTTAGGTGCTTAAAGACAAAAAGGGAAGAGGAGGGGGACGAACACCCAGATATCATATACGCCGTCAAGTTCGAGTTTAATAAGGAATTGGATACCTGGACGGCAATTATCTAGGATGAAGTTAAGAATACAAAGGATTCAGGGCTGCAACAAATCCGCTCGCAGTGAAAAAAGGCAGTGGCGTAGCCAGATCAAGTGACACCTGGGGCGGCCCTAAATGATCAACACGTCAATAAAATCAAGGAATTGGTGCTCGAGAATCGACGATTAACAGTCAGAGACCTTACTGGTATCGTTGGAATATCGGAAGGATCAGTGAAAACCATTTGAAAACATCATTTCGGCCTAAGAAGAGTGAATGCACGATTGGTTCCAAAATCACTGCATTGGTTTTACGAGACCATTTTGCCAAAAATTCGACTGATATCGTTACGCAACCACCCTACCACCCTATTCGCCTGACTTAGCACCGTGTGACTTTAGGCTATTTTCTAAACTCAAAAAACCGCTTCGTGAACACCGTTTTGAGTCAATTGAAGACATTAAACATGAATCGCTAAACGCATTGAAGGCTATTCCGGAAATTGACTTTAACAACTGTTTCGAGAATTGGAAAAAACAAGTGTATTGTGGCCGGGGGGGATTACTTTGAAGGGGACGAAATAGATTTGGAAGAATGAATAAAAAAATTTGAAATTATGAACAAAGTCTTACTAACTTTTGCCCACAGTAGTTCTATATCTTGGTCATGAAGTTGGCATCCAAATTCCTCGTGAACATGATTAATTTGCCAAATCCTTGTTTTGTGAAGCATCCCCAAACATGAACCTTTCCTGGATGTTTCACTGATCGCTGGAGCATCTTACCATCTTGGACCAAGTGGACCCAGCACGCTTAATAGTGTTTGTCATCCAAAAGGAGGATTCGTCTGTGAACACCACTTGGCTCCAATCGTCATCCACATGTTCAGTTGCCAACTCTTGGCGTTTTTTTATTTGCTTTGCAGTTAGTAAGGGTTTTACCGTGGTTGCTCGAAATTTGATCTGAAACTACCTCAAACGGTTTCTTATTGTATTCAGAGAGACATTTATGCCCTTTCGAGCCAATTCTTGTTTAGCTGCTTTCAAGGTTATGGCTGGATTAGCTTCGAAAATCCACTTTATAACCAAGTCCTCCTGTTTTGAGGTAGCACTACAAATGCCGCGATTTGGCAAGTCGTCCACATTTTTGTGCACCAAAAAGTGTTGGTTCCCATGCTGGACAAACGCCTTCGACTTTTTTAAGTCGAAGCACTCAAGTGGGACATCTTGGGACCTTTTGGATGGGAACAAAGAAAAACTGCTTCAAAACGTTTCGCGTATACGGAACTCATTTCTTAAATATGCTCTTGAGACGAAAGCGTATAATGGACTGTTTCTACAATTAATTACTTTTAATGGCACAACAGCCCATGGAGGGCCTAGGCCGAGCTTTTCGCATCCACTCATGTTGTGCGTGTTATATTTGTACATTAATGGATTTCTACAATTACATTGCGCAATTTAGAATGAAATCAAGTTTTTTGAAAATCAAGGCCGATTGCTTTCTTTTTGAAAGTACTGTATGTCTACTAATTTCGTTTAATCTAAAATTAATAAATAAATTTTTGTTAAAATACAAAGAAGAAATGCATTTTCATCTAATAATTGTTACTTCTAGAAATTCAGGATTCTGAATATATACAAGGAAAACAAGCAAACTAGAGAGACATTAAGAAATTTCTGACTGACTCACCTTTGACATAGCAAAATTACACTGTACAACATATTAAGATACTTAAGACTCACTTTTAACAAGTCAAAATTACTCTCTAACTTGATAAAATGTTGCAAAAATGATGGAACTTGAATTGATGAAACTTTGTCAAGATTGACAAAATAGATCGTAGTATATATGAATATATCACTTCGCCGGTCGGATTCGGCATTAAACTGTAGGTCCTTTCCATTCATGTTACAAATATAACACGCACGAAAGCTCGGCCTAGGCCCTCCATGGACTGTTGTGCCATTAAAAGTAAAGTAAATATATGAATTGCGTCAACTTTTCTAGGTTTCAAAACTAACTTTGTGTCGCTGATGACGATTCTGTGAAAATTGATTAGCAAGAAGAAAGAATACGTCGGTTAAAACTATACCTTTTTTTGAGGTCGTTGAGACAGTAAGAGGAATACTTTCCCGAATAACGTGTTTTCCCAAAAAGGTGGCTACTGGGGTCGGAGTTATAGGGGCAAAATGCTATTGTAATTAAAATAAGAAGAGAGAGAATAATCACAGCAACAGAAGCACATTTGTTGCCTTCTTCATCGCCTATTCCTTATTATAAAAATTATGTATTATAAATTGAGCCAGAATTCCATGAAGGATAACTTTCGCTCAAGCTGAGACACCAAACATGTACCTACTACTTTAACCCTTTCCTTATCATGGTAGCCATATGGCTACCGAATTTAAATTCAATGATTCGACTTTCATTTGTTGTATTTTTCCCATTTAAAAAGTGTAAGGTTTCAAATACAACATTCCCCGAAAGTTTCCCATTTAAATATTTAAGCTTTTTTATTGGCAACACCGATAACTTTTGACATTTGCTTGGTGACTTCCGCTTATGCTGCATTTTAGTGTTTCATAAATTTGTTTTCAATAAAAAAAACATAAAATAATTTAAAATTTGTTAATAAAACATATTTTCGCGTAAGTAAAGGGTGTTTTTTCTAGAAGTGTGGGGTTCAATTTGGTAATACTTTTTTCGGAGTTGGTCTTTTTGACAGCTGTCGCTCAGTTTGGTTTGCCATTTCATCATGAATAGACTTACGCCTGAACAATGTTTGAAAATTATTGAAATTTATTATCAAAATTCATGCGCTGTGAAAAAAGTGTTTCGCAAGCTACGTCCATTTAGCGACGAGGCTCATTTTTGGCTCATAGATACGTGAATAAGCAGAATTGCCGTATTTGGAGTGAAGACCAGCCAGAGGCAATTCAGCAGCTAGCAGTGCATCCCGGAAAATTCACTTGTTGGTGCGGTTTATAGGCAAGCGGCATCATTGGGCCGTATTTCTTCAAAGACGATGAAGGCCGCAACGTTATGGTCAATGGAGAAAGTTACCGTTCGATAATAACAGACTTTTTATTTGCCAAAAATGCTAGAATTGGACTTGGCCGACATGTGGTTCCATGCCATACTGCACGCGAAACCATGCATCAATTGAGAGTCGAATTTGGTGACCAGTTAATCTCACGTTTTGATGTAGTCAATTGGCCACCAACATCGTGTGAATTGACCCCGTTAGACTATTTTTTGTGGAGCTATGTTAAGTCTCTTGTCTATAGAGACTAGCCAAACACGATTACTGCTTTGGAAGCCAACATTGAACGCGAACACGTCATTTGTGAGATTCCGGCCGAAATGTGTGAAAAAGTGCGCCAAAATTGGACCTTCAGAATAGACCACTTGAAGCGTAGCCGCGGGCAACATTTAAGTGATTGGTATTTTAGTAACTAATTGTTGTTATAATTTTCATAGCAAAAATGTCACACTCTAGAAGAATTTGCTAGGCAATGAAAAAGAAATTTTGAAAATGTTGGAAGGGGATGATTCAGAAGAGGAATGCGCTGAAGATAGTGAAGACGATTATGAAATGTTGGTAATTTTTAAAATAACCAAAGCAGGCCTCATTAATTTCGACTAATTTTAGTGGCAAATGGCATTGAAATCCGTTCGGAAGAAGTTCAGGAATCAGTTGAAAACGTTACTCATCCGGCTGATATAGAATTGAAATGGCGTAAGATTGATATCGATCATATAGAGAGATTTTGCGAGCTTTTTCAGAAGAGACTATGGAACAAACTATATTTTAAACAATTATTTTCTGATGCAATTGTGTCTAACATCGTGTACCAAAGCAATCTTTACTCCGTACAAAATACTACGAATACCCCACTGAATACAGATATTTCTGAAATGTCAAAATTTATTGGTATCAACTTATTATCAAGCGTAGTTCATTTGCCGCAATATCGATTGTATTGGGCTCAATCTACCAGATTTTCACCAATTGCTGATGTGAAGCCAAGAATTAGATTTGATATCATTAAAAAAAATTTTCACTTAGATGACAATATCGAAATGAAAGAAAGATCTGATCCCACGTACGATCGTCTTTTTAAGATTCAGCCATTTTGGACCGCCGTGAGAAAAGACTTTTTAACCCTAGGATACTAACCTTCAACTGTGAGGCGGAACGAATTCGGTTTTCTCGCGATATTTCACGAACACCTTTAGCGATTAAAGCAAGCGTTTACGCCAACTCAGTTTAGCGCTGTACGAGCTTGTGAGCAGACGCACATTGTACAGTGACTTTGAGCGGCTGAGTTACACGCCCTCTTGACGCCTGACAGGCGAACGTTAGTAGTAACGTGTTTAACGTGTTTTTAGCTATTTTCTGTTCTGAATAAGATTTGGAAGAAGATTTTGATTCGGATGACAGTTTTGCTGACCCTAATTATATTGCTGAATCTGACGATGACACGAAAAGCTCGGCCTAGGCCCTCCATGGGCTGTTGTGCCATCAAAAGTAAGTAAGTAAGACGATGACACAAACAATATAGTTGTAAGTAAACCAAATGCTACTAGTGTTCAGTCAACGTCGAGCTTTGTCTACCAAGATCCAATCGGAACCACATCGAAGAGGGCGAAGTTATCAGATTGATGCGAGACTCTTATCATTAATCCTTCCACATCTGTTATAAGAGTCAAGAATAATTTCGTTTGGCATTCAGAGCGATCTTCGTCGAGCAAAAGTTCAATGAGAACTCCTGCTAGGAAATGTAAAAAGGAAAACGTTCACTTTGCAGCTTTTGCCCAGCGAAGAAAAAACGTATGAGTGTGTATTACTGCATAAAATGTAAAAAAAAAACTTTTTACTTGAAGCATAGATCACCAAATTGTTATCAATGTGATACAAAAAAAGACTGATTTCATTTTTCTGTACAAGTCATAATATAAAAGTCAAATGGTTAATTATTTTTAAGTTTGAAAGAAAGGACGAATACCTTTAAAATGATATATAAATTATTTAGGGTCGTTTGCATTAAATTTTTTTTTTAATTTTATTTTTTAAGGATATCTTTCAAAAAGATGATAAAAAATGTGTTCCTCTTCAAAATGAACTATTTTTATTATTATTAAAAATAAAGTTATTGAATTATTTAATTTCTTTACTTTAGAAACATATAAAATATGTTTTGGCCCTTCTTTTAAATAAATTGAAGGTTTTAAAAAGTCAAAAGTTGTATTTTTTTTTTCAAAGTAGCCTCACAGGCAACCGTTAGTATTAAGGGGGGAAAAATTAAGGTTAGTACTTACTTTACTTTTAATGGCACAACAGCCCATGGAGGGCCTAGGCCGAGCTAGGTTGAGCGTGTTATATTTGTACATGAATGGAAGGGACCTACAGTTTAATGCCGAATCCGAACGGCGAAGTGAAAAGGTTAGTACTTACTTTACTTACTTTTAATGGCACAACAGTCCATGGAGGGCCTAGGCCGAGCTTTTCGCATCCACTCATGTTGTGCGTGTTATATTTGTACATGAATGGAAGGGACCTACAGTTTAATGCCGAATCCGAACGGCGAAGGGAAAAGCTTTTCATAGCAATTTTTACTCTTGTAGGTTTGCCATTGCCTGCCAAGAGGTGGTGCCGTGCAGAAAAATAATTTTTTCTACTTTTTGATTTGGCCTGTGCCGAGATTCGAACCCCGGACACTCTGCGTAGCAGTCCAATGCACTATGACTACACCACAGCGACCACAAGGTTAGTACTCTAGGGTTAAAAATTGATCCTTAGGGGATGAATTCTATTGACGAAGTTCTTATTCCAACAAAATGCAAAAATAGTCTGAAACAATACATTTGCCACAAACCACACAAATGGGGTATTAAAATGTTTGCAAGAAATGGTGCAAGTGGGATTATGTATGATTTCGAAGTTTATGCTGGAAAGAGCACAATTACAAACAGAAATCAATTGGGTATACGCGGAGACGTTGTAGTAAAATTGTGTGAAAATCTGCCGAAAAATTTGAAAATTTTAAGGTTTTAACGGATAGCTGGTTTACATTGTATAAACTAATTAGCGCTCTAAAAGAAAATGGCATATTCCTCACAGGAACGATAAGACATAATAAACTTCCAAATTGCAAGCTGGCCTGCGATAAAACTTTGAAATGCGAAGGCAGAGGCTCTTTTGACTACCGAACTGAGAGAAGTGAAAACATGTGCTTGTCAAGTGGTTGGACTCTAAACCAGTTTATTTGGCATCAGCAATTTACGGAATTGACCCATTTGAGAATGTTTCAAGATGGTCATCCAAAGACAAAAAGCATGTACATGTTCTGCGGCCTAATATAGTAACCCAATATGTTCGCTATATGGGTGGAGTGGACCTCAGCGATATGTTGGTTGCTCTCTATAGAACGAAAATAGGAACTAAGAAATATTACCTACGCATTTTTTACCACCTATTGGACGTATGTGTTGTAAATGCGTGGCTGCTGTATAAAATGCATTGCACCCAAAAGCAGGTACCAGGTAAAAAATCGTTACTCGTCCTCAAATCTGTAAATTGCTGATGGCATGATAAATGCTGGTTTTATTACCAATGACAGGAAGAGAGGAAGACCGTCAGATCCAAAGGACAACAGTCCAGCCCCATTAAAACCGAGGAAAACTTCTTCACAAAGGCCAATTATTGATGTACAATATGACGCTATAAGCCACTGGCCAATGTCAGTTGAAAAAAAAGAGAGATGTAAATATTGTAACGACAGGGCTACATTTTCCAGAATAAAATGTCAAAATTGTAATGTTGCTGTGTCTTTGACAAAAGACAAGAATTGTTTTAATATGTTTCATAACAATTAAACATTAAAAAGTGTAAATAAATGATCAACTTCTTAATACGAAATTTCTTTTCATTTTGTTCTAAAAAATCCAATGTAGCCACTTCCTACCTCCCACTGGAAAATCCAAATCATTTAAATTTTGATGCAGAATCATTTAAAATACTCTTCTCACTCAAAATAACCTCATGCTGATTTTGTTCTACGGCTGCTTCATAATTCGGGAAGGAAAGGTTTTAAATTATTTTGTGGTACAAATTTGTTTCCTGGATATAAAGTATTTTATATATATATTTATTGAAATCATATAGAAATAGTTTGCTAAAGCTACGTTAAATATCTATTGCAGGAAAAACTATAAGAAAGATGAAAAGAAAATTAAATGTTCCGGATCACTGTTGTTTTGTGTTCATTCACTAGCCCGAACAACCGCGGCAACCACAGTGGACACACTCCACAATGCGCCCCTCTTCTAGCTTCGACTTGGGTACGCGACATATGCAATTTGTGCCGAAATTCGTATCACGCGTCTGTATGCAACGCAGGCAGCATAAATTCTCATATCCCGATTTTTTCCATTTAGCAATTAAGTTGCCATCGGCAATCTTCTCCTTGAGGCAGTAATCGTAGAGTTCGCGACTGATCGCTTTGCGGCGAAAGAACAAATCATAAATGTAGCGTGACTTTTGATGATGTATCTTGAAAATTGGCCATAACGATTCGGTGATACGTTTGCCTTCATGTGGTTCAGTTTCAGCTAAAAATAACAAATGCGCATAAGATATTGATAAACATACGAATGTTTATGTATTTATTATATGTTAGTTTTACCTTCACGCATTTTTTGTTCCAGTTCCTCCAATGTTGGTTCGATTAATTCCCAGCCATCTGGTGGAGATTTGCGACTTCTTCTTACTTTCGGCATTACGCAATTGTTGATTAATTAATATTTTTCGAATTCTTTTATAAAACTAATAAATAATATTGTTTATTTATTTAAATATTTGAAATTCGCCTTTCTTCGACAACAATATACGAATTTAGAATGCATGCAGCTGATACAAAAGCTGTTTGACATTTTCACTGAACTGGGTTGCATTTTTAAGGATTAGGAATTTTCAGATATATCGCTGAAACTGTTGTTTTTGTTAAAACGGACGGAACGGAGATTTGGATTTATTATCATCGTTCTCGCGCCGGGATTTTACGTGAAGCCTCAAATCGTTCAAGCAACTTTTTTGTTGACATTTGTTATCCATCCATATGTTCGTGAACAAATTATAAAGAATTTAAAAAGTAATTGGCTGGAAAATTAGGTAAGTGACGATTTGTGGTCGCTGTGGCGTAGTGCTAATGCGTTGGACTACTACGTAGAGTGTCCGGGGTTCGAATCTCGGCACAGGCAAAATCAAAAAGTAGAAAAAATTATTTTTCTCTACGGCATCACCTCTTGGCAGGCAATGGCAAACCTACAAGAGTAAAGATTGCTATGAAAAGCTTTTCACTTCGCCATTCTGATTCGGCATTAAACTGTAGGTCCCTTCCATTCATCAACAAATATAACACGCACAACATGAGTGGATGCGAAATGCTCGGCCTAGGCCCCACATGGGCTGTTGTGCCATTAAAAGTAAAGTAAAAGACGATTTTCATTGCAATCTCTTTCCATTTTAAAAATGGAAACCATCACTTTCTACCTCGAGCACAAACAATTTTTACCGAATGAAATTTCTCACATAAATATGAAGGAATATAGCGAAAAATAATAAATGAAAATGAGAATAATCTCAGAAATACCCTCAAGAAAACTAAGAAAACCGAGCACGAGTTCTATTGTCTAACCCCTTTACAACTCAATCCCCTCACTTTCTCAATTAGCCAAGCATGGGCAATCCAATCTCTGTGCAAATCCCGTCTTTGGGAACATCAGTATATATGTATCCACGTTGGTTTGTTAGTTTATATACTTGGGTTATATTAGATCGCCTCTACATTTACCAACTTCTCAAAACAATTTTTCCATTTTGAAGGCGAGAAGTGATAGAAGTGAGAGGTTAAGTACTCTTTTCTGTTCCCACTTCGCTTCAAATTCAAAAAATTGGAAGTAAATAGGAACATTTTCACTACTCATTAATTTACTTCTTTCACGTATGTTTCAAAAAAAAAAAAACAAAGCAGTAATGTGATCGCCCACAATGTTTAACTAATCTTAAACAGTCCGAACGGAAGAAGTCTTGTTCGTTTGCAATGAATACCGTCTACACTTGGCGAACATCACTCGCAGCAATTTACTAGAAATAAGAAATATTACGTTCGTTCGCCTAATTTTCACCCACCGTTAACTTACCATATAATATAGTATTGTTGTGGTCGCTAAAGCGTAGTGGTAGTGGGTTGGACTGTTACGCAGAGTGTCTGGTGTTCGAATCTCGGCAAAGGCAAAATCAGACCCCGGCACCACCTCTTGGCAGGCAATGGCAAACCTACAACAGTAAAAATTAGCTATATATATACAGGTTTTTACTTTAATAGGAAGTTTTTAACTTTCACTTAGTACATTTTTATTTGCAGTCAAAGCAACATGATTTGAAGTGAAACGTATTCATTGTCACTTTGCTCCAATCCATTTCTCGAACCGAAAACAATTACATAGTTTTTCAGCAAAACATTGATTGTGTAACATCAGCCTATGTATAACAAACGAAGCCGTTACAATTGTTAAATGTATTAGTATACAACTGAAAACTAATATGAAATCGAATGTGGTGTGACACAGACACAACGCATACGTTTAAGTAACGCAAAAAGTTGGCCAACCCTTTTGGTGCAGAATGACAGATGTCAGCTGATTATTTCACTTGCGGAAGTATCCGTTGGCAACGTATGCATTGCGTCGTCGCTCTCCTTCATTTTCTCATGTTTGTTGTATACTTCGCTGTCAAGTATACAACGGATTCTACGTCCGAGTTTTTGCACTCACTGCTATTTGGTCCGATTTTACTATGTACAAATCCAACTCTGTTTTCCACAAAAGAAATCATAAATGTGGACTGTGGGACGCAATTCAATTGTCAGTTTGTTTTTGGCAAGTATTTTTTGTTTATCTTCCATCTCGCTCATATACTTTGTTTTAGCATAAATTGCAGTTTTTGTTTGTATGTTCGGTGCATAAACATTTTAAAATAAATTTTCTTAAGTTTGCGTAGATAAGAAAAATGCACAAATAATAAAGGAAAGTGTGGATTTATAATCGATAAACAAAAACTTTAAATTGTAAACGATAATTGTGTGAGTAGTACGTTCTTGAGAAAGCGCAGAATTTTATGAGGGCAAACATTTTGTTGCCATTTGGAATAAAAGTAGTGGAGCAATTCCGTTCAGCAACCTCCTCGAGCAAACGAACAGCTGCGCGGCTCTCACCAGACACACATATTTGGAAATTATCTCAAGCAAAACAACAAAAGACAAATTTGGAAGTTCAAAATTGAATTTAATTGATTTACGACGACGGCGATTGACATTTGCACTCACTCTCCTTGCCTCCCTCTTGCTCCGTGGACGTTGTTTCTATGTGAATCTCGTGAATCATGTCGTCTAATTTTTCAACTCCGGTTAGAGGCAGTGCAGCTGGTGGTGGGGCACGTTCGAATTACAAGGATATTTATGATTTGCTTGAAAAGCTTTGTAAGAATTTTGTAGGTTCCACAGACAACCACAGTAAGTACAAAAACAAATTACATTTATATTTTCCTAATGTAATCTTCAACAAACTTCAACAAAATACATCAAAAACAAAAAAATTTTAATTAGCTTTTCCCTTGTAAATTTTTTTGCTTTATTTGAAAGTAATTGAGAAATTCCTGAAAAATTTTAATTGAAATTAATTAGCAATTTCTTTTATGACCAGTGTTTGTGGGTTTTGTTATACTTGTTTTCGCTTGCATTTGCTGCATTTTATCTAATTTATTAATGTTTCACTCTTCAATTCCAGGGGATATACTACGAAATGTTACACAATACATTTCCAATTGTCCCACTGCGCTTGGTTCCACCTTACCATTCGATGAGGCATCTCTAGTAGCAAAAATCACACAGCATATAAATGGTGCAACTTCATTGAACACAGTTGCAGGCAGCAGTGACAATGGAGCCACTGGTGGAAAAGGAGACGGAGCAGCAGCGGACGGAGCAAATGGCATCGTTGATGCTGCTAGTGGAAGCAACTCACAGAATAGCTCCACGTTATTTTTAAATTTACACGAACAACTTAAGGCTAGCGTAAGTGTGCGGTGGTGTGCCAAAAATAAGAAAATTCTTATTCATCAGTTATACATACATATGTACGAATATGTATCTACTATAAATACCTCCGATTTTTATGTTTCATCATCATAGAGAAAAGAAGCAATTTTATCTTTCAAAATTTTTAAGTTCTTACCTTTTTTTGGTTTTTATGTATCCAAAACAAATAAATAAATTTTTAACAATCAATTACTACAGCAATTGGATTCACGCCAACGCAGCGCTTTGCTAACATTTCTCTTCTATATGGCCGATTCCAAGTATGCGCCTGAAAATGGTTACAACCACAGAAGCACTCGTCATCCAATATCAGCTTCAATGTCTTCAAATCCAGCGCTGCATTCTTTACGTTCGCATATTTTACAAAAGCCACAAGCATCGTATGGCGTTGGTTGCGGTGGAGGAAGTGCCAGTATGGGGCAGCATACTATCGGTTTAAGTCGTGTAAGTACAAAGGTCCGATAATACATAAATAGGGAATGTGCGAGTCAATAGCCGAACGACATTAGCGATGTAGATGATGTTTTAACCTTTATTTTTTAAATAGACTCCCGCTCTGTACAATGATTCAAAGTTCTCGTCGCTGCGTAAAAATAATGCAACTAATTTATCGGATAATGATGCCGGCAGTGGTGGTGGTGGTCCATCAGCTATGAGCACACAGCTTTCATTGCGCGGTGGTGATTTTACAAAATTAATGGAAGCACAAAATAATCTCAACGATGACATTGTGCAGAATGTTATTTATGCATTCACTGGTATACAAGGCAAATACTTGAAAAAGGACGTAATATCGGGAAAATTCAAATTGGATGCCAGAGCAAAAACCTTAAATATCGTGCAAGCGGGTATGTTGCTGCGTCTTTCCGAATTGGGGTAGGTGAAAATCATATGTACATATATGTAAGCTTATCAGTATTTCAACAATTGAATCAAATGTCTTCTTTTAAAAAGTTACTATCACGATCTCGTGCAATCGTATACCAATACTAAAAGTGGCTTGTGTGCTTTGGGCTTAATGGGTCAAGGTTTTATATCGGCACTAAAAAATGAGCTTACAAAATATTATGGTATGGTTGCAATGCTGCAGGAGCAGGTTAGTGCAAAGCAACAAAGTCTTAGTATATACTTTTTTTAGAATAAATCTTTCTTTCTCTCATGTTCACAGCTCAATAAACAACGTAATGCCGAACAAAATATTATCTTGCATGGCACTACATTTGCACCGTCACGCCAAGAGCGCCTCACGCTAATGAAGATACTTGTTTGGTCCGTGGACCCATTACAGCGTCTGCAGTGGTTAGCTAACATAGCGGAGGCGTGTCAGGAGAAAAAGGGCGGTGCTCTCGCTTCCACAGTACACAGTTTTCTGAGTAATGGTAATCCAATGGTAAAATCGTTAGTACGGGAAATGTTGCTTGCCATTTGTGGCCCACTGTATCAAATGCTTACACGTTGGTTAATGGAGGGTGAAATTTGTGATCCACATGGTGAATTCTTTATTGAGTGTTTAGCTGAAGTTGGACCTGATCGTTTGTGGCACGATAAATATCGTGTGCGTACTGCAATGCTGCCAGATTTCATATCAACCGAATTGGCACATAAAATGTTGGTGACCGGGAAGAGCATCAATTTCCTATGCGAAATCTGTGAAGATAAACAACCGGTGAAGGGGCATGATGAATTGCGTTTGTGCATAGAAGAAAATGGTAAACGAAATAATATTTCAAATAAATTCCTGTTTCCAACGAAAACTCCTTAATTTTAACATTCTAGCTGATCATATCTTCGCAAATGTTGCCGATACAAAACTGCATTCAACCATCGATTCTATCTATTTCAATACATCGAAACATGTTTTAGATATTGTTATGGGCCCGCATAAGCTGCTCGAGCATTTACAAGCCATGCGTCGTTATTTATTATTGGGCCAAGGCGATTTTATTAATATACTAATGGAAAATCTTAAGTAAGTTTATCTTTTTTTTGTTTTTTTTATTAATAATTTTATTTATTACTTATTTTTTTGTTTTCATTATTCCAGATCTGAGCTTGATAAACCCGCTAAAGAGCTCTATTCGTATGATCTCTCTTCAATCATGGATGCTGCTATTCGCTCCACCAATGCACAATATGAAGATCCCGAGATACTCAATTATTTAGATGTTCGATTGATGACTCCCTGCGACGGTGATATTGGCTGGGATATTTTATCACTGCAGTATACGGTGCATGGTCCATTGGCTACTATGCTGGAGCCATGCATGGGCATTTATCACATATTGTTCAAGCCATTATGGCGCATGAAACATATGGAGTTTGTGTTATCATCGAAAATTTGGAAAGACCAAACGTGTAATGCTAAGGTGAGTTTGCAAAAAAAAAGAAAACTTTATTTTTCGATATTATTCTTGGTTTTATTTACCAATCCACTTTAATTGTTGGATACCTAAAACTCGCCCTAGGCCCTACGTCTGTTTTGCCATTAAAGAAGAAGAGGTAAAATACGTTAACTTATGCCACCTATGCTTTTCGATTCGCTATTATGAGCTACATACTTATATCAATTATTTTTTAATATACTTTCATATCTTAGCATTGCCAATAATCAAAAATTATTAACCGGAAGCCTAAGCATATTGTTATTGCTATATATTGTTTGCTATATAATCTTAATATTTTCTACTTCTTTTCATTACTAACACAACATGTGACTAAAAAAAAAAAAGAGTAATAACATGGAGGGGGGAGTCGTATTTAAATGGGTGGAATCAATTCATAAATGAGAAAGCGATAATTTTAAACGCACAATGTAAGATTTCCTAATTTAACTCTCCACTCGGTTAGCTCCGTCTTGCGAGAGTAAAATATATCCGTTAAAAACGACAAAATATTATTGTATAATAATTGTTTCTCATCCACATATTCCATTTTCTTTACTTCGCCTTTAACTGATTGGTTATAGTATTTGTTGTTGATTCCAAACAAACAAAAACAACAAATATCAAAAACAAAAATATAAGAAATTAAGATCTATCTCGCTTCTCACATCGAGATCATTTATGTATATAAATTTAAATGGGTAGTAGAAATGCATTAAAATTGGCATTCAATAGTTTTTCAGTGCAGTTGAATGCATTACCACAGACGGCCTCACATTGCCTCTTATTACTACTGATTCACTCCAACAGCAACGGACTGCCTTATTGCCTCTAACTGCCTTTTACTCATCTAGCTGGCATAGAAGAGCTTCAATTGTTTCCTGTTGAATTTAAGAAAGTAAAACAGTTTTTTTTTATTACTTTGTATTCTCTCTCTCCATGCCTATCACTGATTACCCATCACTGCTGCTGGTTGCTTTTGACTGTCCTTTGTTGCTCTTGATTCACTTTATTGCATCTCGATGATCATCGTTACTTATCTGACCTACTTAAACTACCTAAAATGCACATTCGACTGTTCTATATTATTGCCCTTGATTTTCTCCAACTAATCCACATCCGACTGCGTCTATCTTATTGCCCTGCTTGACCCCAACTACCTGTTATTGCCTTTGATTTACTCAGGTTGCCTCGGAGTACACCTGTCGCAATTGATAATTGATAATTGCCTCCGTATGCATCTTATCTTAGCTGCGTTTTATTTATGCGCCACTCGCTTCTAGTTACGTGTAACTAGCAGTGATAATCGTATGGGAAACAATAACAAAAGCTGCAGAGATAATGCGTATAATTATAGAAGTTATGTATAACTAGCATGCTGCTGTGTTTACCATTCCTGGTTTCTATAACAATCCCACTGTGATCTGTTAATAATGAGAGCGGAAAAATTATTTGGTAAAAAACAAAGAAGAATTGTGTCTGCCGGAAAAATAAGTGAGTTACAAATACAATTGCAAATGTTTTTTGGAGCGGAAAGAATGGTTTCAACCATAAATATAATAAAGAAGCCTATACAGAAATGCCTATTCTCATGTGCTGGAAAATCACGTCCAGCTGCTATCTAGCATATTAATTGTGAATGACAACACATGAAAATTAGAAGTTAAACCCTTGATCGTTTTATACGCACATGTTTAATGAGTTAGCGAATAAAACACAGCTAAGGAGTGAGATCGAAAAAATCGGATAACTTTGAAAGACCACTGCTTTGAAACTCTTCATCTGAATGAAAAAATTCAAACAGTAGTCTTTGCGTTGGAGAAATTCTGATCAAATACAATCACATGTTTTTTGGCTTGTGAACTTTCAGTTGAGTCATGGCATTGGAAGTGGAAAGACACGATTTAGTTGTTGAATTATTTCGAAAAAATCCGCAGTGGAGCCAGAAATTCATTGCAAATAAGGCGAAAGTAGCACAAAACACTGTCTCGATGATTCTGAAAAAATTTAATACAGACTTAACAGTTGCTAGAAAATATGGTAATGCGTTTTCGTTTCTCCACAAAAGGCGAAGAAAGTCGTTGCTCTCTTAGAGAAGAATCCAGCGTCGTCTGATCAAAAAAAAAGTAAAATTTTCGTAACAAGTGTTAACGCCGAAATTTATGTGAAGGAGAGATTGCTGCCCTTCATTAGAAAGCACAATGTATCTACTTTCTTTTGGCCTGATCTAGCCTCCTGCCACTACAGTAAAGTAACCCTTAAACGGTTCGAAGACCAAAACATCAAATTGGTACCAAAAATCGCCAACCCACCAAATTCGCCAGAACTTCGGCCTATCGAGAGATATTGGGCTCTAGTGCAAAGAACATTAAAGGCAACAAACAAAGAAGCTAAATCATCATTGGAAGATTTTAGAAATAAGTGGAATGCTGCCGCCAAGAGAGTCTCAGAAATGACAGTAAGGGCGCTAATGGCAGGCATACCGGAAAAGTTGTCCGAATTCTGTAAAAAACAACAAACAAATTAGTTTTATTGATCATTTTCTCAGAAATTACATTTTCTTTTTAAAACTGTTTAAATTTTTTTATTTGCATAAGGGATTTCAATGCTAGGACAATTTAAAGTTATCCGATTTTTTCGATCTTACTTCTTATTGTATAGTTAAGTTACTTTTATCGCACCCTGTTAAAAATTAAAAGTACCCACTATTAATTCAATGCGGCATTTAGTATAACTTAGCTTCCTGTGAATATAAATAATTCAATCAACTCCACTTCCCGTATAGTCATAGTAATATTTCAACCCTTGACCATGCCATATTCTCTCTAGCTACTATATTCTATTTGCCTATTCATTACCAATTAGCATATGTCAAGTAAGTAATAATATAATCGAAAATTTATATATGCAATAGGTAAAGTAAATCAATTACAACAACAGGTACATTGGTATAAACCAAATGGCATGGTAATTAAATTCAGTGACCAATTTTTTTTCTTCAAATTCCTATATACTCGTAATGTTATATTTATGTAAAGTTGATCTTATGGATAAGATTACTAATCTAATCCAAACAAAATCGTTCAAGAACTCTACATAATTTTATTTAATCTTAGATAGTAGCGCTGGTTTCATACGATAAGAGAGCTTGATAAGTGCAAAGTTTAAACTTCAACATTTTACAAATAAGGATGTTTTGAATTTTTTTTTTTTTTTCAAAAAAGTATTTATTTTGCTAACATACAAATTTGTGTACTGTAGATACATATAAAAAATTCTTTTCTTTTGATATTCCACAAAATTTGTAAAAATGTACTAAAAAAAATTATTATTGTAACATTTCATTTTATAATCGCATCAATTTAAAAATGTTCACTATAATCAACTTGTGCTCGCTGCAATGCTTATTAATTATTTCTATATTTCTATCTTATTTAATACACACCAATATATAACAAAAAAGAAAAAACCCGAAAACTTTAGAATGTTTTCTGCCACTGTTTTCAAAATGCGTCACTCTTCCGCTACTTGCTTTACAATTTCGCATCGGTCTTCAGTAGTGGAGCCAATTTCTGAGTCAGCATAATGTTGCCGGAAATCTTAAGTTTCCCCTTCATGAAAGCAGCTTGTGGATTTAGTTTGCCCAAAGCAATATCAACCATGTCCTCATCGCCCACAGTCAATGTGGTGTCAACTTTGATGCCTTGTGCGGGTCCCTCATACGCTTTGGCATTCTTGCAGTCAAGCGCTGATAAGTGAAAAAAATAAAAGAAATTAATGCAATGCAATGCAAATTAAAATCATGCTATAAAAATATGTGTGCACTTTGTGCTTTTCACTTTAGCTATTATAAAAGTAAAAAAAAAAGAAAGGAAGTGCGTTCTAACAATTACCTCAGTTACATACTTCATTTTCTTTCTACCCACCCCTACACCACACTTAACCGCTTTCCTTCGTTTTTCAACACTAGTAGCTAGTAAAATTGCTATAAAAATAAATAGTTTCACTCACTCCACTCTTTGGCTACTTTGCCATCTTTGGTAATTTTGTAGAGGAATACGCCATTAATGGCCTTTGCCTTAGCCTCGTTAGCCTTCAGACCATCGATGATTTTTTGGAATACAGCATCAGAAGCGAGCGACATGTTGAATTGTTTTTTTAGTTTTGCTTACTTACAAACACTGTAAAATAAAAAGAGTTTGTTATTAATTATTTTTCGACTCTTTAATGTTATAAAAAAAAAAAAAAAACAATGTGAAAGAATTCACGCAGTGCCACCGTGTTACTTACACTTGGAATGGCAAATGTCAAATAAAGTGAAATGAATTTCAAGTGTCGATTTTATGTCTGCTTACAAAGGCACTCATTCACTTCTCTAATGCTAGTGATGGCACTTTGAGTAATTTTCTCTTATCACATTCAGTGCTGTCGCTTTAACACAATTGCGGTGGATAAGCGGAATTTATATGAGAATAGCAGCAGTATAACAAATTTCACTAGGCATACAACAACAGAGCAAGTAAAACAAGTACAAACAACAATAACAGCACATATTTGATATTCCGGAAATATTCACCACAAAGGCAGAAGAAGTGGTCGCTGTGGTGTAGTGGTAGTGCGTTGGACTGCTACTCAGAATGTTTGGGGTTCGAATCTCGGCACAGGCAAAATCAAAAAGTAGAAAAAATAATTTTTCTACACGGCACCACCTCTTGGCAATGGCAAACCTACAAGAGTAAAAGTTGCCTATGAAAAGCTTTTCACTTCGCCGTTCGGATTCGGCATTAAATTGTAGGTCCCTTCCATTCATGTACAAATATAACACGCACAACATGAGTGGATACGAAAAGCTCGGCCTAGGCCCTCCATGGACTGTTGTGCCATTAAAAGTAAAGTAAAGGCAGAAGAAGAGCGTATTGCTATCGCCTTGGCAAATGATCTACCACTTTTTCGGCATTTTTTACTTCTAAACGCCGAAAAATGGATGGTCTTTTACCACCCACTACTTGGTATTTGCCAAAATCTACCACTTTATACAGGGTGTTTTTTTTTAGAAGTGTGGTTTTCAAGAAGAAATAAAACACATATAATTGAATGTTATGGCCAAGAATTTAGCTTTATTATAAAGATAAGGATTTGCCATTATGTTTTAAAAACGATTTCGGGCAAGTGACCGCCGCGGCTGGTTCGAATAAATCGCAGTCGAGAGGCCCAATTTTTGCAGCAATTGGGGCCATATGTCAGTAATAACGCGCCGAATATTCTCTTCCAAGGCATCAATCGTCTCGAGCCTATCTGCGTAGACACAAAAAATAGTCCAGTGGTGTTAAATTGCACGATCTTGGATCTTGAGGCCACGCCACAGACCCACGACGCGAGATAATGCGCTCACCAAAAGTTTCCTTCAATAAATTGATTGTTTCGTTGGGTGTATGGCATGTAGCGCCGTATTGTTGGAACCAAAGGGCGTCCACATCAACATCCTTTAATTTAGGAAAAAGTCATTAATCATGGCTCTATAGCGTTCCCCATTGACTGTAACATTATGACCGGCTTCATCTTTGAAGAAATATGGACCAATGATTCCATCTGCCCATAGAGCGTACCAAACATTGACTTTTTGAGGATGTAACGGCGTCTCAACAATGGCTTGTGGATTATGATCACTCCAAATGCGACAATTTTCCTTATTAACATACACATTCAACCAAAAGTGAGCTTCATCGCTGAACAAAATTTTCTTGTGAAAATCGGTATCGGTGGCCATCTTGTTTTGGGCCCATTCACCGAACGTGCGACGCGCTTGATGGTCGTTAGGCTTCAATTCTTGAAATGGCATACCAAACTGAGCATAAATCAAGTGACAGCTGTCAAAAAGACCAACTTCGAACAAAGTATTGCCACACTTCTAAAAAAAAAACACCCTTTATTTCAGTCATCATGTTCCTTACTTTCACAAAAGAAAAGTGTGCAGAAAGTTAATTTATACTCTAACAATCGAATTAATTAATTAATTCATCTTAAATTTATAGAACGATTATTTCCAATTACGTTAAATAATTAATAAATAACACTACGGTTACGTTCTGAAAATCAAAATAATTTTTGTTTTGGTTTTTTTGTTTTGATTGCGTTTTAAATAAAACTGAACGTGTTAAGAGTTAAATCGATATTTTTGTATGGCACAATATAAAAGAAAAATTTACTACCCTTTTTCTGAAGTTACCACTCTTAATCCACTATTATTGAAGGGACAGCACTGATCATATTATTTTCATTTCGATATGTTAAGAAAATTAATTTCTGAATGAAGTGTTATGCAGTTTCAACTCATCAATGGAAGCGAATCAAATATTTAACTAAAAAGTAATTATAATCTAATGTGCAAAAATACCTAAAAGAAATAATTTGTGCTCTTTCTGTACGCATTTTCGTATTTCTTTACCTTTGCACAATTGGGACACATATTGAAAGGTCGGTAACACACTGGCAATAGTTGCAAATGTGTTCTGCAGAACGTCTAGAACGTGTGCAAATGTGTCGGAAGTGACTAAAATTAATCTGTCCGTCTCTCTCTCTCTCTCTGGTTTTTTCATTTAACATGGGAAACAAGAAATTTGTCTCCTCGGCGGCAACTCTTGTTGCCAGTGTGAATCGACCTAATCGAAAAGTGTGAATGAGGTAAAAGCGTACCGCTGTCATTTTGGTGTGGCGTATTTAGCTCTGTTCGTTTTCTCATACTTATTAGTAATCTATTGTGAATGGTTCTATCATTCAAACGTTACTTTAATCAAAATGAAATTCATTGACTAGATTTTCAATCTTTTAAGCGCTCTTACTTTACTTGCTTTTAATGGCACAACAACCCATACAGGGCCTAGGCCGAGCTTTTCGCATCCACTCATGTTGGCGTGTTATATTTGTATATCAATGGAACGGACCTACAGTTTAATGCCGAATCCGAACAACGAAGTGAAAAGCTTTTCATAGCAAATTTTACTCTTGTAGGTTTGCCATTGCCTGCCAAGAGGTGGTGCCGTGTAGAAAAATTATTTATTTTCTACTTTTTTTTGATTTTGCCTGTGCCGAGATTCGAACCCCGGACACTCTGCGTAGCAGTCCAACGCACTACACTACAGCAACCACTTTTAAGCGCTCACTTGTAAGAATTTTAAATTTTTTAGTTTGTACTTTATACCTTACAAAATCTTATATGTATATAATAGCTGCATATTATATAACCAAGAACTGAGAATTCTAAAGTGTTCATACCATCTTGGTACCTAGATCACCTGCTGCCTACATATTGCACGTACAGGCAAGTGGTTCGATTTGAGCTATTCGAATTTGAGGAAAGTTAAAGTTTATTGTTAGAATCATAGATTAACAATTATTAAGCTATGGTTGGCACTAAGGTTTTAAAGGGATTTGTAGAATTTTAATATCGATTTGCACTTTGCAGATTTTTCAAGAACTTCAGAACAACTAACTATTGATTTACCTACATATGCTCACAGATTTTTCTCCTAATTAATACTACTGAGAGTTAGATTGATCTTACTATAAACAAAAATAATGCATTAAATTTTAAATCGGATAATGATAACCGATCTTACAAGGGTGACAAAGAGAGTGACAAGAAAAGCGTGTTGAAAACGGACTCCAAACAATCTTCCTCTGCCACTTCTTATTGTGTGAAACCTAAACAAGTCTATTGTAATTAGAATTCGGTCTTTCTTGATTCAGCCATGAGTTTGTTTGATTAATCTATTATCTATAAACGAATTAACAACTTTCACATAAGATCTGATATTTTTTGCTATTTTTACTTGAATTACTACAATTTTTTTTTTACTTGAAATAAAAATTAATCCATAAAAGCGCCTTTAAAGTACAACTTCTCCTTTTTTTTTTAGCTACTTCGACCGATGGCAGGCGAACTCAATAAAGTTCTTTACCGGCTGCATCTTTTCACTTCAGAAATGATTCACTTCATACATCAAATGCAGTATTACATACTCTTCGAGGTGATCGAATGCTCGTGGGCTGAGCTGCAAGAGCGTGTGCATCAAGCTAAAGCACTCGATGACATACTGAACGCACACGATGCATTTCTGAACGCCATTAAGTGTGGCGCATTTCTGGACACGAATTCCGGAGAACTTTGTCAAAATATGGAAAACGTATACGATGGCATAATACGCCTTGAAGTGTGGCAAGATAAATTCTATGATATTTGCTTTAAAGAGTTAAATGCACGTAAGCAATACGCCAAGGATATACTCGTGTCAGAGGAGTGTGGCAAATTTGGCGTAACAACAGAGAAACAGCTGGAACGTGATCAAGAGCAAAAAATATTCGAGCAAACATTGAACAGCTATCACAAGTCACTGGAGAATATTGGCGCTGACTACGAGAAGGCAGTACGCTGTTTCCTGCTAACACTCAATTCGAATAACGATCACAATTTACAATTGTTCGGGATACGTCTCGATTTCAATGAGTACTACAAGAAGCGCGATCAACGTCTGGGCGTACCGCTAACATTTGAACACATGCGCATGAGCAACATATTCTACAATACAAACAATAAAAGTTTACTTGGCAGTCGTTATTCGGCATTGAATTGACACATGCCTATTGACTCCAGCACGCTCTTGACTTGCTGCCTGGTTACGACAACAAGCAACAGCGACAATAACAACAACAATGGCATCAGTATCACAACTAATCGTAGCACTATCACTATGCCAAAGCTTTTCATCAAACAGAATTGCGATGCTTGCACCACAAAAAAGGCAAACATTATTTTGAATGTGATGCATAAACGGCCGGAAGCGGAAATGAGGAGTGTATCTGAGATACAGCTGAGAAGAAGCCATTCAATTAGTGCCAATACAATTACGCAACAATGCTGCAATTTAACTACTGCTACACGTACTTCTGCTGCAACTATTAAACGTCCTCCTACACTAATTTTAGCTCGTCGCACAGAATTGGTTTATGTTAATTGTTGTGAGATATTGTAGGTAAAAACAAAAAAGAAGAGAAAGATAATAAAAAAGAAAATTATGGAACGCAATCTCAAATCTCGAATACATAACATACACAAGAATTACTTAAAAGCGTAATTAACCATAACGCTTGCATATATAATTAATAAAATAAAATCAAATCCTTATGAACAAAATGAATAAATATTTTTGCTAAGCAAGTAACAGTTTTAAATGCAACCCACACAATTATTATTATTTTTTTTCTAAAGATTTTTATTATTTTTAATATTAATTCATTGCACTGAAAATTAAATTTTTGCATTGCACTCTAAATTGAGATTTTCTTCGTTCGTATACTCGAAATATGTACATTCTCATATTTAATATTATTTTAAAGTTTTTTCCCCCCTACTTCTTATAAATAATTTTAATGCTATTTAATAGAATTGTGTACACCATATGTATTAAAAAACAACAATCAAAAAATTCAAAACAAAAATAAACTCAAAAAACGCTGAAATTGAATTTTAAGCAGTATTCCGAAGGTTTTTAATTGATTAGTTTTGTGAAATAAAAGAAAATACTTTACAATATATAACATAAGTTACCATTTTTTATACATACGAGTACATATGTATGTAATTTTTTTATGTTGTTTTTTTGGTTCATTATTT
This sequence comes from Palloptera scutellata, assembly GCA_958295655.1. Taxonomy (NCBI): domain Eukaryota; kingdom Metazoa; phylum Arthropoda; class Insecta; order Diptera; family Pallopteridae; genus Palloptera; species Palloptera scutellata. The sequence continues at coordinate 97,561,454 of OY282449.1, forward strand.
ATTTTATTTGTTTTTGAAAACACCCACAATTTTACAATTTTGGCATAAATATAAAATATTACTATATTGGATCTTAAGGCAATTAATATAGCGTATGAAATGCACAAAAACAAACAACAAGAAAATACCATGCGTAAATGTTTTTTAAGATTTGCTTGCTAAAAAACAAAAGCACAAAAATTTTAAAATGTTATATTGTTATTGAAATGCTAAAATTTTTTTAAATTTAAATTAAGAGAGCAATAAAAAGTATTTACAAAATTTCAACGCACTTGATTTATTTCATGTTAATTCAAACAAATAAATATTGTCAGCAAGGAGGTAAAACGCACATGAGGAAGATACTGAGAAAGAACTCATTAAGTATCACCAATTTTAAATAGCAATTAGGGGTAACAAATTAAGGAGTCAAGTGTGAATACTATTAACATGGTATATACATTTTTCATTATTGACCATGTTCTCATTAGCCTCAGTGAGCCGACTGATTTTCACGTCTACACAGGCAAAGGGGGAAGTGGAGTGAGGAATACTTACGTGAGGTATTTGTTGTCATTTTGACATATTTTTGTTAAAATGACAGTTGCGAAAAAATAATTTAATCAAACAAAATTTTATTTAGAAAGAAAATGAGAGAGTGGACTCTTGTCAAAAGTAGAGGGCGCTGTGAGACTAATGTAAACATGGTCATCAATAAAAGAGCACACATTACAACTAATATTATAACGGCGTCAGTGGTAACACCTTGCGGCGCATTTTGAAGGATGATTTGCATTTGTTTCCGTATAAATTGCAATTGCCTCAAAGAATATTACCGACAGACCGTCCACGTCGCTTGGAATACGGCCAAACAGTCGCTCGAATGTTTGAGACTGAATCTGATTTTTGGAAAGAAATTTTGATGACCGACAAAATTTCACACTCTCTCTGGCGCCGTTAACAAACAAAAGTGCCGCATTTAGGGAGCTGAAAATCCACACGAGATGCATTAAACACCATTGCATGACCAAAAAGTGATTGTTTGGGCCGGCGTTTGCGTCAAACCCATCATTGGGTCATTTTTCTTCAGAGAAGGCGAAACAGTCGATGGGAATCGATATCGGCGGATGTTGTGTAACAGTTACACATTTGTAAGAATGGAAGATTACTGGTTTCACCAAAACGGTGCGTCATGCCATACTGCTAATCATGCAGTTTCTGCAACGAAAATTCCCTGGATGTGTGGTGTAAAAAAATGGCGACCCCTCCGGACTTCTTTTTGTAGGGTTATTTGAAAAGCAAAGTGTATGCCAGCAAGCCTCAGACCATTGAAATCATTGCTATACCGCCCGAGATGCTCGAAAAAGTGAAGGAAAACGCAGCAAAAAGGGCACATTTTGCTTTGGTCAATAACGGCGACCACTTGATTGATGTTGTATTCAAAAACTAGTCCAAATAAATTGTAATGGACCAAATTAAATAAAAATACCTCATATATAGAAATCGGTTGTTTGTTTTTCAATTATTAGTTATTCAATATTCACATTACTTTACTTACTCTTAATGGCACAACAGCCCATGGAAGGCCTAGGCCGAGCTTTTCGCATCCACTCATGTTGTGCGTGTTATATTTGTACATGAATGGAAGGGACCTACAATTTAATGCCGAATCCGAACGGCGAAGTGAAAAGCTTTTCATAGGCAACTTTTACTCTTGTAGGTTTGCCATTGACTCCCAAGAGGTGGTGCCGTGTTAAATTATTTTTTCTACTTTTTGATTTTGCCAGTGCCGAGATTCGAACCCCGGACACTCTGCGTAGCAGTTCAACGCATTACCACTACGCCACAGCGATCAATATTCACATACCGACATAAAATATGGCGCACCCACTTGAGACAATGGCGAAACCACCAAGTAATAACAAATTGCCACCCGCCATTCGGAACCGGCGTTAAACTGTAGGTCCAACTATGTGGTATCGCAATGGGCCGTTCTAACTTAAGTGTGCCATCTGGACAGCCACCCAACTAACTCAGAAATATGAATTCAGTTGGTCTAATACCAACTGCCTGTCACCGGTGGGTATCATACATGAATCTTACTTCACTTTTTCACACCACGAACTGAGCGGAAATGATGGCTTCTACACTGACAACATTGGAGCAATACCAGATAATGTTGAATATTCAATTGGTACCGAAAAAGGACAATCCTCCAAACCTCCCAAAGGCAAGTCCAATACAAGATTATTGGCGCCTACTCAAACGAATAGTGCATGTGATGGGCTGGGAAGCTGGGAAGAACGATCAACAGTTGATGAGTCGAATAAGGTAAAAGTTGAAAGGAAGTCGATACATACATATAAGTATCTGTCTGCCAGGGCATGAAGTTCGAAGCATTCTACCGAGGACAACGGTCGCCCGTTAAGTATATTGTGGATATGCTATTCGATACTTATTGAATAAAGGTTTCTAGTAGTAAGAAAGAATTTGATATTGTGTGTTTGTTTTCCAAATAGCATAGATTTGAATTTTGTCTCAAAACTTATGAGACACATGGTATAATTAAATTTATCGCATCGCATTTCGTTTGTGTACGGTTTATCTGTTTGTTTTCGTTCTTACTTACTTACTCACTTAGCTGGCACTACAGCCAATGATCGGTTTTGGCCGCCTCGATAAAGCTTCGCCAGTCGCCTCTGCTACGCGCGCGCTGGCGCCAGTTGATAAGGCCATGTAAACGAAATCCTTAACGACTTCAAAAATACAATTGTCAATTGTGACATAGTGACATGTCCAAGACACCGTGACTCTTTGTTTGTTGACACAAAGTAATTCGTTTTGTCCTCGTTCACCACTAGACCCACTCGACGAGACTCCCTTTCCAGAATGCTTCGCTGATTGCTCGCGCGTTGATGCCAATGATGTCAATATCATATCTAGCAGCATGACACTCTTATAGACAATAGAGCCAGAGATGTCGATGTTCGAAGCTCGAATTATTTTCTTCAGCATAAGATTAAAGAAGTTGCACGATAGGGAATTATAAATCACCTTATCTGAAACCTCTTTTGATATCAAATGGCGAGGGGAGGTCTGTTCCAATTTTCACTGCGCTAGTGGTGTCGGTTAGTGCCATTTTCCAAAGACGAATGAGCTTTGCAGGAAACCCATAATCAGACATTGCGGCGTACAAGTGATCCCTAATTGTGCTGTCTGGCTGTCATTCCACCAGATACTGCAGAGAAGCTCGTGCATGCGTTTTGTGAGCTCTTCGCCTCCAGTTTTAAACAACCCAGCAGGCAGGCCTTACTGTTTTTCAATCGATCGGAGCTACTTAAACACCGTCAGTGATTAGGGTTTCCGGAGAAGATTCTGCAGTGGTGGAATTATTGCCGTCATCGCCATTAAGCAGCTGCGAAAAGTGGTCCCTCCATAATCTCATTATGCCCTTGACATCTGTCACCAGATTTCTGCCTTCGTCCTTGCATGAAGAAGCCCCAGTCTTCAAACCATTGGTCAGCCATCTTATTCTTTCGAAGAATTTTCGGTCTTCGTTCCTGTACCGTAACATCTCAAAATTTAGTAAAATCACGTCTTTCTGCTTCAATTTTCTTGCGAGACGTTTCTCCTCCCTCCTCAACTCTCTGTATCGCTCCTTAGCAGCTCACGTTGCAACTGTCTGCAGGATGGCTCTATATACTGCGTTTTTCGCCTCAGTAGCATCGCGACACTCTTGGTCATACCACATACCATATTTCTCTGTCGACGGTGGTAGCCTAGCAACTCTTTGGCAGTGGTACGCATAGAGCGGGTAATGTTTGTTTTCGTTGCCTGATACAAATAAGCTCATTTTCAAATAGTTTCTGAACATTTATCATTCTAAATAAAACTTATTTTTTTGCCGAATTTCTTACAATAGTAATTTCTTAATTTCAAATTTGCAATTTCTTGCAGCGCGCTGAAGAAAAAATATGAAATATTTTGTGCAAGAAAAACAAGATAATTGATCTCTCTAATCGTCGCTTTCATTGGCAAGTTTTTCGAGTAAAGGAACGTTTTTTTGGGCTGTTGTGGGTGATCGCTTTCACCCGCGGGAATAAACTTAATAGGGCTGTTCAGAATCTTGTGAATTTGACATTGCAAATTTGTGCAATTGCAAATATTTCCTATCAATTGTGAACGACCTTTTTGGTTCACTGTGCAACACTTGTTGCAAACCGCTCAAATCACAGCTGATTGGTGAAAAACAAAATTTTTTTCGAATAAGATATTCACGCAAATTAAAAAAACATGCCGAAAAAAAGTTGTAAGGAAAAATTAATCGATTCTTTAGACGAAGCTGCTGCAGAAATTATGTTTAATGAAATATTGTATGCATTTAATCCGACCGCAGCAGCAGTACGCATATCTTTTGCTAATTAGTGGTCACCTTAATAAATGTGATATTTTCACTTACCTCTACTTCCGCAGTGAGTAGTAAGTAATTCAGTATTTTCTTTACCTCCTCCTCCGTCCATTTTTGTTTGGTTTTTCTCTTTTTAATAAATTTTTCAATTTTTTATTTTCCATTTTTGAGTTTTGTTTGTTGTCAACAGCTGACAGTTTGCAATTCAGTGTTGCGCACAATCCTACGGGTTTTTGGGGTTGCGTCTTTGCAAAAGTATAGTAAGTGCACGACTGTACATTTTGTTAGTGTAAAGCAAAAATATGCTTCACCATTTTGCAATTGCATGGATGCAAGACTATTTGCGCAAGATTCTGAACAGCCCTAATGTCTAAATAATTGTTCATGCAATTTTGTTGTTCCATTTTACAGAGGTAGCGATATAAACTTTTTCGAATACCCTTATTATTGTAAAGGGTGATTTTTATAACAGCTTAGTTTTTGAAAATGAAAAAAAAAACACAGAAATTTTAGAAAAAATGAATGAAATTTTTATTTGGATCGATAAATCAATTCCTGCCATTTACTTTTTAAAGATAATTTCACTTAAATGTTGCCCGCGGCTACTTTTCAAGTGGTCCATTATGAAGGTCCAATTTTGGCACACTTTTTCACACATTTCGGCCGAAATCTCACAAATGACGCAATGACGCGTTCAATGTTGGCTTCTAAAGCAGCAATCGTATTTGTCCCCATAGACAAGAGACTTAACATATTCCCACTCCACAAAAAATAGTCTAACGGGGTCAAATCACACGATCTTGGTGTCCAATTGACTACACCAAAACGTGAGATTAACTGTTCACCAAATCCGTCTCTCAATTGATGCATGGTTTCGCGTGCAGTGTGGAACCACATGTCCACATGAACCGAGTCCAATTCTAACATTTTTGGCAAAAAAGTCTGTTATCATCGAACTGTACCTTTCTCCATTGACCGTAAAGTTGCGGCCTTCAACGTCTTTCAACAAGTACGGCCCAATGATGCCACCTGCCCATAAACCACACCAAACAGTGTATTTTTCGGGATGCATTGGTAGCTGCTGAATTACCTCTGGCTGATCTGGTCTTCACTCCAAATATGGCAATTCTACTTATTCACGTATCCATTGGCCCAAAAATGAGCCTCGTCGCTAAATGGACGTAGCTTGCGAAACACTTTCTTCACAGCGCATGAATTTTGATAATAAATTTCAATAATTAACAAACATTGTTCAGACGTAAGTCTATTCATGATGAAATGGCAAATCAAACTGAGCATAAATCAAGTGACAGCTGTCAAAAAGACTAACTCCGAAAAAAGTATTGCCAGATTGAAAACCGCACTTCGAGAAAAAACACCCTTTAGTATAGAATATGTAATACTAATAGTTCTAAGTTTATGCCTGTAAGAACATTATATGTACCATACATACATACATACAGTGCTGTGCAAATAATTTGCAACTGAGAATACATAGAGCTAAATCATCGATTTTCGGTCACTAAGAAAGATGCAAATAAAGCACTTGGTATGGGGTTCATGTCATATATGCATATATATGCAAGCATGCACTTGCAGTTTTATCTGAAGTCTCAATAAAAAAGTGCATATGAATTATCCAAACTTATTCAAATGGAATCAATTTATTTATGTACATATATTATACATATAATGTAGATATCTCTCTCTCTCTCTGTCACCCTCTCAATTATTGCATTCCAAATTTGCAAACAAATCATTTTTATGCAATATTTACAAATAAATAATATTTATAAAATATTCTTTTTCTTTTCAGATTATTTTATTGTTTTAGCTGTTCCTAAATAAGTTTAATCTTTAAAGCTAAATAAGCTAGTAAAGTGTTTTTCTTATATTTGTTTATTTTTTGTTTACAATCTCAACGAAATAATATATGTTTGTATATTAAGTATGTATGTATGTATGTTTACGTCACTTTAGTTAAGTTACATACATTTAGCTGAACTGAACCATTTTTATTTTCCAGCATAAAGTATACAATACAATAAGCATTTGTATGCATGTAGTAATCGTATATGTATGAAAAAATAATAATGATGCTTTTGAATATTTTGTTTTTTGTTTTGTGTAAATAATTGTTCATAATGTTTTTAACTTTATAAATGTCATTTCATTTATGTATGTATAGATATATTTTATTAATTTATTTATTTATTTATATATGTAGTTATGTATAAAATTGTTGCAGGGCACACACACATAGAGAAATTCTTTCTTTCATTCTTTTGTTTTTGTTCGCTTAGTAGTACGAATAAGTAGTAAAAATCATGGGAAAACTTATTAGTTTGATTCAACACAAATTATGGAATTTTCTTTTTTCTTAAATACAAATCGTTGCAACTTAAATTTTAATAAACAAAAGTAATTATTTTCACTAAGTTTGTAATTATACAGATATCAATTTCATTTCGTGTTTTTGTTCTGTTCTTTCTTTTTTCTTTGCAAATTATAATTGACTTTAACAACTTCTCTTTACATTTTTTACTTTAAGTAAATTTCATATGTATATAAATTAATATAAGCAGGACGGTGAACTACAGCAACAAACAGATAAACAAGAAATCAAAAAAAGTACTTTTAAACCAAATGGTGAGTAACGATTGGCGAGGAAGGAAGTACAAAAATGTAACTTAAAATATTTCCTTGCTGGGCGTTGAAATGCCTAAAGCTTCTTCATAATCACCTTTGGCAGCAGCTTTATTTTCGCCGCTACCTTTTTCCTTCTGCGATATATGGTGATGATGACGATGATGCTTCTCTTTCTTGTCCTTCTTCTTGGCAGCGGTGATGGCGGCAATTGAGGAGGAACCTTCATCTGCATCTTTCAAAGTTGACTTTGTAGATGTTGATGATTTGTGCGATTTTTCTTTATTGCGCTTTTCACTTCTGTTATTATTCGAATTCTTGGACAGAGCTGACATATGTATCGCTTCTTCTTCGATTGATGCTCCCAGTAAATTTATACTATTATCTGCAGTGCTTTCTTTACTTTTGGATTTTGATTTCGATGAGGATTTATGTTCTCGATGCCTTTCATTATCCTTTTTCTTTTCCTTTTTGCTGCTGGAAGATGAAGACTTTGACGATTTCTTTTCAACTTTTGTAGCTGATGTGGACGCTGATTGTTCGTGATCACTGAGATTGTTAATCGCATGGGATTTGACTTCTTGATGATGCCGCTGTTTTGGCTCCAAGTCAGGACTGTCAAAGAAATGATGAGTTAAAAATTTTACCATTTATATTACTTTCATTGGAAGCTTACATATCCAATTCGATGTCGAGGGCTCGATGTGGATCATCGGGATCGAATTTACCATCTTTCTCTTCGCTATCGGATAAGGCGACACCTTCCGGCATATCGAGCGTGGTATTGACAATATGCAAAGGTTTGGGTTCTGAAAGACATGCAAGCATAAAATTTAGTTGAAAAATAATCATGCAAATCAAGTTTATCAGTCTTACCATCTTCTGAGTCAGAGCTAGTGCATGCTGTCGCTATTTTATCTTTTGATTTTTTGCTCTTCTTTGTTTTCTTATGTTTCTTTTTCTCTTTGCGGTTGGATTTTTCTTGCAGCAAATATTGATCGGAACGTTTTGTAGTAGCTGAAAGTAAAAATGCAATCGTAAGGCAACCAGCATATTGTCGTATAAAATTGCTAACAATGCTTTCATTCGCTTGATCGCATCGTTCATGCTAAGCTAATATCGTGCGAATACGAATTCATCTTAATCATTTTTGACTGTAACTGCAGTTACGAAAATAAGTCAATGACTCAATGGCTTATCTTCAGCCATTAATAGAGCGGGCGCTGTATGTGTTCCAGTAGCTTCTCATTCTACACCACCGCCCTCACCACCAGCAAACAATGTTGCATTAATATACATTAGATTTCAATTACTAGCGATAAGCAGAAAAATGCAACAGTTTTGACGGCATTAGATCCAAATGTTTTAGCGCAGTTAACTCAAATCGCATCGTATCGCTTTATTACAAAGAAATCGGTTAATAACATTACGTTAGCAACAGCAAGTATTAATCGCCTTCTCCCTGCGCTGTAAGAAAAAACCCTCAACAGAGTAAGAACATTATTATCCATTGAATCAAAGCAATGCATGCAGGTCTAGTCGAATTGTGTAAGGGATTTGAGTAGTAACATAAACTTATGTTGCTCCTCAAATAACAGTTACTAATCAAATAATCCCAATAATCCGTTACCCTGTTATCACAAAAATATAGCCGCAGCTAATGTCGCTTCAAACAATAATTGGAGCAGCTTTCTGCGTACAGTAGCCCCCCAATATCAGCATGACTTTTCGATCTCACCCTCAAGATAAGCACCATTAATGGTCAACTAGTGTCGTGCGAATAAAAATTAACTTTTAATCATTGTATTTTAATCACACTCCAATCACAATTATTTATAACCTCAACGGCTATTAAATAAAATATATAAAAACAAAAATCTATAACAAGCAAGCACGTGCTAATCTATCACGGGCATACATAAATATTTTTACTAATGCATACACCATACACGCCCATGCCTCTATATGTACTTACCACCCACTTGCAATGGTATATCAAGCGTAAGCTCAGTTATTGGAATGTCATCGATGTTATCGTATTGATCGGCATTATAATTTGAATTATTGCTGCTACCACCAGATTTCTGCTTATTCAAATCTGTAACTGAGTTTGAGGATTTCAAGTAGTTGGGATTATTTGATTGTTCAATTAGGCGCGCCACGCGATTCCGTTCGATTTGTTCAGCCGTTAATTCTTCACTCTTGCGTCTTTTGGTCTCATCGTTTTGTCCTGCGGCCGTTACAAACAATTCATCCTTTTCATCATCATGTGATGAAGAGCTGTTCTCATCTTCAGGTGGCGGATTTATCCATTCATCCAAGTCTAAACCATCAGGCAGTGGTACTTTGCGTTGAGCTTTTGGTGCAACCGGTATTAGTTCACCAGCAAAAAGTAAAGCCATCTCTTGTACAATTTCAATAGCTAATGTCGGTATTACACTGGACCGACGACTTTCTTTTATTGGTATATTTTCGTTATCATCTGTGGTGGTGGTGGTGGTGGTGTCATCGGTAGAGATAATATCCAACATTGTAGTAGTGGTAGTACTTGATTCATGATTGCTATTCAACAATTCGGTGGTTGTGTAAGTGAATTGCGTGCGTAACATTTCGATAAGTATGAATGCAGAATTGGCACGCTCTTGGACCTCAATATCATTGGAACTGTTAAAATCTTGTAGCTTCTCAAGCAGATGGTCACAGAGCTAAAGAAAATAATAAATAATGAAAAACAAAATTAGTTCGAATTTGCCGAAAAAGAATTGTTGCACTCATACCCTAGTTAGACCAGGAATATCTCCATTTTCCAAGCTGGTCGTAGCAAGTCTTGTAAATAGTTTGATAACATTCTGCACAAAGACACCCTGTATGTGACCAGGCACTTGACGCGATCGCAATAAAATATTCAAAGTCTTTTCAGCATCTTCAAGATCGCTAGAGAGAGAGAGAGAGAGAATATGTGAGTATAGAAAATCTTCTTTCGTGTTTTTTTTTGTTTTTGAATTTTATATAAACACATTTACTTTGCAAATTCGCCAACAATCCAAGCGGCCGCATATAGCACCTCATACATGGAATTACTTTGTGATGACACGGCAAAAGTGTCTAGTAAAGTAGTCATTTCATTGACAGCAAACTGACGCACCACAGGCACTCGTATAGCTACATCCAGTAATTGCTCAGCAATTAGGCGTCCTGAAAAAAAAAACCAAAAAGAAAATGCAATAAATTCAAAAAAATCTTTAAAGATGAAAGATGTTGATGAAAGAAAAGTGAGCTCAAGTTCTTCACAACAAAATTTCAAACCAAAATTAATTACATTAACAACTTAGTAATGAAATACTATTATAAGGTATTTTTCAAATATACCGCCGAGAGACTGGCCTTTGTCATCTCTTCAGAATTTTGATTGCGATACTATTTTTAAGTGAAAAATGCGATTATCTTGAAACTACACCATTGTTCATTACATTAGGTAACCAAATAATGTTTCGCAATAAAATAAACTAAATGGTTAACACAAAATTATTTACGATAACTATAATTTTTCGCTAAAAATCTCACCATGTTTCGAACCAGCTTCTAGCTGTATCAATTCCATTAGCACCGTCAAATACCATTCAAAATTCGTTACATACAAATATGAACTTTGTGAACATATCTCAATAACTTTATAGAGCAATTCATCACGATATGCTGAACCCTCGGCACGCTCCATATGACCGAGTAAGCGCTTAACTATTTCCATGAGATTCTTTTTCGATACCATGCCATAGAGTAAATCAAGTGAACGCAAACGTATCGATTCGTCCTTATCATCTAAACATGCTAATATCAAATCCTTGTGCGCCTGCACACTTTTTGGATGGGTCTTGAGGATTTTCGACATAGCAAGTAAACCCAAATATTTCACTGCATAAATATTAAACAAACAAAAATTGTAGTAGAAATTAAGTGAAAACGTGAACTATTAGAAATCAATAACTGCTACTCACAATTTTGATCGGAGTCTTCAATTAGTATACGCAACTTTTGTACACAAAGTTGTATTGAGGCACTATGATTTGGCATACCGCTGCTAATGCTTATGAGCACAGCAATCACTGTATTAATGCATTCATAAAGTAAACTCATCGCTGAAGTGCTGTGGGAATATATTAAAATTGTTATTAATACCATAATAAATTTAAGAAAATTCTCACAATTTTTTAAGAAAATAATCAAAAAAAAAAAAAATAATCAACAAAAACAATTAAGCTTACTGTGTTCGCTTTTTTGCAATTGTAAGTAAAATTAAATTCTAACTAAAAAATTTAACGCAAATAAAATAAATATTGCAAAACACACGCGCACATAATTGAAAAAACTTAAGGAAAAAATGTGTTTTCAACTCAAAAATTTATTTAAAACATAGATATTGTGATAAAACAAACGCACATTGAGCTGAAAAGTGCTATTAAATCTGTATGAGTTGTAGAAAAAATTATAAAAATCATAAAACGAAACCATTGAATAGTTTTTTTATGCGGTTCAATTGTGGCAAACCCGATAGATCTGACCGCGACGTAGCACATACCACACACCAGCACTTCCCTACTCTTCACGCATAAACTCATCATCATTTAGAAAGGCAGGAGAAGCGAAAAGCTTTTAATAAATCACAAAAACATATTGTTTTAAATCATTTTTAAATACAATTTAGGTAGAAAAGCACAAACGAATTCAATTCTGCTTCATAAAATGATATTTTTAACAAAAATGTATCACTTTGTCTCTGTGCAAAGCAAACAACAAAAAAAAAAACCAAAAATACAATTTAGGCCTTTCTAAGTTATAGTGACGATATTCCTTGACGTACCAAAGTTTAAGACTTTGGCTTATTCATGAGCTTTAATTTCATCCATATATTTTACACATTCAAAAAATCAGATCAATATGAAGGGCGTATCATAACCGATGCTTAGCCTTCATCCGTACTCTTACGGAATACCATATGAACTAGATTTGACCAAACTTGTGACATCAATTTACTCCGGTAGTCTATTTAAAATTTTCAGCTCATTGTGGAATTTTGTTTGATATATAATATAATTTTATAAAATAAAACTGGGAAACTTAAAATGTACAACAATAACAAAAACTTGCCTATGAATTAGATTTGTGAGAGGTTCTATTAATTTCTTTCCTAGCCGGGGTTCTAAAGGAGTTAAAGCGCCAAACTGCAAATGCAAGAGAAAAAAGAAACAAGCACAAAATTATACTCATACAAAAATACTAAAATAATAATAACAAATATACAATAAGTTTGTACTATGTAGTAAGTATGTATTTATGTATTAAAAATATGTATGTTTTAGTAACTTCGTTTTGATTTACGTAGAATTGATTGAGTTTAGCATCTCCAATTCACTTTCGGAAACTATTTAGGTCACACTAACAACACTATAAACTATAAGTACTTTACAAATTTGATTTTTGTTTTCACTGCATTTATTCTCTCAGAGAAAGAGAGCGAGAGAGAGAGAGAGCAGTAACCATTTTCAATACTGCAGCAGTGAAAACAAAAACAAAATTACGTAAAGTACCGTACGCTGTTCTTTATTATTTTCAAATTATGCACAATTTATGTGATGAGAGAGGGAGTAAAAGAAAGAGAGGAGGAAAATAGTTTAGGCAATTTGTGTTACTCGTATTTATGGCTAAATTTTTCTAGCATTTAATAGCTATGTGGTTGTATAGGTGTATTACAGAAAAGTTTTATTTGTTAACTCAAAGAGAAAGAGAGATTGAGCTTCAAGCATTTTGGAAAGAAATTACCTTCATTTTTTTTTTTTGTCTTTAGAATTTGTGTTGAAACAAAATTTGAAATTTATGTAAAATAAGACAAAGAAAACAAACTATTTTATTATTAGCTACAAAATAATAAAAAAGCAATGTGTGAAAATTCGATTAAAAACGAATTGCTTAAATTCCACAAAAAAAAAACAAAAAACCAATAAAATAGTAAAATAGTGTGAACATCTTCATGTGTAGATATTTTGCCAAATTGTAAAATTGCATGAAATACAAACACAATTTCCATAGAAAATTATGTTAAATAAACTTTTTATAATTTGATTGAGAAAATAAATGAATAAAATATGTTAAGTCATATAAACCTGGAAATAATTTCAATCAAAGGTTGTGTTAATTTACGTCCCAGCGCTGGTTCAATTGTTGTTAAACTGGCAAACTTTATGTACAAAAATAAATCATTAACATATATTTCAAAGTTTTGTTTTTAAACAATAATATCATAAAAATCATAACGAGAGAGAGAGAGTGAGAGATAGAGAGAGGGAGGAAGTAGTTGGGAAAGAGCGACGCCCCGAAAGAGAAGACTGAAGAGCGAAGAAATGAAAATGCATTCAAAATTAAAAAATTTAAAAATACGAACAAATTCAATGTTATAAGTAATTTATAGTATAGAAGAAAGAATCAGAAAATATATATACATATATAGCATATATTATACGTTGTCGATAAGGATTGAATTGAATTATTACTGAAAAATATTTTACTTTTCAGGGAGTGTCGAGAAACGGGCTGGGGGAAATCAGTTGTAGGTACAAATTCAGAAATTGTGCATTTTTTTTATCCTCCTTCTTGATTAATTTAAAAATTAACAAAAGAAAAAAAAAAAAGAGAAATAAAATCATTACAACTCACCAGTTTTATAATTTTAATAAGCATCCAATTATTGGTTGATGTTGTCATTAGCTTGAAAAATACAGGCGCTAATGGAAGATAATTTTTAGGATTCTTACGTGCTAATTCACAAATGACATTAACGGCAGCAGACTGTACACCTGAAATTGTCAACAACAAAAATATTAATAATTATAATAGTAAATTCTTAATAAATATTGATAAAAAAAAAACAAGAGAAGAATACTAACCTGGATCAGGATCTTCTAGTTTCTCCTTTAATTTTGGAAATGCAGGTCGTAATGCTTCGGGATAACGTAAAAATACTTTATACATCATAAGGACGGCTTTCATGCGCAAATATGGTTTTGTAGAGCTCATCTGCAACATATATTATTGATTTGATTAATAATTCAATGATGAAAATTGCATAAACCATACCAAGGTCATAATATCATTGGCCAAATCTCTTGATAAATCCGGTGAAATGAAACAACTGAGACCACTCAACGCTACACCAGCATCGTATTGATTTTGTGAATTCAAATCTTTGCGTATCATATTTGTGGTTAACATGAGCAACTAAAATAAAAAACAAAACAAAGAAATAAATAAATAATACAATTACAAGAACTACAAGAATAGTTATACAAGCAATGTATACAAATGATGATGATGATCAAATACAAACCTCACTGTCCGGATGGAAGCATTGACTTGCAGCCAAGTAACCAATGCGCTTGCATGTAAATCTTGAGGAGCTCATTACTTCGATGATATTAAAACCAGCCCAAGAAATGTCATAGCCAAGCATTTGTATCTGGTGAAAACATATTAAAAGGGAGGATGAGCATAAATTACTCGTAAAAGGAAAGAAAATCAATAGTAGTTTAATATATAAAATGCAAATTATCATAACAAGCGGCTTTCTTTCATGTATGTATGTACTATGTAGGTAGACATGAATATGAGCTTCTTTTATATTCATTTACATACATACACACCTGGGCAAAATAATAGGTGTGAACCGAAATGAACGAAAAAAATTAATTGTCATGGTCTGCAATAAAACGGCAAATTTGGAAGTTTGGTGGCATTGTTTTGGAATAAAATGGGGGAATCCCCGTAACAAAAGTTCTTCTCGATAAATATTTATTTATATATATATATATATATATTTATTTATTTGTTCAACCTTCAAATTGATCTGGACAATAAAATAGGTGTGTTTTGGTTTAAATTAAAAGTTCCAGAAGGTAAGATTTCGATGAAAGTGAACTAAATAAAGGTATAATTATAATTTTTAATAATATTATATCGGTCGTGGAGTTCATTGCAGTACAGAGGAGAAAAGACTTGTTCGTCAGCTCCGAGACAAAGGAAAAACCTACAAATTCATTGCCAGATCGATGGGACGGTCTCAGAATTTCGTTGCAAATGCTCTCAAGCCAAAAAAAAAGCTATTGAAACGCGTGGAGCACCTAATAAAACTTCATTAGTGACCGACAATCGTATCGTTACATTAGCTAAACGCTACCCGTTCAAGTTACCCAGAACAATTGCAAGCGAAATTGGGAATGTTGTATCATCACGAACCATTCCAAGACGATTAGTGAGCGCAAATCTACCCGGTAGGATTGCTCGCAAAGTTCCTCTGCTTAGCTCTGCAAATTTGAAGAAGAGAAAACGTTTTGCATTAGTTCATAAAACGAGGTGCGGTTCACAGGGAGAAATAAATGGCGCAATATTCTCTGGACCGATGAAACAAAATAAATTTGTTTGATAACGATGCGGAAAGAAACGTTCTTCGCCCGAAAGGCAAAGAATTCGACGTCCGGTTCACAAACAAAACAGTGAAACACGGAGGTGGCAGCTTAATGGTATGGGGCTGTTTTTGTTAGCAAGGTATTGGTCCGATACATCAAATTAATGGCGTTATGGATAGATTCGTGTATATGGATTCGTTGGAAACGGTAATGTTACCATATGCCGAGGATAATATGCCAATAATATGCGAGTTATCAAAGCATGGTTGCAAGAGCATAATGTATACGTCCTTGAGTGGCCAAGTCAATACCCAGATCTAAATCCTATTGAGAACCTCATTGGAGAACTTAAACGCCAAAACAAAACGCAGTTATGGGAAAATATTTAAAAAAATTGGTACAACATTCCTGTGGAAACTTGTCAGAAGTTGATATCGTCAATGTCCAGAAGAATCGAATCAAGAATAATGGTGGATATTCTGGGTATTAATGCGTTCTTACTAATTCAGTAAAATACGGGACCATAACCAGCAAAATTTCAATATTTATTTCCAAGTTTTTTGTGCACACCCCTTGAGGACTGCGTCGAATAAAATTATCCTTACATTTCTTCCCAAACTGTGCTATTGAAAGATTCAAATCAAAAATTTTTATCTTAGTAGCTTTGAATTAAATGTCAGAAAATATTATGTGTCAGTTAAAGACAATAAAAATTTATTTAACGCGAAAATGGCAAACGAAGTGGAAGTGCGAGAAAATATTATTAAAATTTTTCAAAAGCAACCTCACCGGTCATTAAAAAAAATTGCCAAAGAGGTAGGGGCTAACCCTAAAACCATTTTTTGCGTTATTAAACGTTTTAAGGAAGAACTGCGTATTGATCGGAAGAAAGGTTCTGGTAAAAAGATGGGGCCGCATGACTGTGAGAAGGCGAAGAACGTTGTGACCATTTTAAAGAGATATCCAAACATTTCGGGAAGGAAATTGGCGGGGAAGGCTGATTGCTCAGAATCTTTTGTGCGCAGGACTAAGAAGAAAGGGCTGGGCTGAGGACGTACAAAGTTCAAAAAGTTCCGGATAGAAACGCCGTGAAGAATGAAACCGCAAAACAACGAACGAAAATGCTGAGCCGAGATTTTGCCAAGAAATTTGAATGCTGCATAATGGACGATGAAACTTATGTTTTAGCGGACTTTTCCCAGCTACATGGCCAGGAATTTTATACCGCTGATTCTCGAGGAAATGTCGCTGAAAAATTAAAAGCCAAAAAAATTACAAAATTCCCAAAGAAATGCCTTGTTTGGGAGGCAATTTGTAGTTGTGGCAAAAGGAGCAGCACATTCGTGACATCGGGTCAACGGCGAAATATATTTGAAGAAATGCTTGCAAAAGAGATTGCTTCCATTTTTACGCCAACATGAAGTGTCCACGTTTTTTTGGCCTGACCTCGATTGAGAAGTAAAAAGGGAGATGAAGGTAACAAAAAAAGTGGCCAAAGACCTTCAAGATTTCAAAAGAAAGTGGTCTGCAACAGCTGTGAGGGTGTCGGACACTACCATAAAAACATTAATGGAAGGAGTTCCTGAACAATTAAAACTTTTTATTAAAAACCAATAATTTTTGGTTTCTTGTTTTTATTTTTTTAATACTTTAGTTTACTACTGGTTCAAAAGATTTCATCATTTTTCCACCAGACAATTTTATTCGACGCACTCCTTATTCTGTCCAATCGAAAATCTGTGTATTTTATGAATTAACCAAAATTTAACTTATTTTTTAGACTTTTTAAAACCTTTTATGTTTTGTTATGACGCTGAACTATGTTTATGTTGAAAACTAATTTATTTTTTGAAGGATAATAAAAAATATATGTAAGCCAAGCTTTTTTGAAAAAAAAAATATGTTCACACCTATTATTTTGTCCACGAGTATATTATTTTTTAACGCTTGAACACATTTCATTTTGTTTTTACGACAAGTGGCTTGCTCAGCTCAGTTAAGTTCTTACTCGTAACTATTCTTTACCATATATGAGCGAATGGCACATTCATACACTTGACGCTTAACGCTTTATGCACGCCATCATAATCATCGCCATCGCCAACATCATTGTTTCAAATGTTTTATTGTTGTCTTTGAAATGATACTCTTACCACTTTTCCATTTTTAAATCTTTTATTCTTTACATACATGTAGTACATAAATATGTACATATGTATTTTTATACTTACATAAGTTAACTTGGCCACTGCATTACACTTGACATTGATGTTATCTTGCCGCAATTCCTGTTTGATTTCCTCAATGCATTGCGATATATATTTTGCCTATCGAGAGAAAAAATGCAAAAAATTTACATTTACTATTCATTATTTGAAAATATACATATATAAGAATAAAAGATTAACATTTGTTCGCAAAATATTAGTCATACTTTAAAATGCAATAAATGCATGGAGTGCTGCGAAATGCCAATAAAGGCTTTTTTGTTTTTTCAATTCAGTTTTAATGCTGGGTATATGTTGAAATATTAAATACTGATTACTGTTGTAAATGTATTTTGCTTAATTTTCAAAGTTTCTGTACGAAGATAACAGACCATCTGTGGGCAATGTGAGAGTTGTCGTGGAAATATATTCCCAAGACCAAATATATTGTTCTTGCCAAGGGAACTTTAGCATAATAAACGATATTGTAAGTAAAAAAAAACACAATCTAAAACGAATATACTATATAAAAAAGGAAGACTCCATCAGAAATAACAGTATTTCTTTCTTTTAACGGCACAACAGCCCATGTAGCGCCTAGGCCGAGTTTTTCGCATCCAGCCATGTGGTGCGTGTTGTATTTGTACATGAATGGAATGTATCTACAGTTTTATATGCCGAATACGAACGGCGAAGTGAAAAGGTTTTCATATGCAATTTTTACACTTTGTAGGTTTGCAATTGTCTGCCAAGAGGCGGTGCCGTGTAGAAAAATAGTTTTCTATACTTTTTGGTTTTGCCTATGCTGATATTTGAACCCCGGACACTCTGCGTAACAGTCGAACGCACGTAACAGTTGCCTCGGCACAGGCAAAATCAAAAGTAGAAAAAATAATTTTTCTACACGGCACCACCTCTTGGCAGGCAATGGCAAACCTACAGGAGTAAAAATTGCTATGAAAAGCTTTTCACTTCGCCGTTCCGATTCGGCATTCAACTGTAGGTCCCTTCAATTCTTGTACAAATATAACACGCATAATATGAGTGGATGCGAAAAGCTCGGCCTAGGCCCTCCATGGGCTGTTGTGCCATTAAAAGTAAAGTAAAAGCAAGACAAAAGACAACATGTTTGTTAAAAATCTAGAATTATAATGGGTCCCCTATGGGACAATTGATAAGTGGGTAAAATATTTTTAATTTTCTATATGACACAATCCAATTATATTTATTTAAGTTACGAGAAGAATTTATTTAAATTTTAAATTAAAATACATTAAGAAACCTATAGAGATATTCGAATATAATCTGAAGCACTCACAAATATTTCAGGCAGTCAAAGACTGGCTGATTGTTTCAGGAGAAAAGACATGTCAAAAATAATATTTGGTCAAAAAATTAGCACGCAACATATAGGAGAAATTATCATTAAAAGTAACCACATTATCCCTTACTAATTACAGAGCACATACAATTTGGCAGCGTTTGGCAGTATAAAGTCAAGCGCGCGCTGACCGACTAGGAAGATTGAAAGACGAAGGCATAAAAAGCATAGCAAATAAGATAAAAACAACCATTAAAAATGGAATGCAGCTTACTAGATATTTTCGAAGAACAAAAGATTTATATATGTATGTATATACATATATACAAGCCTATGTACATATATGTATACGATGTCAATATGTAGATTTATGTATGTATGTATATGGGCATATACTAGTACATAATATAAATATACGGGTATATATTTCTATTTAAGTACATACATCAACATACAAATTTGGGCACACGAAATAATGACAATTTGATATGGCATAATGGTTGTGGCAAGTGTGGTAGTAATCAAGATGCTGTCTAATGAAGTAAAAGTTAAAAGTGCAGGAATTGAATAAACGATTATGAGAAAAGCCTTTTCCTGCCAACATCAACTTTCACCAATGCCTACTATTAATTTAATCGTGTGAGCGGCTAACTAAAAATGGTAAAAATTTGCAATGGTGCTATTAAAAGTGATGGTAAAGGTTGAGGTAGTGATGGTGGCAATAGCATTGTTGATACCAATAGATAAGCATATGTATATTGGTGATATGGGGGGTGACAGTAACATACTACAAACAACGTCGAAGGGGCGTATTATGTAGTTGTAGAATGGTAGTGTTAACATAATCATTAATTGAATTCATAGTAGACAAATGCAAACTAAAACACAAAAAACAAATATACAAAGGTGAATAAATTGCTCTACACTCTACAACTAACAGCTGATACTCACCTCATTGTCCTTGTTGTTCCTTATGCCACGCACTAAATCTGTTAGATTTTTATCAAACATACGCTCGAAGTTCCCTTTCACTTTTTTTAGTGCCATTTTTTAGTTTTCCCACTTCTTTTTGCCCGGTTGCCACAAGTTGCTAATTAAATATATGCACTGAGTGTGCCTTTTTTCGGTGCACTCTTTATTGCACGTATTCACCGTGGTGGAGTATTTGCTGGCTGATTCTGCTGTAGTCACCGTTGTCTTTTGCTGTTGCTGTCTGCCAATCGCAGCTTTGATGATGTCGACAGATTTTATATTTTTTCTTCTACTTTTCAAATTGATTTTTTCTTTCCTTTTTTTCGCAAACAGATTTCACTTATTTTTACCTTTTGTTTGTTGTATTACAAATTATTTTCAGCTTGCACTTGTTACCGTTCAATAGTTATATGATTCTATGTTACATTTTATATTATTTTCTTGATTATAAATTAAAATAAAACAAATGAAAAATTATTTCCACCAAATTATCTCTTTTTTACGGGTTTAGCTTTAGCACACACAAAAGCAGATTAATTAGTGCATGGAGTTGCCGTACTAAAAATATTTTGTGGAACATATGTTGTATTGTGAACGGCCTGGTCGTGCTTTACATGTGCTATAGGGTTAGGTCGTGATTACATTGGAAATTTTTTTTGTCAAACACATCACACCGATGGCCCTCATACCACTTTACTTTACTTTCAATGGCACAACAGCCCATGGAGGGCCTAGGCTGAGCTTTTCGTTTTCCACATCCACTCACGTTGTGCGTGTTATATTTGTACATGAATAGAAGGGACCTACAGTTTAATGCCGAATCCGAAAGGCGAAGTGAAAAACTTTTCATAGCAATGTTTACTCTTGTAGGTTTGCCATTGCCTGCCAAGAGGTGGTGCCGTGTAGAAAAATTATTTTTCTCTTTTTTTTGTGTTTGATTTTGCCTGTGCCGAGATTCGAACCCCGGACACTCTGCGTAGCAGTTCAACGCATTACCACTACGCCACAGCGACCACCACCCTCGTAATTCACTTTTCACACATTTTAAAAGAGATCAAAGAAATTAACCTTTTGCGAAACATGATGTAAAAATTAATAATTAATAAAATAGCATTGTAAAAATTATATTCTATTAATTCATGATATAACAACAAAATTTCTTTCTGTGTATTTAAAACAAAAATATAGTTTCCAGAGGGCGTAACAGACCTAGAATCACTCTTGGACTAACTCACCTCGTTATTCGATATTATTTTTTTCATATGTTTGTTCTAATAATAGCAAAAACAATGCTTTGAGGTGTTAAAACAACCACACGACTTCTATCACACAAGCAGTAGTAGAAATTATTAAATTTTACTTACGATTTGTTTTCTTTAAAGCAAAATATCATAAAATTTACCCGACAAAATAAATTAATTTGTTCTATGTACAAGTAAGAGATCTCTTATTAATTGTGTTGAGGATTTTTGTATGAAACTACATAAATTAAAAAACATATGAAAATACAATGATTATTTAAAAATAATTTTAATTTAATTTTAATAATAATGAAAATTAAAATACCAAAATCTTAAATTAAACTTAATAAACGATAAGTAAATATAAATGTTAATGTAAAATAACAAAAAGAAAGGAAAAAAGTTAAGAATATTTGAAAGATAGAGAAGATATTAAAAAATATAAAATTGAAAAACTTCTTGTTCGAAAACCATGGAATTGTTAGAACGTTTTATATGCGTGGGCAGATGGTTCCATAATTGAACAGCGTGGACGAAAAATTGACAAGATGTGTCGAAATACTGATATATGGGTATGGTTATTTTTGAATTCAGATTTAGCAAAAGAGATATTTTCAAAACGGTGGTGATGAATTTATGTAGGAGCAGTACAGTGCGGAAGTCTAATAAGGTTTTTAAAGAAAAGCTACTTTACTGTAATAAGAGATGTGTTTATGCCTACGAAGACTAGAAATAATCGCGCATAGCTATTATATGCAATCGTGAGTTTCCTCAATGTCTAAAGTTGTAGTTGAAAAATTATACATAGCGTTTGCTAAGTAAAATTTGTGATTTTCATCGGACATTAGAACTTCAAAGTAATAATCACTGAGTTAACGACTACCAAATCA
The DNA here is from genome assembly GCA_958295655.1 of Palloptera scutellata. NCBI lineage: Eukaryota > Metazoa > Arthropoda > Insecta > Diptera > Pallopteridae > Palloptera > Palloptera scutellata. The sequence goes on from OY282449.1 coordinate 97,583,571, forward strand.
TTCAAATAGTATTAACTTAGTTGTTTTTATACTGTCGCCGACATTATTCCTGTAGTATAAATAGCACTGTAGACTATAGAAACTACTTAATTTATTTTTCCTTATCCCAATTGTCATTTATACGAAACTAACACAACAAAGTTTCAATTCATTTTGCTCCCTCGCATTTAAAATTGGCGTGCATATACCTATTCAAAAGACTTCATTTATAAGTAGTTACTATTTTTGCAACAAAGGTGACCAATGAAGTTTTCCACAAATGTCATTCAATTGTGGATCATATTTTTTCTAAAGCTTTACAGAGTTGTATTCAACGACATCTTACAGTAGACAGGTACTTAAAATTGCACTGCTCACTCCAAAAAAATTTAACACATATGAATCGTCATATTATTTAAAATATTTTTTATTAGTTTTATTAATGAAAAGTACTTTTGTTCAAAATTGTTTAATATGTTTAAAAACGTATAGCACGTATTATATAGTTATATTCAATATTTGTTAAACACAAATTTTATGTATGTATGCATGTAATGAATATAAATGACCATTTTGAAATCCGAATTCTTACTTTTATACCTATTATTTGGTTTTGATTTCCACAGAGTACAATCAATTGAGAAAGTTACAACAAAATCATTAATATAATACAAATATTAAACAAATTATTCAATGGCCACCAAGTAAAACAAAGAAAAGCTTTGGGGAAAAACGAAGTTATTCAAAGTGCTTTACATGCAATTATATAAATTTAATTTGTTTAACTAATCAGAGTTCTTTTCATATTTTATTGAAACTAGTAAATAGATTACAAATATGATAGCCAATTATTACGTTTAAACAAACAATCGATTAAAATATAATTTTAATCTTTATGTTAACAAATAAAAAAATGTGTAAAACTAAACTAAAAATAAAGAACTAGTACACAATTGTTTAAACCAAATTTGCGAAATAGATGTTTCACAGTCGAGCCATCGTGCATCCAATTTTGTTCAACATCCATCACCATATCAACAACAAAACGATCTCTCCGGCTCACCCACCACCAAATTATAATCTAAACTATTCGGTCTGGCGAATCCAGTTTTTATGCCATCCCAGCCATCCTCAACAACAAAATCGCCTGAGCGCATTCGCGTGTATACCTCCTGTGTAAGAGCCCGAAATGCATCCTCTACGTTAGTACCGCTACGTGCTGAAGTCTCAACAAAATACAGTCCATGTTGCTTGGCAAATGTTTGTGCATCTTCGGTGCGCACCTCACGACGTCCACTTTCATCAGCCAAATCTAACTTGCATCCAACGAGCGCAAAAACAGGTCTATTTGGTTTAATGTGACGTTCGGCTTCCATCATCCAGAGTGGAATATGTTCAAAACTGTCATTATTTGTAATATCATAGACGAGCAAGACACCAACCGAATTGCGATAGTACGATTTTGTTATTGAACGAAAACGTTCCTGACCTGCAGTATCCCAAAGTTGCAGCTTAATTTGTACGCCATCTTTTATTGTGATAAGACGTGCAAAGAAGTCCACGCCCACTGTCGGATCGGATAGCTGAAACGAAAAGCATGCATGAGCATAATTGCAAAATAATCGCAATCTCATTGGGAATGCAAAATAAAAATATCTATCTTCATATAAAATATAAAAACAAAACAAAAAAATGTGCGACTTAATAATTAACTAACACAATTTATGAATCAGAGTTTGAATCATTCATCAGCATCCAGCTAAAGGATAAGCTCCATGAAATTTACTAAAAAATTTGTTAAAAAAATAAATTAGAAAGGCATTACCATCGTTAATGACCACCTACGCAACAATTTAGTTTTGGCACTCAATTGCGACTTTATACTTATTTTCAGAACCCCCGGACAACGACGGATAAATATTTACAACATACTATACTCATAGTAATGAAATGAATGATAACCATACAAGCATTAACACAATTCTCTTATCAGTATATCAGTTTCATATACTTATATGTACTTAGAACATTTATTTTGCCCTTTCTTCTCAGCACCAGCCAGCAGCTGCCAAGTGCACTGTCCCAATTATGTAATTGCGTTTTTGTTATTGTCTATAATTGTTTGGGGAGAGAGCGGAGCTAGTTAAAATTACCTCGGCAAATCTGCCGTCTGTGAAGAATTTAAGCAGTGAACTTTTGCCTACTGTGCTGTCGCCAATTAATATAAAACGAAATTGATAATCGAAAATCGGTTCCACCATTTTTGCTTCCTTCTTTCTACTTTTTTGCACCTTTGTCCTTTAACAAAATCTTATTTGATTTAGTCCCTTTGTTACACTTCTTTCTGTGCAGCTATTATTATTATTATGACTATTATCTTTTATTTTTATGACGAAAATCTGGTCGTTTATTTTATTTATAAAATTTTAAACATTGAGACGCAAAATATTATTCAATTCACTGCTCGTTCTTTTTCTTTTACAAAATTTGGAAATTTTCTTTAGCGTTGCTTTTCTGGCGTTGTTGCTTCGCGTAGATTAGTTTTGGAACAGCGCTCTTCGGAAGTTAGAATTTATTTGTTTTTATTTTTGAAATGTAATTTGTTTATAATCTTTTTGACAAAGAATAAGTAATTTAAAGATATTTTTCACTTTTTGTTTTGTTGTTTGTAAACTTTTCAATGTGTGAGTTTGACTGATTAAAAAGTGGTTGTTCGCAAATGTCAAAATCACTTCACATTTCTGTGGATAGTTTGGATAATGGCTTCCACAACTATCAGTTGCAAAATTGTTACAAATAATCTGTTCCATTTTTCTTTTGCTATTATTGTATAATGTTTTTCCACACACAATGTACATACATGTTTAGTAAGCAACAATTAAAATAATTATATGCGTCAGTTTAAGCGAAAAGAGAATACTTACTTCTATTGTGAACTGCAACTGTGGAACGTACTTTAAAGTCCATCACTATGGTACACAAAACAAAACACATGCTTCTATTTATTTTTTTTTGAAAAAAAAGTAACCATTTTATAGGAGTATTAAAGCATGGCGCGCAAAAGGAAAATTCCCGCACGCAAGCATCATGGTATTCGTGATCCGTTGAAGCAATTGGAGGAGAGAGAGAAGAAGTAATAACGTATAATTAAATTTCAATATATCTGTAACTAATTTGCGAATTTTACATTTGCAGATTGAAAAATGTAGTCAACAATCCTCCAGCAGAAAAAAGCGAGAAATTATCTTTCAAATTTGCACAGTTCAAAAAGCTAGCAGATGATGCCAAAGCTGGAAAGAAAATAAAAAGGATTCATAATGGTCGTGAAGATAAGCCTAAAGATAAGTCGAAAGTAAAGAAAACGAAAAAAACACCAGCAGGAGAAAAAGATGGTAATAAATTTAGAAACATCAAGCAATTTATCGACGAGAAAGATGAAGATTACCTGAGACGTGTGAATCGTGTCACCAATGAATCAGTGAAAGAGGCACAATATGAAGCCAAATATGGTGTGAATGTGATACGTGACCAAAAAACAGGCGCAATATCAATCAGAAAGCGTCCGAAAAATGAAATTGATGAATTGATGAAGCATAAACAAAAGGAAACGCGTCTTGGGAAGCAGGGAAATAGAAGAGGCAGCAAAAAGGAGAAACCACCTGCCAAACCTATGGATCCTAAAATGGCAAAAGCGCTGATAAAGCAAGCAATTAAGGAAGACGATGAAGAGGTAATTTTATACGATTTACCCATACAATTTTTTTTTTAATTTAAAAATGCTTACAGAAAAACAAAGAAACTACTGAAATCATTGAGGAATACAAGCATGATGTATTCAAGTTTGGTGAAATTGTCCATGCACCGCCAACATTGTCAACACTACCTAGAAAAGCACAAAGAAGTGAAACAGTGTCCAGAGTACGTTAAAAATATAAATTGATGATTTAAAAGATTATTAACTCTTTTATTTTTTAGCCTGGAAAGAAAAACAACTTATTGCTAAAAGCATTACTCAACAAAGAGACTGATACATCCATAACCAATAGCAAACCCAAAACGAGTGCCAGTAAAGCTAAAATTACCGGCAAGGTGACAAAAGTGCTGATGAAAGGAAAACGTAAAGACCTACCCGCTGCTACCAGAATGATGCTGGAAAGTGAGCAAAGTAAAATAATCGAACTTTATAGAAGTTTGAAAAAATCTAAGGAAAAATCAGTGTAACAATCAACGTCATTAAATGTACGTTTGCAATTTTTATTTTAAAACTATGAAACAATAAAAATGTGTTTTAAATAAAAATCACTCTGCTTTTTTCATTATGATTTAAGTAACAAACAGCTATTACAAGGTGGTAGTAATTTTGCTGCCGGAAATTGTATCATTGTTACTCAAACTAAATCTTAAATGGTAAGTTGTACTTGGTGAGACATTGCCGCCGCCGCCTTGACTTGCTGATCTTTGGTTAGCCATCACCCCTCGCATTACATCCCTCCAGACTGCTTCTGCAGTAACTGTGCAAAGCGTTGCGTTATCAACAAAGAGGTGTCAATGAATCGGTCAACACAATTAATGAGGCATGTTTCGGTTGTACTGTCTAACTTTGATCCTAGTTTGCCAATGCATTTTTCCCAGCAAATCTCATTGAATTCATGTATCTGTAAAATAAGAAATATGGATTAAAAACAAGAAAATTATGAAATGAAACAGTTATGACCGCAATACACTGTCACCGAAGTCGCCCGTCTTACCTGAGCATTCACTTGCGCCTTTTGTTTCTCAATCATAAGGAAATCTTGCAGTTCCTTATCGCTAGATTGTGTGGATATTGCATCATAGTCAGACATTTTGTTCTGTTATTTTTATTTATATTATTTATTTACAAGAATTATAATCCGTCTCACGTTATGAATTTCTCTCTCTAATCACAAAAAAATTTATATAACCTCAAAGACAGATTTCTTCTTCAATGAACTAACTGTCAAATTATATTGTGAATGATCAGTGGCTGTGGGGCGCACGGTTGCCTCTCGTAGTAATCGGAATAACAATTATTGTCTGTTATAAATATTAAAATTCATTTAAACTATTAATTAAGAAATAAGTAAATAATTTTATAAGCCCTTTATTTGTTAACCAACAAAATATGGTTAATCTTACTAATAAAAATGAGTTCTTTCAAATACGATTCCCAAGAAGTGATTGATGAGGTACAATCGATATGTGGATTGTAAGTACTAAATTATCGATATGTTGTTTGTTTTGTTTTTAAATGCGTATTAATTCATCTCCTTTCAGCTGTCTCAGAACAATTTAATATACAGAAATATATGAAATTTAGTGAGAAACTAAAAGTTAACGATTATGTCTTGCGAAGTCTCATCCACTGTAGAAAGCTTTGATTTCGATGCAGAAGAATTGGAAAAGCTTTATGTGATGTTGGAATCAGGTACAATACCCGAACTGCAGTGGCAATGTCCTGGCAGACAATTACCAACTCAAGAAGAAAATACAAATAAAGTTGAGCAGAGTGCAGCTGCAGAGCATGCAGAGGCTGAGTTAGTAACATATATTTTTATGATGGAAATAATGTGTACTTATCATATTTAAATTATCATTTCAGACCGGTAAAGAATGATTTTGATTTTAGTGATGATATGGCACCCACTCAAATGCGTGTACGTAATCAAAATTCGATGCCAAAATCGGTTAAAAAGAAAATGGCAAACTTTGCTGGGGTTATGGAAGTTTTAAAGAAGAAAAATGCAGAAGGATCAACATAACATTTCTAGCCTAGAATTTATATTTTAACTAGCTGTATAAGACTTTAGAAGATAAGCGCATGACCCTGTGAAATATTTGAAAAGTTAATTTTCAGAATTATTTGTATGATTTCCATTTCTCTTGCATATGTTATGTAGTGTTGTATGAAAACAATTGCCTATTAATATGGCAGAGAGGCTAATAGAGGCTTCCATATACATAAATGCTGCATATTTATTCTAAACGAGATTTCTAAGACGAGATAAAAGCTAACCTGGAATACGCTTTAGGAATAATATAATTTATTTATTTTCTGCTTCTTACAGTCTACGGAATAAAACACTCTTACAGATTAATACAATATACATTAGTTCATTCAACTTAATTATGGTAAATACCATAAATAAGCTGAGTCTAAAATGTTGTTTATTCGCATTAAAATATAGTGTCGAAAGATATTTGTTACAAAGACGACTTGCATCTTGCTATTGGTTATAAGCGTAGTTTGTGGTAATTAATTGCTCTTTCAACATTATATCACGCCTCAAATTTTTATTTGGAATTAAAATATTGAATAAACTGAATATTTCAGTGCATTTAATATGGCCAGTTAAGATGTTCTAGACAAACATACATAAGTGAAATATAACTCCTTCTATCGCTTAGATTTTGCAAGCCTAGTAATTTGCGTCTACCCAAATAAGAAGGGATATCTGACGTCCAATACAGTTTCCGCATAGCGTATCTGGTAAAATTCTTTTGTACCCTTTCTAACCGGTCCGAGTGTACCTCATAATATAGCTTCCATATTATAGAACAATAATCCAGATGTCTCCGTACTAAGGCTCTATAAAGGGAATTAAGGGTCTGGGGATCTTTAAAATTTTTCGTATTTCTTTTAATAAAACCCGCCATTGAGTTTGATTTTGATGTCATAAAATCAATATGACTTGAAAAACTGAGTTTACTATCAAAAACTATGCCTAACTCTTTTAACTGAGATTTCCGTGAAAGACAATGCCCGTTAATTGAATAGTTGTAGATAATGGGATTACTCAGCTGAGAGTATGATGCAATACAGCACTTGTCAATATTCAACTATAAATTATTTGATAGACACCACTTAAATGCAAAACAAAACAAAATTTCACATCGAAAACAAACTCCATGTTATTTATTTCATTAACTAATCTTAAGGTGGTATTAACAAAAAATAAGATGTGGCGATAATATTATGAATTTTGTCGAAAGTCATAGGTCATATGGAAACATTTGTTGATGTTTAACGATATCCGATTTTTACATCACCTTCATATATGAAACAAATCTAAATCGGTCGGTAGAATTTGAGAGGCCAAAATCTTTTTAATGATAGAATATATTTTTAAAGTCATCGACATACAATAGGTATCTATCATTGATAGAACAACATGAAATATGGTTAATAAATCGAAGAAACAGTAAGTGACCCAATCCCATCCCAATATGCAGTTTAATTCTTATCAACAAGTAGGGGTAATTTTATACCTATAAATATTTTCAAGCGGACGTTCTTGCAATACGGCTCTGTGTATAGTTCAACCTCAAATGTGGGTGTAAAAGTCATAACTCATATACTCAGATTGTATGCACATATATAGGCCACCTCGGTGAAGTGAAGAATTTAGTTATAAGCCAAAGCGTTAAGAAAATACCAGAGCTAGTACACTGCGAAGCACTCACCCGAAAAAAATATATTGCACTGCCATCCAAAAAGTAGGGACTTGACTTCATAGCCTTGAAGCCATATCTCCTACTGAGATGCCTCAGCAAAATTGGCTTACCTGACAGCTTGTAAGCAAGCTACTAATGGCTGTACAATACCTTTGACCTTTCAGTCAAAGCGCACATCATACATTTCAATAAATCGATCAGAAGCTTTGCGAATGTGACTTTAGCTAATAGAAGGTAGCTGGGTTTCTAGCTTTATCGTCATAGCAGATGTTTTGCACAAATGCACTCATCAATACTCTTCATACCATACGTTTTTGTTTTCCACCGGGTCGAGTAGCTAGGTCAAACAACTCATCCAATGCACTTGGACACGTTATATCTACGTGCTACGCATTACCGAGATAGTTCTTTTATATTATTTACACTTGAGAAACTTTGAAAAACGAAAAGTTTCCTGCAACAATGCTTTAGCAAAGAGTAACATCTTTCATCTTTATCACCGCACCACGGAGCGCTGACAAACAATTTCGTGTCCTCTGCCAATAAGCTAATTCGTCTCGGTTTTATCCGCATTCCATTTACATGCATTTCTGAAATGTTTAATAATTGAAACAGCATTTGTATATTATATTTATTTAGCGCGATAAGTAAACTGGGGGCGAAATCAACATGATAAGCTACAATATTACAAATCAAATTTTTATTGAAAATTGGAAATAGTTTCGAGTCTGTATTGTGCCTTAACTTATTTTGGATAACAGCCAAAAACTCATTCTTAATACATAGAATGTATGGATGTAATTCCGAGAACACATGTCGCTTATCATGTTATTAAAATGTGCCCCTCAATTTTGTTCTTTATTTGGATTTCAAAGAATCAAACAAATTTAATTAGTAAACACACGTTTTTCTTTTATTTTGTTGCACAACAACAACAAACATTAAGTTATTAATTAGCAACCTAAGTGGGGGGTGTTTTGCATTTGGTGATTGTAGGCTCCTTTTTTTCTATTACATTTGTATGTATTTAAATAAATTGCATGCACTTTTATTTCGTTTTCGTTTTCAATTAAAGAAATTAAGCACTTTAGTGGCACATAAGCTTAGGCAATGTGTTTTTTTTTATTACAACATATCCCAAATTTTCTATGAAAGAATATTTAAAACGAATAATATTTAAAACTATTATAAAATATAGGATAAACTTGTACATATGTAAACAATAGGCTTAACAAAAAATCTTAAGCTAACTTTAATAAAAAAAAAGAAAATAATTGTATATATGTATATTATATATGGTATTTACATTTGTCATAAAATGAAAACTATCACACTATTCGACACTTTGTTAAATGAGAAGAAGTTGAGACAATAATACTTCGCAGCTCATTTGTGGCAAAAGCGCAGAACAGTGTTATTAAAAAAAATTTGTAGGTGTGTGTGTGTGTGTGAGCTATAAAGAAATGCAGTTTATGGTAACATTTTATAAACTTAAAAATAATAAGGATTTTCCTAATATTAACAAACAAATAATAATATTACCTAATAGCAGAATTTTACGTACTTTAGTAATTTTGCAAAAGCAAAATGTTTTTATTATTTGTGTAAAAGTGCTGTTGCCGCTGTGGCAGGCCACAAATCGTAAGTCCACTTATGTAGAATATACGCAATGAAATAATAAACATTAGTCGTCTTGTCGTCGTAATCGCTTTATAATTCGTTTAAAAAAGAAAGGTGTCTATGTTGCTTGCTTGCCATCGCCATTCTCATTTGTAATTGACTGAATTTCATCGATAAGATCCTTAAAACTAGGACGCATTTTAGGGTTTGCTGCCCAGCACGGAAGCATTAACTTCTCGTAAACATTATCCGGGCAAAGCAACGGCTTTCTTAATCTAAAAAAAACGAGTTAAATATTCAATGATAATGCTAAAAGTAGGTTTTTCCCAATTATTATTTATTTACCTATCGCCATTATCGAGTCGCTCTAAGAGTTCATCCTGTTTCAATTCCTTTTCGGGATCTAAATTCGGTGTCTCGCCGCGGGAAAACATCTCAAATAATGTGACGCCATATGACCAAACATCCGATTGAAATGAAAACTTATGAGTTTTTATAGATTCCGGTGAATACCTGGAAGCAAATTTAATGGGAAATATTTTAGAATAGATAAATATAGGAAAACGCAGAAAACGATTTATTTTATGCATAGTCTGTGGCACAGCTAAGCTACTTAAATTACTAACCATTTTATAGGGATTTCCCGCTCGCTCTGCGCAAAATAATAACCATCTTGATTGGCCATTTGTGCCAGACCAAAATCTGAGATTTTAACACGATCACCGTCCACTAAGATATTTCGCGCCGCTAAATCACGATGAATAACCTGTTGACTTCGCAAATAATCCATGCCCTGTGAAAACCACAACAACAAAAAACCACATCAATTATAACGTTTATAATCTTTTTCCTTTCCTTTTCTCTCACTCACCTTTGCAATGTCAAGCGCAAAACCCAGCAGCTTTTCATTTGTTAAATTTGGCTTGCGCGATGACAGGTACACAATAAAGGAACCACATTCAAAGTACTCCATTATAATCGAAATGGGATCTTCTACCCATTGCTTGATTTTCACGATGTTCGGATGGTCGAGTGTCTGCAAAATAAGAACAAAACATGTTCACCCTGTACTGCTTCAATTTCGTTAGCATATCAAGCAATTCAAACAAACCTGCATAATTTGTATCTCACGCATGAAGTCCTTATTCAACTGTGTTGGTGTTATTGACTTGAGCGTCTTGATTGCCACTTGCTCGCTTGGCATACTGTGCGAATTATAGCGTATTTCACCCAAATACACGGTACCATAATGACCTTCTCCAATTTTATTCTTATAGATAATTTTACCATTTGGCACCAGCAAAACTGAGGGCGTATCATCCAAATAGTTACGATAGCTAAATTTTGTCAAGCTAGGCTGGTCCAGTTGTGCTAGATGTTGACTGCTGCATATGAGCGGTGCTCGATCGCCCACCGAAGACATGCTCGATGCTTCATCGCCATTGTGACCATTGGTAAAGTCAGCTAATACAAAAAAAAAAAAAAAAAATTTTAATTAAATGAAATACTGTGGCTGTTGTTCAACTTACAAGCATCTTCCATAATCGCATTACTGTATTGCGAATGCAAAGACGATGTATCTGATAGTGTTTCCGTTGGACCAGCATTCAATGTAGTACGTGTATTTCCTTCGGGATCTAGTTCTTCTTTAAGCGAACTTAAATGTGCAAAAATCTCTTGATGGTTGAAACGTTTGTCCGGTTCATCACACCAACCGTCCATTATTATCTTATAAATATCATCCGGGCAATCATCACTTTGTGGCAGTATACCGCCAAAACGATTATAATTTAGACGCAACACTTCGGGTGCTCTACTTTTGATGGGTCTACCACGCTCAAATATCTCCCAAACTGTGGTGGCGAACGCCCACAGTTCGGCGTATTGATCCTCTTTCGCGGCATTCATATATTTGTAGTATTCGAACGGTATCCAAGGAAGTCTGGAATGATGAATGAGGCAAAGTAAATTTCAATGAAACCACACTAATACAAAAACAAAATACAAGCAACGCCGAGTAACAACGATCGTTGCGTTTTTCAGAATTTACATAACAATACATACTCGTCTTTGTGATATGGACGTGGAAACCCGGGATCAGATATTTTAGCTTCGAGAACATGTGATTTTGGATCGAATTTCGTTACATATAAGTTCGAGCATCGTATATAACCGTGTATAATGCCTAATTCTTGCTGCAGATTGAGACAAAAGAAAAATTCATTATTAGATATTTTAAAATTGTACAACTTTCGCAATGCCAAGCCAGAGTAGTAAATTTCGAAAATCAAGAGCTTAATAAAAACTATGAATTTTAAGTGCAATTGGTACGCACCAAATATACAATACCGCGAACTAAGCCGTGCGTCACATCCAACAATGAGCGACTAGTAACCTTTTTATTATGCATAAGGAACTCATTTAGTGGTCCGTGTTTCGCATGTTCCATAACCATTGTGTATGGCGTTGAGATCGTTAAACCAAACAGCTTTAAAAAATGTGGTGAACAGATTTTACTCCAAGTGTCGGCTAATTTCATAAATTCCTTCGAAACGAAAACAAAAACACAATGCATTTGATATAAATAAGCTGGATGAAACTAGATTAATAAATCCATTTAATATACCGAAAAATCAGAATTATTCTCTAGAACTTTTAATGTTACACAGACATCCTTAAAACTGCCCTGTTGCAGCCAGTCAGCGCGAAATTTTATCATTTTACCATTGTCACAGGGACATGCTGAATCTGCGTTTAAAATTACATGGAAAAAATTAAATAAATTATAAAAATCAAATATGTATATACTGGTACATACATTAGACCTGGTCAATTTATTTTCCGAAAAATCGTGGTGAAAAACGGAAATTACGAATAATTTTAAGAACATTTGCAGAAGTTATCATAAATCATAGGTCAAAAGTGGACTTGGAGGCTTCGGATTTTTCAAAATAGATAGTTTTGCGTATAACATATTTTATTATCTGAATAAATAAAACTATTAAAACAAATCTCACATGTTCGTTGGAAAGATAATTTAGATTACTACAAGATTCAGTTTCAATGCAAACCTCAGCGATTATTATTTATTGCATTAAATTCAGTTTTTAAGAGAAATCATATTAGTAAAGTCGGTACTTTTTTGATAAAACTGATGGAAAAAAAAAATGTTTTTAAAAATATTCAAAGTTCTAAAAGTGGATTTCGATAGAACTCCTCGACGTACCTCGACGTTTTAAAAGTTTATATCTAATTTTTGTTTTACGCGGGCATAAAGTTTGCCCAATTTTAACAAATTAAGTGAATATAATAAACCATAAGACAATTTGTTAATTTTACAACGGAGGTTGTTTGTGTTTTTGGCAATTTATATAAGAATTTGCCATAGTAGATTTGCCGCCTTGAATGTAACCCATTCACTGTCACCCCTTTTGCTTTTCCTAGGCCTTAAGTACAATGGGCTACATAGCCTGAGTGCTTGAGGAACTGTCCTGCACTCGTAGAGCAGGTTCTCGGCCTTCTTCACATCCATCCATCCATCAACCCATTTGCTTCCTTCCTTATGGGTCCTTTTTACCCTTTTCACTTTTTTGACCCATTACTAGGGTTGATAGAGGACATTCTAGACCGATCTTCAGGTTCCTTCTCCAAATGTTCTTAATTGATCCGCTAATTGCATTTTTCGCCCCCGATTGGTCACGTTTTTCCCTCTCGAGCAAATTGACCCGCTCTAAGGTACATATTTTGAAAGTATCGATTTATTTTATGATGACTTGCAAAAGAATTTCCCATACAAAAGACGCATTTTCAAGGTTTTTCCAAAACCATCCAGCTCACGAACGGTTATCACTAAAGCCAAAATATATTTAGGAATCATCATAAAATAAAACGAGGAACTAGTTGAGGTGCTTTAATATAACGGGTGGTCCATTTAACATTTAGAATTTGAACTACTGGTTAATTTGAGTGTGGCAACTCTAATGTCATCCGTTTTATGACGGAAAATTAGTTTTATATTTGCGGTCGGCTATTGAGCTTGCGGTTCGCCAATTGAGCTCTGGAACGCTTGGAAGATGAGCAATTTTATTTAAAAAATCCTCTTTTCTGACAAAGCTCTTAGACCCCAGTGGTTACATTAGTAAGTAAAATTGTAGCATCTGGGTCTCAGAAAATCCATTCGCGATTATTGAGAAGCCAATGCGAGTAACTGATTGGTTTTTAAGCCGGCAATATCATTGGGCAATTTTTATTTGCAAATGAGGAAGGCAGATGCGTTACAGTGAATGGTGTGCGCTAGGCTACAATGATAATTGATTTTTTAGAAGATATAAACTTAGACAAAATTTTTTTCAAACAAATGTCGCACAAGCCATGCAACAATTGATCTTTTGCGTGGGAAGTTTCAAAAGCGCGTTATTAGCTGTTTTTGGTGATGTGAAATTGGTGCAGCCATCGGTCGAGTGCAGCTCCATGCAGTCGAAAATGTACTGAAAAAATAGGTTGATCGTATGCGCTACTGCAAGGGAAGCCGTGGAACTCATTTAAATGAAATAGAGTTCCACAAATTACCGAAAGGATTATAGTCTCGAATAACAAAAACCACATTGTAAAATAATTATTCGCTTCTTATTAACAACAAAATCAAATTCCAAATTATAAATGGTCCACCCTATGAAAATACCAACCCTATGTAAATAGTAAATACCAACTCACTTTTGTACCATTGAAAATCAATTTTTGGATTTAAAATTTGTGGAGGTTTGCGTTGCAATTCAGCATCGCTCAATTCCGTTTCAGTCTTTTTCGATTGCAATTTTTTTGGCAAACATATTAAAAGCGACGATGGCTTATCTAAATTTACAAACATCAAAATATTATACAATATATTTCTGTTAAATATACATATGTAAGTAGAAGTGCATCTGGTTATGTTCAACGTACCTTTTTCCGATGGTGGCAAGCAAAATTTCGGTTCTGTGGTATCTGTTGGTATAAAATTTGCTAGATCAGTTAATTTATCGAATGACACCAAATCATCGTTATAATGTAAGATCCATTTTATTTTAGTTGTTGCTGTTGTTAATTCTGGGTGATTATTGGTATTGTGGATGATGATGTTGCTAATATCTTGTGAAATTTTAAATGTTTCCGTTTTGCATTTATCACGTAGAAAAGTTGAACTATATAACAACAATAATAACAAAGCAAACAAATATGGCATTATATAGAGGAATCGAAATTCGAACTGAGTGTAGTGTGTTGATTGTATTGTAAAATGAATGAATGCACTTACGATTTTGTATTTATATCAATGTAATATGTGCCATATTCTTTTTCGCATTGCCGTACGATATAACTTCCGCATTTGTCTCGCTTTTCACGTATTTTCGTAAAGGAAAAGTTTCCACTAGAAAGATGATGATATTGTAAAATATAGAATTATTTTTACAGCAGAGATTATGTTTATTGTGCTAAAATGTGCCCTATTATTTTAGCTCTGGTTGAATGAAGAATTTGTTTTAGATTCTTTATCGTCGTCTTAGGCTTACAAAAGATGTTACTCATTGCTGAGTAGTTTGTCCCAATAGCATACCCATCTACTCTGCATAAGCTGAGGCTCTTGTAAGTGTGGGCTGTTTCAAATTATAATCCATTATCCACGTATTGGCCCGATTTGAGAAGCATTCATATGGACGATGTGATTGGCTACTATGAAATAGCCATATGGTCTATATTTAGTTAGTTTTAGCAAAATTTTTAAAGACAGAGAAATTGCGCTACTTTGCAAGTATGAGTTATGTATATGGGTGGGCGTTGGAAAATTAACTCGATTTAAAATAAAAATCAAATGGAATAAACATTTACTACTTAATAATATTTAGTTCGCAAAGCTTATATCACACTGAAATTATAACATTATGAATTAAGATTACATTTTTAGTGGGGAGACCCAAATTGTCAGGCACTGCGACCTGTTAGAGCTTTTGTGCCATCGCCTTATTTCCGACAAACAATGTTTTACTCTCCTAACGAAGTCTAGAAATATCTTGTTGAAGAGGCTTATATTGAATCGGTATATAGAAATAAATGGCTTTGTAAAACTCTCCCTTCTCTTGTGAGCCGTTAACGTCAGTAGAATCTCTGACAGTGTGTAACCCCCGGTCGCCTTAGTTCTAAGAAAATCACAGCTACCGTGGCCAAGCCAAATACAATTTTATTGATTACTTTAAAGTTAAGAGAATATTAAATTTTATCTACTTAGTATATTCATGTTGCCTTGAATTCTTTTTAAGTGGATGTTCTAACATAAACATTCTTTCACTATCTTCCTGCCTTGCTTTTAACTACTACCCCTTTTTTTGAAGTAAGCATATTAGAAATTTTTAATTCAATTATCATCTTACCCTATCGGACCATGACATCGCAAATTTTTTAATTCCTGCAATGATGGTGTCATATATTGCAAGCACAAATCCAACATCCATTTTGATATTAATCTAGAAGAGCATTAGTAATTATTTATATAATATTAACAAATACTCAAATACATAAATACATAACAAAATCCCACCCTAGTTACCTAATATAACCAGATAAATACGTGATAAATGATTCCAATTGAATTTTCGTATCGAATTGCATGCGATAGCCATTGGGAAATCCGGTGATTTCTAAACGCACAAATTTACTGCCTTCAATATACAAAGCGTAGATATTTTCCAATTTTGATACTAAAATCCACTGCAAAATATAAAAACAAACAAATGATTAAATAAACAATTATTTCGTATTAAAAATGGTATGTACATACATATGAATTTAATAATAATAATAATCATAAAAAAGGAGAATAATACTGGAATAAGTAATGAAAAAAAAACCAAATCTAATAACAGCAGCAGAAATGTGTATGATACCCATACATACATACATGGACAAAAAAATATCTAAAAGACTCTTATGTAATCTATTTATGGTTTAATTTACTACCTACTTAGAAACTTCATCCCAAATAAGTACTTAGTTTAAATTGAATATATTTTCTAGTTCAAAGTTTAGGTTCAAGAATGATAGAAAAAGATAGATTGTGAATTTGCTTAGTCAAAACTGAAATCTACTGCGCATGTACGTCATAACAGACCCTATGCTGTTATCTGAATGGCTGTAGTGTGTTGAAATATGTTTGTTTTTGTTTTCGTTTTCCCTTCACGTTTTCAATATATTTGTTTGATGGCGCAATCTCTCTGCGCCATCTTTGAAGTCGGTATGTAAACATTGAATAATTTTAGCATTTATCAACCGATTAACTTGATTAACATGTTTTTAAAACGACAATTCAGCACATTTTAACCATGAAATCGTCAAAAATATCGTGACCAACAAGCACCGTCTGACAACACTATTCGTCGTTTGGTTTCGAATTTTGTTGAGCACGGAACAGTGGGAGATTGTCGACAAGCCGTTCATCAAAGCCCAATACGTTCCAATGAATTGGTTGAAGCGGGAAAAAGAGAGTGTTTCCGACAACCCACATGTATCGTATCGTCACAGCGCTCAACATTTTGAAGTCAGTGAAAGCACCTTGCATTTGTTACCGCATAAAGTGCAATTGACTTGAAAGAATTTTGCCGACAGACGGTCCACGTCGCTTGGAATACGGCCAACAGTCGCTCGAATGGTTGACACTAAACTGATACTGATTTTTGGAAGGAAATTTTAATGACTGACGAGGCCCATTTCACACTGGCCTATTTCTCTAACAGGCCCATTCGTTAACAAGCAAAATTGTCGCATTTGGGGAACGAAGAATTCATGAAACACCATTGCATGACCAAAAAGTGACTGCTTGGGCCGGCGTTTGCGCCAAAACTACCATTGGGCCGAATCGATATCGGCGGATGTTGGCTCATTATGTCTGCCCACAAATGTGTGAAAAAGGTCTGGTGGACGGTTTCAACAAGACGGACGATGCGCCATGCCACACTGCAAATCAAACAATGTAGTTTTTGCAACGAAAATCTCCTGGAGTTGTGGTGTCAGAAAATGCCGACATTGATATGCTTTGGTCAATAATAACGTACCTTTTTTTTTATTTCAACGAATGCCAACGGACTCTCCTCCCGCCCTTTAAAACCGTGGGATGCATCCGTATCGCACGCAGACGGGACTGGTGACCGAAACACTCACAGTCCGGGTTGCGATACTTTCCGCGAATCAGGTGACAACGTCAATAGCAGCTACAGATTTGGTTTATCAACAGCTACGTGGAACATTAGTTAGTATTAATTCCAATGAGATAACAAAGATTATTTTAGGGTGTTAACGGGGATACAAAAATCGATTAGCACATAAGGCATTGCGCATACAACGCACAGGGTCAAACAGTGCATAATTTGAGACTTAACTTGATAGGTATGAAGTTTTTAGAAACGCGACTAGGAACACCAATGCATAGTTCATTTAATAGATGTGGAGAGTCGGTCAATCCATTCAACAATTTCAACACTAAACATACGTTCAACATGACTCTTCGGCTTTCAAGTGAAGTCAAATTGATTAATTATAAACGATCTTTATAAGGAGTAAGCTGCTTCGTCGAGGGGTTCCAGCTCAAACTTCGTAAAGCAAATAAAAGAAACTGTTTTTGAACAGACTCCACGTTATTAATGTAACAACTGTATTTAGGACACCAAATATTCGAAGCATATTTCAAAATAGGTCGAACAAGTGAAATATACAACATTTTAGTGATATAAGGATTGTTAAATTCCTTTGACCATCTCTTAATAAAACCTAAGACGCCTTTGCCTTTTTTATACATGTGTTTATATGTAAATTGAAGCGTAATTTAGGGTCCATACTCAACCCCAGATCAACACAATTGAAGACTATAGCCAGAGGCTTGAAGCTAATATAATAAAAAATCATAAATTTACATTTACCTAGATTCGAAGTCATCAAATTTAAAGAACACCAGTAAGAAAGTGGAAGTTAAATCGTTCTGTAATAGTCGCGGGCTTTACATCATCTGCAAACATCAAAACTCTAGAGTATAGAGTATCGCTCTGTAATAGTCGCGGGTGAATAATGTGGTAAAAAAAAACATCAAAACTCTAGAGTATCGAATAATTGATGGAAGATCATTTATAAAGAGCGAAAAAAGAATTCGTACAAAATGCCTTGAGGGGCCCTAGAGGTAACATCAATATTACGAGAAACAACTGGATTGAAAATAACCCCTTGTTTCCGGTTACATAAATAGGATTTAATCCAGTCAATAAGCGATTGAGGAAAGCCAATTCGGTTAAGTTTCATTAGTGAAAGATTATGATTTACTTTGTCAAAAGCTTAACTAAAGTCAGTGAAAATTGCGCCCGTTTGACGTTGTATAGCAAGCTTCTTGCCAGACGATTAGGATGTGTCTTCAATGCCAGTGTATATTTTCAACCAAATTTTGATATTTCATTAGCAACCACGGTTATATTGAGGTCTTTATGAATATTTTTTATTTCTTATGTAACATGGAGCTCATGTGAGGGTTCTGAGCATTTTCGATTGCAATATTTGAAGTATTTCCCCGTTTGAAGGCGAGGCATTTCCCCATAGTTGAATACCATACGTCCAGATAGTGTTTATAATCACTTTATAGAATAGCAATTTGCCGTCCAGGGTCAGCTTGGAGTTTTTATTTAACAACCAGTGTAGCTTCGATGCTTTTATTTTTGATAGGGTATTTTTTTTGATTATGCTTTTTCCAGAGCAATCTTTGTGCATGCCGAGGTGGTTAACATTATCATTTTGGGGCATAAGGCAATTATTAACAGTCAAAGGCTGGCAAGCTCCGCTTCTTAGAGTAAAATAAGGATGCTTTTGATTCATTTACTTTTATTCTACAAGCGACATGGAGGTTTTTAGTTGCTGTTGTGGGGACAGTATGGGTACTTAAAATATTTGTATGTAAATTATGCTTTGTTGGCAAATCTACAGTGAATAACAGGTAGAGTAGCGGACCAAAGACACTCGCTTAGCTGCATTTGGGTAACTTTTTGAAGTGCAGCTTTTGTTTTTAACTTCTGCTTGACAGATAGTAGCTTTTTAGTAAAAGTTTATTTATTTTGGACTAGAGGCCTTCATGCCAAATCGAGCACCATCTAAGAAAATAGCAGAACAATACTTTTTTCTCAAATGCTTTTCGTACTTCCGATACAAGTTTGAAGCTGCCATTACTCGATGAGGTCAAACACAAGAACAACTTGCAGAACAATTAAATGTGACCCAACAATACATTTCTCAACGTTTAAAAGCCTTAGGACTGATTTTGAAGGTGGGACGGTGGGAAGATGGGTGCCGCATGAATTGACTGAAAGACAGCAAGAAAATCGAAAAACCACCTGTGAAGTGTTACTCGCAGGTACAAAAGAAAGTCATATCTTCTTCAAATTGTTACTGGCGATGGAAAATGGATCTATTTTGAGAATCTCAAACTTAAGCGATCATATGTTTATGATCGGTACACACCCGGTACACCGGCCAAATCGACAGCAAAGTCAAATCGCTTCGGAAAGAAGGCAATGCTCTGTGTTTTCTGGGATCAGCGAGGTGTTATCTGGTTTGACCTTCTGAAACCTGGTGAAACGGTTACTGGTCAACGCTACCAACAACAATTGGCCGATTTGAACCGTGCTTTGCGCCAAAAAGTCTAGAATATATCATGCTAGGCAACACAAAGTGATTTTTCTTGATGACAATGCTTCTGTCTTGATGACAGACTCGGGAATTGGTAGATTCGTACAGCTGGGAAGCCCTCCCCCATTCGGCTTATTCACCAGACTTGGCTCCACAAACTCCATTTGACTACCACTTATTTTCATCAATGGGGCATGCACTTGCTGAGCAGCACTTCGATTCGTACGAAAATGTGAAAAAATGGCTCGATGACTGGTTTGAATCAAAAGACGAACAGTTTTTTTGGCGACGCATTCACAAATTGCCTGAGAGTTGGGAAAAATGTGTAGCTAATGGCCATTACTTTGAAGATTGACTGTATAACCATTTTTCTTCAATAAACGTGTATTTTCTTAAAAAAATAACTGTTTCATACTTGCACACCTAGTAAGAGTTTGCCACTCTCTACTAAGTTACCTCTTTTCATTAATTAGGGTCATTCTCGTACTTGAGGTTTTTCTGACATAATCCTTGAATTTGGATTGGGTTGTTGCAATTTTAGCAGCTTTCTCCAGCAATTGGGTTAAATCACATATGGCAGTGTCAATTTTTGGCTGGATTTTTAAGGATATATTTAGATGAACATGTGAAATAATGTATTTGCTAAATTATATCCAATTTGTATTATGTAGAGTAAGCTTTGGGGTATTACTGTTTCCTTTGGCGTAATATCAAATAAAATGATCGAGTGATCAGACGATAAATCATACGAGGTTTCGGTTTTAATTTTATGTCGTTTAATGTTTTTATAACACCAAAGTCGATCAAATTGGGTATTTTCAGAGGGTTTGTGGGATGACCGTGCGATGCTACATCTAGGTTATCTTAAATGAATCAAAAGCTTCCATCCTTATTTTACGCTAAGAAGCAAAACTTGCCTAGCCTCGATTCCGAAACAAAAGAGTATATTCACCGTAATTCCAACGATTGCAGCACTCAGCAGCACTTTTTTCGAATTAAGCAAATAAGATAAGCAAAACTTCCCGCAAACGTATGCTGACATGTTTGTAATGCAAAAAGGTTATGTTGTTTACACTTTGCCAAAGTGATACATAATTAAAACAAAAGTTACATAACGTAACTAAAACATGCAAGTAGTTACAGTATTGCCTGATGTGATTTAGAACAAGTTACGCCATCAATCGTGAATCCCTCAGTTTCAAGTTATTCACCCAATATTAAAACATATTTTGTAGAAAATACGCTTTCGGATAGTAAACCCTTAATTACATTAGGATCGCTATCTGGCTTTCACTCTTTAAGCACAACGATTAATCCTTTACTACTTTTCACCTGATATGTATGGTATTTTTTCCTATACCATACTTTTCAAGGTGATGAACTACTGATCTATAATTTTGTTCGGTGTATATTTGAATTTTTATTTCCTTTATATTATTGCAGCCGATAACGGCCAAAGACAAGTCAGTAAACTTGAAATATAATTGCAGAATCATTTAAGGAAATATATTTTAAAAAAAACCTAACATTACATTTTTGAACGACAATCTTTAATACATTCTGTGAAAAAAGTACCGAGAATTGGCCAATAGAACACAAAATATTTAACGCCTTCAAATAAGGGACCTTCCGTTATAATACTCTAATGCCAACAAATAATCCAATCATCAAAACATTTTTCAAACGCATTCAACTTCTTCTTCAGTTCTCTCCGTGAATTCTCTTTTATGTTTTTATCGAAAACATGTGCCTCAAAGTGGTAATTTTAGTTTTAGAAAGTGAAACAACTCATCCGGAGCCATATCAAGTGAATAAGGTGATGAGCCAACAAATAATGCAATCATCAAAACATTTTTCAAACGCATTCAACTTCTTCTTCAGTTTTCTCCGTGAATTCTCTTTTATGTGTTTATCAAAAACATGTGCCTCAAAGTGGTAATTTTAGTTTTAGAAAGGGAAACAACTCATCCGGAGCCATATCAAGTGAATAAGGTGATGATATCTGTTGAGTTTTTGCCCAGAAATTCCTTCACTACGATAGAGGAAAATCGAGGTCTTTCGGAACTAGTCGATCGGAAACGCGTATCATGCCAAAACAAACGTGTATGTTAGACACAGAAAGTTCAGCGACTATCTCTCTCAATCTTAAATGATGATTTTCCGTCACCATTTCGTGCCCTTTATTGATGTTAACTTCAGTTGAAGACGTTGTTGGCCGATCAGGGCGAGACAAATCTCGACCACTTTTGAATGCACTGTACCACTCATGTGCACGTGTTTTTGATAAAGCCAATTCACTGTAAGGCATCTGTAACATTTTCACCGTATTGGCACATGAAAATCCATTCGCGGTTCTTCTTCACGTCCGGATGGAGGAGTGGTGACATTATTACGAAATAATTTTTAGAAATCTTGTAAGCGAGCTTTTTATTATTTTAATATCCCTTTATTTTTCTAACAGAATGAATGTATGTTAATCACCAATCAGTCCCAAAATTACCAATTATTAATATACTTTTAAAGGAGTCAATTTTTATTATCTAAGATAATTAATAGGACTTATTCATTTAGATTTTATTTCTAAATAAAAAAAAAAGATTTAACTGAATCTTGAAAGTGTATTAATTTATTTGACCATATGTGTATTTATGCTCCCTCCACATTGATTAGAACCAATTTCCATAATGTATATATAATATTTCGCAAAAATATTTTCGCAGTCGTACGCACAACGTATAAAAAAGAGTTTAGCACATTTTATTAATATGCAAGCTAAATGAAAAATATACATACCATATATATATATATATATATATATGTATGTAAATAAATATATATTTATTATTTTATTTATATTTGTAAAATTGTTTCAGCGAAATGATTTTTGATTTCGTATTATTACAGCAAAGTATTTCTTTCTATGATGCGCGCTTTATCGGAGCATG
This sequence comes from Palloptera scutellata, assembly GCA_958295655.1. NCBI lineage: Eukaryota > Metazoa > Arthropoda > Insecta > Diptera > Pallopteridae > Palloptera > Palloptera scutellata. Next base: position 97,606,274 of record OY282449.1, read on the forward strand.
GAGCCGAAATCGGACAGTGAGTGAATGCGCAGAAGAGGGCAATAGCCATTCGAAAACTTGTTTCTTGCCTATGTTTTTTTGTTATTGCTATTGCTCTATTGTCGATTTTCGTAAGCAATCTCTTATCGCACGATGTATTAAATTTAAAAGTTAAGTTTACTGGAATTGGAGCCTAGTTTTCACACATGTAACCTTACATGCTAGACACAAAATGAATGTTTGCGGATCGTTAGTTTTGAGTAAAAATATTAACTAACTTACTTATATAATTTAGTAAGACTGTCCGAAATCAGTTTCGTCAATACAAAGAGGAAATAGAGTAGCATATTCTTGCAATGATTTGAGCATGCCAACAACTTAACTTACTTTTAGGTTTTCCTCTGCCAATTTTCTTGAGATTTTTAAGCCTGGTTCTGGGGTATCGTACAAATCCAGTTTCACGCATACACGCGTTTCACAAGCACCACTTATACCACTCTCTCTATTTTCACCTGTTGCTCCTGGAGCTATCTGATCCTCATCCGGTATGTAATCCACAATGGCCTCATAGTTCTCAAGTAAATAATTTGGCGCTAGATTGTGCACTTCATGCACATAATTCCATTTGACGCGCTTTAACTCTATGTTTTTGGTTCGAAATTGTCGAAAGCTACTGCAAATTTTCGGTTTAACAAAAACTTTATGCGCTTTAACAAGTTTACGTGGCAGGTAGCGCTTGTAATCTGACTCGATACGTTCAACTGTATCGCGTCGCTCCATACAGTCGATATACATATCGACAACGCCCAAACCCATGACATTATCCTTTTTGGCAGGATAGCGTATTTCGGGTATACATTCGCGCACCATATCGAAACGCATTTGCCTGTATAGGTATTCGTAGGCTTCCGGGTCGAGTGTGAGCACACGCTTGTCCAATGCGGGCACTTTAAAACGCATCCGAAAGCAATACCGTACACCCGATCGTAGCGGATGACCTGGTACTGCCCATTCTTCGGAATCGTAGACACGCAAACCGAAGAGGAGACGGGTTGTGGGTAAAATATTTAGTTGGCGGCAAAAAGATATGCAAACTTCTTCGCAATTGGATACACTTGCATAATCCAATCCGATAAAATTGCCAAGTTTATAGTTAAAAATTTGTACTCCCCCATTTCGAAGCGTTGGAGTGGTGCTATTACTGCTTAGCATCGAGGAAGATGCTAATGAGATTAGTGAGGGAGTAGTTGTGCGGGAACCGCCACCAACATTGTGATCCGATTCTTCGCTTATTCCTCGACTCATCCCATTGCCAAAGAATGAACCACTGCCAATAGATGTACTATCAAGTGTTGTCATGGTTGTGTGCGTCGTCCCAGACGTATTAGAGGAGTGCTGCTTCATCATGAGCAGATTTAACTATGTATTGCTGCTGCTTGTTTTGCTGTGTGTTGTTAATTTTCTGATCGCTAGAATGTTATACACAAAAACAACGTTTTGCACATAAATCACAAATATGTGGTTCGTTTGCATCAGTCTTTATTTTTCTAGAACTTGTTTTGAATTCTTTTCCTTATTCGCTTCTCAACCGCAGCCATTTTCTTATCACTTTTATTTTATGCATTTGTTGTAGAAACTTTAAATGCATTTTTTACTTATATTATAGAAGATTTTTTTCACTTTGAATATTACATAGATATCGCTTTTCTATGCGAAGTTTTCAACAAATTTTCACTTTAATAATGCAAAATGCACTGATTTATTTTCCGCGTCCCTTTCATAAAAATCACTTGCAAGGCTGCATTTTGTAAAACAAATCAAAACAGTACAGAAAGTGTGTAGTGAATTTTATAAATGAAATTTTTTAAAAAGTGGTTATTTTGGATTGTATTGCGTTTTGTATATTTCAGACAAAACGAAACGCTTTATAACTTTAGTTTCCCAGCTTGATTAAAAATTCCATTACACTAATTCATGTAATGTGTAACTAAAAACAATCCCCAGATGATAACTTCATGGTACGATTCTTTGCAATCGTGGTCTGCGCCATTTTGCGGCATTTGTTATCGACATCAAACTTCCCTGATATGTTATTGTGAATTGCGGCATGTTCCGAACCAGCTTGCTTGACAGAAATTCTCATTTATGATGGAAATGTCATGCATTTTCTCAATCAATGGGAAATTAAATTTTTTATAATATAACGTGAAAAAAGTGTTTATTGAAAAAAAGTCAGCAACAATGAAGAAAGAAAAGAGTATAGATTAAATTTAAATTTAAAGCAAATGAATTTTTTCAAATATTACTTGCAACACAACTTATGTTTTATTTATTAACTTTAATTGCCAAAAATATTTCGACCAATTAGCGTTCGAGATGATTAAAAAGTGATTAAATCCTTTTTTTTATTTATATATGGAAATAGCAACTACTTGTTGATTTTATTTAAATATGTGTATTATTTAAATATGTGTTTTATTTAAATATGCGACAGTGTTAACTTAATGACGTTTACAATATTTAGATTTAATAATTTTGTTTAGAAAATATTCTTTCTATCGTACATTGGTAGGAATATGGGCCCTGAACAATTCCAAAAACATAGTTCTCAATTTTTTTTAAGTCTTCTAAGGTAAGGCTCTAAATTCTTCTTCACTTTTTTTTAATGGCGCAACATTAGTACTAATTAATTTTTGTGATTCAAATTGTGAGAAAAAGTAAAAATATATCCACCAGCAAAAGGAGGAGTCAAATTTATTTTTTGTTTCCCATGTGAAATGATTTAACGAAAGAGAGAGAGAGAGGGTAATTTTAGTCACTTGCAAAGATTTGCATGCGTTCAAGAGTGCAGAACACTCTTCGTCCCGCGGTTGCCAGTTTGATACCGTTTGTCATCTACCCTAAAAGGACTTATCCACAGACACAAGAATGCTCAATTCTTGTTTACGAACGCTAGAATGACCGTGGATGACAAAATTTTTTCATTCAGGGGAATTCATTCGTGTTCGACTTAGAAAACTAACATTCTGCTGGCACAATGCGCGTTCATGCACGAAAGTTTTTGAATGTCAAACCTTTTTTGCGCAGTCGCTGCCAATAATTCTAATAAGTGTTAGTAACTCTGCCTATTCGCAGAAATAATCTATTGTGAGTGGAAAGAAGAAGAATACGATATTCTGAAGGGGAAAATGCAAGTACGATCAGCAATACTTCTTTTGGGGTTGAATAAATTTAAAGAAAATATATATTTGAGAAGTCGAGAGTTTGCAAATTTAATAAGAACTAAGTAAATGACATAATTACTTACTAAAAATTTAACACATCACTAAGATTTGATTTGTAGTTACATAGATCAAGAACAAATTCGTTGGCGGCATAATTTTTCAACCTTCTGCAATCGGGAACCAGTCATGAAGTTTCTTAATCAGGCAGAAGCCATAAAAGTGGATGAGGAACTTTTCAATGACTACAAATTCAGTGTGCACCAATTAATGGAATTGGCCGGTTTAAGTTGTGCACATGCCATTGCTAAATGTTTACCGGCAGAAAGCCATACAAGGGTGCTGATCTGTTGTGGGCCAGGGAACAATGGTGGTGATGGATTGGTATGTGCACGTCATTTGTCGTTAATGGATTACACTCCTAGTGTGTATTATCCTAAGCCAACGCCCAAAGAACTTTACGAGAATTTAACACATCAATGCAAGCGAAACGATATTGAATTCTTGACTGCTTGTCCCAGTCTGCAAAAGGTGGAGCAGAATTTCGATATTATCGTAGACGCATTATTTGGCTTCAGTTTCAAACCACCGGTGCGAGAAGCTTTCGTATCCATTGTTGATGTTTTGCAGCGGACAAAAATACCAATTGCAAGGTGAAAAGATAGTTACTGGAGAGTTGATCATCTATAAAAATATGCTTTTCAATGTAAAATTTCAGCATTGATATACCCAGTGGTTGGGATGTAGAGAAGGGCAAGTTAAATGACTGTGATTTCGAACCAAAGCTGCTTATCTCACTTACAGCTCCGAAATTGTGTGCCAAAAACTTTAAAGGTGATTTTCATTATTTGGGCGGGCGCTTTGTGCCACCGGCGCTGCAACAAAAGTATGAACTGCAATTACCGAAATATAAGGGCACTGATCTTTGCGTTTCATTGTAAAACGAAAACACTGCTTTTTTTTAAATAAATTTATTAACTCAATCTGTCAATTGAAATTACCTAAAACTATATATTTCAAATCATTTTATTTAATTATATTACACCAGGGTCAGAGGAACTATTTATACAAGCGATTGTAATGTTTCTTTCTGCGATCTTCCTCGAATGTATTATTGCGCGCCCACTCTTTAAGGTGGCCCTTTGACCGCAGCATTGCAGACTTTGAATCTACATCGCGCATAACAAAAGGCGAGAATCCGGCAACATAATCTTCGTCTAGCGCATTTGTTTTGGTTTTAGCAACACGCGACGGCATTTGCCTGGGAATGGGTTGATCTTCAAAAAGTATAGGATTATGTGAATGTTTGCCACCACGGAAACGAGGAAGGCTTTGATTTTTATATTTGCTACCAAGAGAACGTCGGGTGTTGATGTGTATCTGTGTATGGAAAATATGTTAGTGGGATGATTTGGTGCACAACTAGGTTCTATGTATGTATGTACTTACAACTTGTTTGCCATTCTCGTCCAAACTGACAGCAACACGTTTCAGCGTCTTATTACCACAATTGGGACAGAATACTTTCGTCATAATGCTTGTGGTTTTAAAGCATGCATAACATCTTAGAATATAAGTACGCAAATGCTTAATAATACGTCCATTCAAAGCAGAAATATGCAAATTCAATTGTTTGAGAACATTTTGCAATGCAAAATCTGTCGACATGCAGGCAACTACTGGTACAATGTCGGCTTCCACTTTTCCTTCCAAAGACTTTTTCACTTTTTTAATGTTGGATGGTGTTATCCAACCACTGTCGTCATCTTCTTCAGAACGTGATTGTGCGTTATTTTCAACTTTTTCGTTGTCACTGTGTTCTAACGAATCTTCTTTCTCTTCAGCAGAATCCGTTGCATTGTCATCGATGTCATTTTGATGTTGTGGCACAAGGATATCACATGCTTCGTCACATTCATCCTCTGATTTGCACTTTAGTTTTTCAAACAATTTATCGAGCTCCTCTTGTGTTATTTCGTTATCATCGTTCTTGAAGCGATCTGGATTCTCCAGTTGTTTTTCAATTATTTCCTTCACTAAATCTACTTCATCTTTTTCACTATCTACTTTTATTTCTTCATCTTCTTCTTCACCACTTTCTTCATATTCCTCATCACTTTCTACATCTTCATTCTTTTTTGGATTATACCATCCAGGCAGTTTTGTATTATCTTGGAATTCTTCAGGTTTTGTTTTGGATGCAACTATTTGTGACATCACTGGTTGAGTGCGCAAGTGCTCGGTGCCTACGTTATCAGCCTCTAGCTCATAAGCAAGCGCGATCACTTTTATGTCAATGCCTGAAAGGCTTGCATAGTCACCAGTTTTCTTTGCAAACTCCACGCAATGCTTGACACTTTCGGTGCGGGGCTCACGCACTTGTAAATCAAAAGGCAGAACACAAAGACGACGAATTTGTCGTTTATTGCGTACTTCGTTTATTACATCGGGCACGGTCAACACATTTTCTGCGTACTCCTAAAATAAAGTATTACAAGTATTGATAGTTCTTTAAAATAATTTCGGGGACTGCTACTTACATTTAGTGGCACTGCATTTATGAATGCTGTAGTATCTGCAACTAGGTACTTAATTTTCGGTTCAGTGTCCGTCATTTTTGCTCTATTTTATTAAATTAAAAAATACAACCGAAGGGAAGCAACAACACGTGTGAATTTCCAGACCCACAGATTATCTGTCAAAATAATAATTAGTATTACATAAAGCTGGCATTTCAAGCGATTTATAAAATTTTGACATTTATTGACTATCGATAAACGAACGAGAAAACAACATTTTTTTCTCATATACAAAGAATCTATTTCTATTCCCATCTCTAGTTTTCACTTTAAGAAAAATGGCGACCGTGTTGTGTACCCAAATATTTTAATTGAGTTTTTACAGACAGTTTTCGGGGATTTGCGATTAAGAAGTGTTTAAAAATAAACTTAAGCTTCTTTGAAATATATTTTAAACAAAGTTACTCACATTAATTAGCTGTGATTGTATAAATTCGTGTATTGAAAAGTTTTGCAGTTCACCCTCCACAATGTGGAACCAATGGCCTGGGATGGCGCAAGTCGCGCCCCCGATGCCAACATCTCAATATCCACCACCAGCAGCACCGCCCTTGCCTGATGCTCCGCCACCACCTACAACGGCTGTGTCCACAGCAGAACCTCCACCAGCTCCAACACCGGTAACGCCAACTCCACTTATTGGCCCAGTTTTACCATCAGCAATGGTATCACCAATGCCGACAGCATCAGTACCACCAGCAGTAGCAGCGTCACCAGCGCAAGGCATATCAATGGATGGCAACAATCAGTATGGGCAGTACACTGCAGCTCAATATGCAGCAATGACACCTGAACAGCAATTTGCATTACAACAACATTGGCAGCAGTGGCAAGCCTATCAAGCTGAGTACGCCAAATGGCATGCTCAATATGGTGAACAGGTTAGATAAAGCTGAAAAACTGAATAAATTTGAGTAATAAATATTTGCTATAATTCTCCTTTTAACTTAGTATAAACGTGAAATGGCTGCAGCAGCGGTTCCCGGACCACAGCCTCAAGCTCAAGCTAACTATTCAGTTTACTACCAGCAACCACAACAGCAACAACCACCACCGCCACCACCAGATCAGAATCAGCAGCTTCAACAAATGCCTGGAAAGATTTCTGGACAGCCACAAATGTATGCTCAACAACCACCAGGTCCTCCAATTCAATTACAACAACCATTAAATCCGATGATTGGTCAAGACCAACAATATCCGCAATGGCCCCAGCAACAGCAGCAGTGGCAATACGGAAATTTTAATCAAAGCGCACAATTTGGAAACTTCAATCAACCGCCCCCAAATTTTATTCAACATCAGCCTCCAACAAACTTATATCAGCAGCCGCCACAAAATTTAGGTCAGCAAGTACCGCAACAGCAACCCCCTCAGCTGCAACAAATTCCACCATCCAATAACTTTTCACCAAATGACAATATGACCAAGAATAATAATTATGGAGGTCCGCCGCAACCTAAGAAAGTCAATACCAGTGTTGATTCCAATCAAGGTGGAAGTGGCACCCCTAATCAATGGGGCGGTCCCAATCGAAATCGGAACAATGAACCAGACAGTGGTCAGTGGGGTCCGACCAATCAAGGTAATTCAAATCAGTCATTGAATTCAGCGCAAAAATTGAACGATGACAATTCTGGTAGTGGAGATGATCAAAATAGTCAATGGAACCGTAATAAATTTGGCGATAATGCAGGCGGCGGTGATAATCGTTGGAACGACGACAAATCGCGTAATTTTGGCGGTAAAGGAAATAATGAAGGAAATAATCAATGGGGTGAAGGGTCAAATCAAGGTAATCCAAATAACTTTAATCCGGGAAACAACTTCCGTGGTAATAATCGTAGTCAAGGTAATAACAATCGCAATCAAGATGGAACTGGACCAATCAATTTTGGTCCAAATAACGGGCCGCCCAATCAAAACAACTTTGGCAATCAACGGAATCAAGGGCATGGCGACCGTTGGGGAAATAATCAACAGAATAGAGGTGGTCCCAATGACCAAGGTAACCGCGGCGATTTTGGACCCGATGATGATAATAACTTTAATGACAATCGTTGGGGTGGTAATAATAGAAACGATTTTGGGCCCAACAATAATTGTGGTCCGAATAATAGGGGCAATAACAGAAACAATGGAAATTTTGGTCCAAACGGTCCGAATAATAGGAGCAACAATCGAAATGACGAAAATTTTGGTCCCAACGGTCCAAACGGTCCGAATAATATGGGCATCAATCGAAATGACGAAAGTTATGGTCCCAACGGTCCACACAGCAGAGGCAATAATCGTAACGATGGAAGTTTTGGTCTCACTGCCCCGAATACTAGGGCCAACAATCGCAATAACGGAAATTTTGGTTCTAATGGCCCGAATAATAGGGGCAACAATAGAAATGATGTGAATTATGGTCCAAATGGCCCGAATAATAGGGGAAACAATCGTAATGATGTTAGTTTTGGACCCAATGGCCCGAATAATAATCGAAACCAAGGCAACAATAATTTTGGACACAATAATTTTGGTAATCAAGGACCTAATAATTGGGGACCCGGCAATCAGGGGCCTGGCAATCAAGGACCTCCAGGTAACCAGGGAGGAAATATGAATCGTCAACAGCAGCAGCAACCGCCACGTGGTCCCGATTTGGACGAGGAGAGTTTTGATCGGCAATTTCGTCAATGGGAACAACAATTTGAGGACTGGAAGCGTGCAAATGTTAATCATCCTGATCGTGAAATGTACAAGAGATATGAAATGGAATTTGAAAAACAACGGACACGAATAATGGAACGTCGTGAACAAATGCGCAGAAGGAAAAGAGAGCAAATGGGTCTCAGCCCGGAAGAAGGACCAGATAAAAATATTAATGAGCATAAACTTAATAAAGACAATGAACCCATTTCCGCTGTTAATCCGAAATTAATTGAAGAAATTCACCAAGAGGATGAAATTGAGAGTGTAGAAATGGAAGATATATGTTTTCCTGAAGAGGGAAATGTTGTGGACGTAGACCAAAGGTTGGAGCAAGTAACAGGCTGTAATGTGAAGGATCCGAGTTTGAACAAAAATTTACCAGGAGAAAATAGAGACATAAACAAAGACGTTTCAAGCAAATCAACAGATCCCATGAAATTAAACACGAGTGCAGAGAAAAAGACAGTGCCGTCTCCTGTAGTAGCAGAAAAAGTATTTAACATTAATACGCCAAAGGGTGCGTCCACATCAGGACTAAAAGGAGCACCAACATCAGGACCAACATCTAATATTAATGAACCAAAGGGTACACCAACATCAGGAGTAACACCTAATACTAACACAACAATAAGCGGGATAGCACCTAATATTAATGCACCAAAAAGTACATCAACTCCTTTGGGAAAACGCAAAAGTCGTTTCGATTCCCCCGCTGCCAAACAAGCTAAGGTAACCGAAGTCATTACACTTGACGATGACGACGACGATATTAAAAAACCAACAGAGCCACCCGCTGAAGCAATGACAGAAATCTTTAAGAAGTCTGAAGGTATTCCGGGCTTAGACCTAGTTGAGGAATCTTCCGATGCAAAAGTATTGGATGGTGAGAGAAATAAAGTTGTTATCGCTTTCAATCTCAACAAAGTTACACCGCAAGCGTTGCCACCTCCGAAAGTTGGTGAGGCAGAATCAACGGCTACGAAAATTCCATCACTTTTTGACATTGTTATTGACAAACCACCATTTTCTCCTCAATCATTCGAACCCGACTCATCTAACAGTAATGGTGCATCAAACATCCAACCGCCAATAAAACCTGTTGATTCTAATGAAATGCCAATGCCAATACCAAATGTAACAGATGCTTTAAAAGATCCCGAGTTCATGCAGAAGATATCGCACGCGCTAGCGCGAGCCCAGGGTAAAGATAAACCTGATCCCGATTCAGCTCCACCAGAACATTTTCTGGAGCAGTTGCCAACATTGCTACAGCAGTTCCAACATCAGCAACCAAAACCGGATACAATTAATGGTGAAACCCCAAATCCCGAGTCAGAGTCAGGTCAGAACCAAGGACGACCTTTGTCATTTGCTGAATGGCAACGAAGGAAAGGACAAAGAGGATTAAACAGTGGAAATGATAGCCAGCACTTTAGTGGAGATGGTTCAAATTTTGCAGGCAATGAACCGAATAGGGAAAACGATCCCATTTTTGATGAAGCGAATGCAGGTGGCGAGCCTAACTTTAGTAGTAATGGACCAAATTTCGGAGGCAATGGACCGAATTTCGACGGCAATGCTCCAAACTTCAAAGGGAATGGACCAAACTTTGATGGTGATGGTTCTGATCCAAACTTCAGAGTTAATTTTCCGAATAGAGGAGATGGTCCGAACTTTGGTGGCGATGGCCCTGGTCCAAACTTTAGAGGTGATTTCCCGAATAGAGGAAATGGCCCGAACTTTGATGGCGATGGTACTGGTCCTAACTTTAGGGGCAATTTTCCGAATAGAGGAAATGTTCAAAACTTTGATGAAGATGGCCCAAACTTTAGAGGTAACGGTCCGAATAGAGGAAACTACGGAAGTAATGGTCCGAATAGAAGAGGTGGCCCGAATTTTGATGGCGATGGTCCAAACTTTGGAGGTAACCGTCCTAACAGAGGAAACTTTGGTGGAAACGGTCCCAACTTTGGTAGAAACGGACCGAACTTTGGTGGAAACGGACCGAACTTTGGTGGAAACGGACCGAACTTTGGTGGAAACGGTCCTAACTTTGGTGGATGCGGCCCCAACTTTGGTGGTAATGGACCGAATTTCGGTGGACGTTTCGGCCCAAATGGAGGAAATGGTGGTAACGGACCAAACTTTAGTGGCAACGGTCCCAATTTCCGTGGCAACGGCCCATCCAATTTCCGAGGTGGTAATGGTCCTGATTTTGGTGGTGGTAGTGGCGGACCGAATTTTGATAATAATGGTCCGAATTTCCGAGGCAATTTTGCTGCTAGTGGCAATGATGGAAATCGAAATAACCGAAACTTTAGTGGTGGTAACAACAACGATAATTCAATGGATGCACAGAGTAATCAAAATCCATTTCGGCGTGGTGGTGGTCCGACAGCATCAGCTTACGATGACGACAGAACTTCAAATGACTCTAAAAAGAAATTCGCTCGCAATCAAGAAAGTGGAGCAGCAGGAGGAGGAGGAGGAGGAGGAGGAGGAGGAGACAATTCCAGTTCGTCATGGGTTAACGGGTATGTTACCGAAACTACTCTAACAAAAATATTTTAGATTATTTGATTTTAATTTTTTTTGTTCGGAATTTATTGCAAATAATACTTTCCTTCATTAATGATATTATTCAGCAATTGTGTTATGCATACACATATTTGCTGTTAAGTCTGAGTAACCATATAAAGTTTCTATTAAACATTTAAGCAACAGCTCACTTTCCTCCACTTGGTGAATCTGTGAAAGCAGCGTCTAGATTCACAACGACCTAGGCTGTTGCCTAAAATGAAATACATCCTGTTAAGTATGTACATATATGAAGGTCTGCAGCTAAAGCTGAGCACATTACATGCTCAAGAGTGGAAACTCTTCTTCTTTATTTGTAATGTTTAAAGGGCAAAATTGCACGTTATTTTTAACTGTACATAGTTCTTTTGATTTGTCCGTTCAATTTATGTCGCTAACGAGTATAAAGTCCATATTTTTCTGTATACATTTGCCGCTGTTTTACATTTTGTCCGTCCGTACATATTATACTTAGTTGTTATTCCTTATCTCCGTCAAATTATATATGTATGATAAAGTCTCTAAGTATATTATTGAATCGCTATTATTTTTCCAACTCTATTTTACTCTACACAAATTTATTAACAATTACTTATGTTCCAAAACGAAAGAAAAATTGATAAATAGCAATTTTGTTTAATGCATACATCTAGGCTTTATCTCTTACTTTAATTATCATATTGATGTTGAATTGTACCCTACATCCAGTGAACTCTCAAATGACTATAGTATAACCCACCGACCGACACATACAAATATATGTTTTTAATTTTACCAAACACAATTTTCTTGTCGAAGTCAATTAATCAAATTTCTGCGTACTCGATTATTTCGAAGTTTTATTAATCAACGAACATGATTATTTGATTAGCCATAAGAACAGTATGTAGTGGGGAACTGAACTATAAATTTATCTTATTGCTCTGTGAGCCATTACACAATTTAGACAAAAAATCTGTTTTACATTAAAATCAGTAGGGTACCTACATAAAATCTTCACCCATCATTGTCTTGTTCCGCATTATTGTAAATTTTAAGATGGTTCTCGTGTTGATCAAGAGGTAAGCATATGTTTGTGTTAACACCTGAATTCATGTAAGCACATACAGCTCCGGTCAAAAAAATAGCAGTGGATTATGTGAAAATTCTAAACTAAATAAAAATTAAATTTTATTGTTAATATGTACAAATTTTATTCTGAATATAAAAGAAATTCAATGCAGAATCTTATTCTTGGGAGAAAATTTCAGATATTTTTACTAAGTAGGATAAGTATTTAAACATTTTAAAAGAAAAAAATCAAAAAATTATCGGTCCAAAAATAGCAGTTCATCAAAAATACAAACTAAAATACTTATAGTATATGTAAATATTTAACACAACTAAATTACAAGAGTTTAAATTCAACAATATTTCAATATTTAGAAGAGCAACACACAGGGGGTATCCCTATATATGAAGAACATTGTGTTGATGGGAATGAAGATTGATAGGCAGGAGAAAGAAGTAGTTATGAGCGTTTGCTTTAAACTTGCAAGGGTTATAATAATTGGGAAAAATTGTTGCAGAGAGCTTACTTATTCCAAATATGCGCGGTACGACAGGTAAAATAACTTTCTCTGGAATGCGTAGTGCGGTGGAACACCGTGTCGCCAGTTCCTGTGGTGCACACAGGAACTGGCGACATCAGCTTGCGCAGAAGAACACCTACCGCGAAAGTAACGGTAAAACAGTGAGACGCAGGCCACGTTTCGACGATGTTGCAAGGAGTCAATAGAGCAGGAAACTCTGCCCAAAGCTGAGTGATATTTGTAAACAGCCTTCTTGATGTCGCACTACAAGTTATCTATAAAATTCAGGTTTTGGGATTGTGCAGGCCATTCCATAACCTCAATCCAGTAGGCCTGAAACCATTTCTTCGCGTGTGTGCTGGCACTGTTGGAAGACCCACTTTATTGGCATTTGCTCTGTCGCATGGGGCAGCATTGTTTTATCCAATATGTCAACATAAACCTTGCTATCTATCACACATTTTATATGATTATTGAGCCTACGCCATAATACGAAAAGCAGCTCCAAATCATTATACTTGATCCAGAATGTTTGGCGGTTTTTATGGTGTTCCGCGGATCATATTCTGTATTAGGGCAACGCATAACATATTGCCGAGTGCCTCTTCCACCAAAAAGATTAATTTTAATTTCATCCATCCTGAGAATATATTTCTACGCTTTTCCAGAGGCCGTTCTAAGTATGCATGTGCAAATGCCAATCTTTTTGTGAGGTGAATTTTTCTTAATAGCGGAACTCTTTTCGGACTTCTGGAATACACATTTTTTTCTCGTAGCCAAATAAAGGTTTTTAATTATATGTCGCTTCTCTTCGGTACAATGCTGACCACACCCCACTAGAAACACTGAACTTGAATTATTTTTATCTTGAAAAAAACGTATTAAACTTACTTTTTTTAACAAATAAAAAATATTTACAGTTAAACGAGCTCTAGTTTTTTGACCGCAAGGAATTGAATCAAACGTACTATGAAATCAGTTAAAATAATGAATAATGCTGATTGTTTTAATTGCAAAGACAATCACAGAAAAATATAATTTTATTTATTAGAAATAATATCATTTGTTTCACACATGATTTGTGTACTGCTATTTTATTGACCGGAGCACTATATATGTACATATGTATGTAGCTTGGTATCCTCTCGCTCACAAGAAAAAAGACATTTGTGGGTTTCTTATAAACTCATAAATGGCTAGGCTTATAAAATTGAAAAAAAAATTTAATTTCTTTAAAATTTTGACAGCTTTTTATGTACTTATAAACTTAAGAGGAAATTAATAGTTTACAATAATGACTCTATTTATTTCTTGAGTATATGAGTAAGTAGTAGTAAAAGTCGAGAAATTTTGACGTTTGAATATTTACAGCTGTTACAAAGGTTCTCTCGAGTCAGTTATTCACGAAATACATACAGTGTCGGACAATCAAATAAGAACACCTTCCACTATAAAACTTACATTGATTTTTTTTTTATCGAACTACTTATGGCAAACAATTTTTATAGAGAAGAAAATGGCATGGTATATACTTTATAAATTTCTAGGTGGCAACTTTACTTACTTTTAATGGCACAACAGCCCATGGAGGGCCTAGGCCGAGCTTTTCGCATCCACTCATGTTGTGCGTGTTATATTTGTACATGAATGGAAGGGATCTACAGTTTAATTCCGAATCCGAACGGCGAAGTGAAAAGCTTTTCATATGCAATTTTTACTCTTGTAGGTTTGCCATTGCCTGCCAAGAGCCAAGAGGTGGTGCCGTGTAGAAAAATTATTTTTTCTACTTTTTTATTTTGCCTCTGCCGAGATTTGAACCCCGGACACTCTGCGTAGCAGTCCAACACACTACCACATTTAAATATTTTTTGGGAATTCCCAAACAAAAAAGTTGAAGTGAAACATTCGAAGGCGGACAATCTAATAAGAACAGCTGACGAAAAAATTAATATTTTAAAAAGAAAACTTAAATTTGTTTATAATTTGTAGTGGTAAGCATTTAAATGGTAGCATTGAGGGTAATTCAACAAATTAAATGTAAACTATTCCGTAATGTCACAGCAAAATGGGTCGAGCAAAGCACTGCAGCAACGAGGAGCGTGATTTAGTGAAAAAACTGCGAAATGAGGGACAAAGCATCCGCCAGATAGCTAAACCTATTAGCAGATCCTCGACATTTGTCTTAACAATCTTTATTACCTCAAAAATTTCATTGCAGAGAGGTAGGCCCCGCACAACTACAAGTGCAGATGACAATTGCATAAAAATGTTGGCGGCACGCGAGAAGACAGGGGTTCAAATTTTATTCTCGATCAGTAAGGAGACGTTTGGTGGAAAAAAAATGTATGGGAGAAGAGCACGAAAAGTACCAATTTTGACACAAAGGCATCGAAAGTGTCCCATAGAGTTCGCTGAAGCGCATATTGAGTGGAATGGTTCAATTAATGCAAAAAAATGGCCTAACGTATTATGGACAGACGAAAGCAAGGTGAATCTTGTTGGAAGTGATGGCACACGTTGGGTTAGACGCCCGAAAAATGCAGAATTGAATCCAAAATATACTAGGAAGACGTTTAAGCACGGAGGTGGAAGCATCATGGTATGGGAATGCTTCTCCTGGTATGGTGTGGGCCCTCTGTATTGGATAAAAGTAACGATGGACAGATTTCTTTACGTAAACATCCTTCAGGAGGTGATGCTTTCTTATGCTGAATGGGAAATGCCCCTGAAATGGCAAATGCAACAGGATAACAACCCAAAGCACACCTCAATCCTTGCGCGAGATTGGTTTTCCCATAATGGAATTCCCGTTATGACCTGGCTTGCACAATCTCCTGACCTTAATTCAATCGAGAACTTGTGGAATATTGTCAAAGAGAAGATTGGCAGTACCAGAGTTAAAAACAAAGATGAATTGTGGCAAAGCATTCAAAGAGCGTGGTATTCCATACCCCAGGCTACTTGCGCGTCTCTGGTGGTATCAATGCCTAGAAGGTGTGAGGCGGTTTTAATTAACAAAGGCTATTCCACAAAATATTAGCATGAGTGAACACTATGAGTCAATATTTTATAAATTTTTCATTGAAGTGTTCTTAAAATTTTTGTCCTTTTGAAATGTGATTTTATGTATAACTTTTAAATTACTTTTTTAAACTGAATTGATTTTGTTTTTGTTTTAAGAAAAAATTAAACTTATGGAATAAATGAATAAAAGTAAATACCTTTTAAATTTATCATAAGCCTAGAGTATTTCTCTTTATTAAGGTTTTTGGTTTCAGAACAAGGTGTTCTTATTTGATTGTCCGACACTGTATATCATCGTTTCTTGCCATATTCATTTGTCATAAAAAAGTACTAAATTTCTTTTGAGAACTGAATATTCTCAAGAAAATTTAACACAAGACAATTTCTTGTGGGATTTTTCTTCGAAGATTTCTGTTTTCTTGAGAGGTGGATACCAAGTTGTAACTAAAACAAAAACAATTTGTTTTGAAATCCGGGAAAACACTTTTTTTTAAGTACGCCAAAGATACTTCTCGTTTTGATAAAAATCTTAAAAAATATTGATAATTTTGGCAAAATGTCGTATGTCGAAACGCGAAATTGTCGCGTTGCGTTTTTTTTTTGCAAAAAAAAAAAACATTTGTACACGAAAAATCGGATTGCATCGGATTCAATTAGGAAATAGCGTAACACATTTAATCAATATTTTGTATTAATTATTGTAAATTGCTGAATAATCGATTAATCAAGTTTTTGTATTCTATCAGACTTAAGACTGCTACCCATAGAATCCTTTTTGTACGAGAGAGAGCGAAGTATACTACTGACAACCCATGAACGAAGGAGAGAAGTGACCCAATGAATACATTGTCAACGGATATGTTTGCAAGTAGCTTAATCAACAAGCTCAAGGTTCGGCAAAAGGTGAGGATTGCCCAACTTCTTGCATCACTTCAATATATACGTTGTTTATAGCTAAAAGTTCGGCGTAGGCAATTCATGGGCTGTTGTGCCATTAAAAGAAAGCAAGAAAGATACTTTGTTTATGGGCTAAATTTCTTACATTTGTATGCTTCGCTCTCTCGTACACAGCGCCTTAAAAGTTGTCCGTTTTATTTTGCATCATAATTGTTTCATTTTGAATGAATCATGACCCGCTGACTCCTGGGTGTAGGGTACCTAGACCACATTATTGCTATGTAGTATAATCTCTTCTTTTTTTTTAAGAACAAAAAATATACATTTTATATCGACTTGTCTTGTTAATGCTGGAATTTTATTCCATTCCTTTTTCTTTTCATCAAATTTGTGGTTGCGCAATAAAAATAAAACAATCTGAAAACGCATAAAACTTGCGTTGCACGTGTGTGTGTGAAACTTGACAAATCAAAACTATATCTCTGAAATTCCAAATAATTATCATCTGCTATCACTGGTTGGTGGTGTCAACTCTATAATATGAAAACAAACAAATAAATAAATAAACAACCAAAAATAATCAATCAAATAAACAAACAAACAAACACCGTCCAATGTGTGTTGGGTTAATTAGCGGTGGAAATAGTGCTAAGCCTAAGTTTATAAGAAAGATTAACGATAATCAGAGGACTCCCAATCGTGGCAACCGCAATTAGATACTGAACATTTACAGAAGCTTATTGAAAATTGTGCAGTGTGCTGTTCTTGAGCTTGAACAAATGTCACCACAATTACATAAATATTATATATGTATATCAGCACACATGTAATCGAGCATATACATACATACTATATACCATATATGCAAAATACAACAATTACTTATATATCCATTATTATATAATAAACTAAATACAAATGATGTTGTCGTCGTGTACTACTTGAGAAAACTTGCATACTCTCATTTAATCAATTTGATTATTAACTATTATTATTATTATTATTATTACTATCACTGCTGTGGTATATACAACATTTGATTGCAGCGCTCTTTGAATTTTATACTTTAACCAGAATCATTTTAAATTACTCTCCTATTAATTACAATTAACAATTCGTTAAGCAACAAAATCATTATTTCTAATATATGCCATTATAATTGCACATTCACAATTTAAAGTTTTAGAATAAAAGTTACATGTTTGAAACAACAAACAACAAATTCTACAAATTCATTTACTAGCACTTCTTTCGAAAGCCTGAAAACAAAAACCAGCAAATATTTCAGGATAATAAAATAAAATGAAATAGTTACAATAAATATGGTATATTCATAATTTTTCCTCATCTTATGTCTCATCTCGGCTTAACTTAAAAAAGTCTTTGTATTTAAGTTTCGCCGAGATGAGTTTAGGTTGTAACGCTTCTTTAATCTCTGGTACACACACCCACACTTTGAATTGCATTAAAATACGCCGGTGTACTGATGATTATATCGTTGCCTGAGTGCATTTTTGTCGTTTCTGCAATATACTTATTACTTGGTTATTGTGAAAAAATATAAAGGGTGATCTTTTTGCTACGTGGTTTTGGATTTATATACGTGACAGTTCAGGCGTTATTCTTGACATGTGCCAAAGTAAAAATTGCCCAGTTTGGTTTGCCATTTCATCACGAATAGACTTACGCCTGAACAACGTTTGCAAATTATTGAAATTTATTATCAAAATTCATGCGCTGTGAAAAAAGTGTTTCGCAAGCTACGTCCATTTAGTGACGAGGCTCATTTTTGGCTCAATGGATACGTGAATAAGCAGAATTGCCATATTTGGAGTGAAGTCCAGCCAGAGGCAATGCAGCAGTTAACCAATGCGTCCCGAAAAATGCACTGTTTGATGCGTTTATGAGCAGGCGGCATCATTGGGCCGTATTTCTTCGAAGACGATGAAGGCCGCAACGTTACGGTCAATGGAGAAATGTACCGTTCGATGATAACAGACGTTTTTTACCGGAAATGCAAGAATTGGACTTGATCAACATGTGGTTACAACAGGACGGTACCACATGCCACACTGCACGCGAAACCATGAATCAATTGAGAGGCGAATTTGATGAGCAGTTAATCTCACGTTTTGGTGCAGTCAATTGGCCACCAAGATCGTGTGATTTGACCCCGTTAGACTATTTTTTGTGGGGCTATGTTAAGTATCTTGTCTATAGCGACAAGCCAAGCACGATTGCTGCTTTGGAAGCCAACATTGAACGCGTTATTGGTTAGATTCCGGCCGAAATGTGTGAAAACGTGTGCCTAAATTGGACCTTCAGAATGGACCACTTGAAGTGTAGTCGCGGGCAACATTTAAGTGAAATTATCTTTAAATGGCAGGAATTGATTTATCGATCCAAATAAAAATTTCATTCACTTTTGTAAAATTTCTATGTTTTTTGAATTTCCAAAAACCAAGCTCTTAAAAAATCACCCTTTATTATTTTTATAATAGTTTATACCTAGATAGAACCTTAAATAAGTTAGAAAATTCATACGATCTGAAGATGCAACAATATATGCAGGCATCCATATTCCTACATTCAGAGCCTTTCAGTAAAAATGCAAGGCCTGAAGAATAATTGCATTTTCCCTCACAATAGATAAATAAAACGGTAATGGCTAATTACATTTTGAAGCACGTGAAATCGCGGGTTCTGGGCACCAACCCAACACCGCCTAATCGTTATATGTTATATGTATGTACATATCGCTGATCCAATAGAATATCGTCGTATTTCAGAAAGTGTGATTTGCAGTTAATTCCATGATCCTTACCTCGTGTAAAAAGTTGACAACAACGACACCTTTAAATTATCTGTATCGGAGCTGATGATGTCGCTGATTTAGTTATGGCCTAATGTTTCTTAGAAAACGTAAAACTTATGTACAGCCATGGCCATGGCCTAATTAATAGAAACACCGCCTTTGGTTCTGCATAATGACATAAAAGGTATAGTGTATATAACTCCATCCGATTCATATGGCTAGTTCAAAATACTTAAACAGTACCCTATCTATTTCTAAAAAAATTATTACTTATGTACACTTGTTGGTATTGTGTAGTATAATCGTTATTTGCCATGTCAACAACATTTATTTTGACCAAAAAATATTGCAAAGCCTTTATTTCTTATAACCTCGCTCAATCTTTTTGGCCTATTTTTGACATTTTGCAATCGAAATACTCGTAGAGTGCCATGCTACCTGAACGATTCGCCACAATTCTGTTGAAAACGCCATTTTAGCGGCATATTTTCCTCAGCCCATGGCATCGTAGTATTTTGTAAAATATCTAAGTAGCTCTCCTTTCGCATAATTCCTTCAAAACGAAAAAATTGGTCCTACTCCATACCAGGAAAAGCAACCCCATAGCATCGGGCTGCTACATCCAAGGTGGATAAGGCCAAGTGCTGTCAGGTCGCCCTGTACCTGGTCTTCCAACGGAGATAAGGACGTCCTCTTGCTTGTTCCTCCACCGTTGCTCGAATAAAACACCCTAAGCTTTCTTTGCTTTATTTTAATGGCACAACAGCCCATGGAGAGCATAGGTCGAGCTTTTTCACTAAGCTAGTGATATGTAATTCAAAGGAATGTTTATTGTAAATATCGCTGCCTTAATTTGCAAAAATACTTACACGCATTTTTAAAATTCAAAGGAGAATCAAAAAACATTTTGAAACTTTAATGTTTTCAGTATTGTTTATAAAATATTTTATTTTGATAAGTTTTTGGTGTATGGCTCCAAAAATTTAAGCGGAGTTGCAGATTTTAATGATGAGCGTTAGAAAACTCAATTCTTTCATAATCGTTTCATAACCCATACAAAATTTGATATTGTAAAAGGTTATGTTAGAGCTTTGGCATATTAAGGCAGCGATACAAATACTTATAAATATTCGTCTTTCTTTGTTTGCGTTACCTTACGTAAAAAAAGTTCTAAAGTTTATTTTTATGCTTCGTCCAAAAAAGTAGAAAACTTTGAGTTATGACGATATTCCGTTGAATGACAGACATTTGCATATCGTTACCTTCATGTAGAAAATAACTATCTTTTTTTTAGCCAGATTTTGAAGAGTAGGTTTCATATGAAAAAAAATTGTTATAAATTTGATTTTGAACAAAAATTTATAGTTAGAGCCTTTCTACATTAAGGTAACGAGATACATACTTTTCATATAAAATAATCCATTCGTCTAATTTTCGACATTCGAATAAAAATCCAATAACATATAGATGCATTTGAAATCTCATATCTCGGGGAAGGTGAAGGATAATGTGGAGAGTATGTGGTAATCACTGTAAATATTTATAAATATGCTTAATATTTGGTATCAGCTAATCTGGTTACCTTTGGTATATGTACTAACTACTATATGTACTATGTGCAAAGTTATCTGATCGAGTAAAAGTTAAAACAAAAAATATAATGTGTAACTGGAAAATCCTTCTCGTACGAAGAAATAGTATATATCGTCTTGGCAATACGAAACGCTCTCATAGAAATATTCTTCTGAGGGAGTGGTTCGCAATGTACTACTACACTTGGCATACGAGGTAGCTTCTCTGAACTGTTGAAATCGGACAACATAGTCAAACGATAATTAATTTTATTGCTTTAAATTGTTTTGTAGGATGAGCAGTTGATTTTGAGATTCTATTGTGTTTACTTTCTAAGTTTTGCACAGTTCACAGAAATTATTTGTAATCTCCATTTGACATGGAACAGACTTTATATCTAGAAGAAGTTTCAAGATTATGTATAGAATTATGTAATTACATAAAAAATCTGTTACCATAATTTAATATTAAGATTATTTCATTACTCAAAATTGCTTCTTTTTGAACTCCAAAAATCTATCATTTCCTTTTTGTTAAAAATCTCAACTTTAGTTTTACCATATATACTACTACCATATACTATAATATAACTCAATCTTTGTAATATGTATAAGCTTCATTTAAGGGACCCCAGCCAAAATCACAACAGTGAGTTATTCATTGAAACTATAATGAAACTTACATAATAATAATAATGCAAGTATCTCACAATATGCGTCGTTAACTAGGGCTGAAATTGACTGACTATATTTAAAGGGTACTAGTGGGAAAAAAAACCACGGGGACTCTAGCTACATACCATTAATATAATCTCCTGTTACTGTAGTGTATAATATCCGTTAAAGGTCTGAGCTTTGTTTGTGCTTTAAAATTGAAGAAACTACGAGGACTCTAATTTAGTTCCAAACTTTTTATAAAATCTGTTACGGTGTAATATAATGTCCATTTTTAACAATGACGGTTCCAGTGTTTTTGCTTTAATTTATTGATTAATTTATACCAGCCTGTTCCTTGTATCAGGGTGGTATAAACGTATAACACTATATCTTTTGAGTACGCTGAACGGTAGTGTGTATATCCAGATTAAGAAACGCTCCTGGCCACAAGCAGTGCAACTATCCATAAAATAACTCTTAATGTAATATCTATCTCTATCACTTGTCCGTGGGAAAGTTTTTGAATGAAGTTACCAGTGATCCAACTGTCCAAAAATTTGTCCGCATATTATTGATTCTCAAAGTCTGTCTTAACATTTTATAAAATGTTCGATTCGAAGTTTTAGATAACCCAGAATGGGACCTCTAGCGATACATACACCGATACCACATCTCCATCTATAGAACAATATCAAATCGCTATTTCTAGAACCTTTATAAAGTCCGTGTATCCAAAATAAATACCTAGTCCTTCTGTCTGAAAAGAATGTCAAATACTTTTTTACTAGTGAATCAACACACCGAATCTCAACTAAGAAAACCACTCTAGCCCTATATCTGGAAGTAATACCGAGTTTAACTTGGTGCAAATAATTACAGGTAATACAAAGTTTATCTGTTTATTACTAATACCAAATCTATCTGGAAGTAGTACCGAGTCCCTGTGGCAGTTTTTTTTTTAAGTGAAACTTCTTTGTTGAGGGTCACTAAACCTGAATGCAGTCATTTTGCAATGGAACCATTGAAATTTAAATATGTATATTAAACGATGTTTTTGAATTTGTGCACAGCTGTTTCGTGCACTCCAAAAGTATACTGGTTTTCAGGATACAGCAATGGTGGTTAAAACGATGTGTGAGAAAGAGATGAATATATATGTGACAGATTGTAAAAAAACCATATGTTTTCGCTTTTGTGCACACGGTTGCATAAAATAGTATTTGTATGTACTTGTATGCAGTACTTAGCTGCAGCTGCATTATATTGGAGAGAAATGAAAACGACGAAAGAATGCTTCTATCGTTCTGCTTCAAGATTTACCATACCGATGGTGTACTCTCACATAGGTATAATGTAGCACTGAAGAGAAGAGTGTTACTACTGTAGTAAGCAGCGCAGAACTGTAAAAAAAGTTAAAATGTCTTAAGAATTTTTTACGCTGCTGCATACTAAAACAAGTTTTTCTTTTCAGCTACAATTTAATATTACATTCTTAAAAATCTACATATAAAATTTCAAACAAAGTGAAATTTTATATTGTAAACAAGGTGTGGTGAGTTTATTCGATCAATATGGTAAAATTTATCTGAGCGAAGTTATAGAATCACTGAACCTGCTGTAAAATATTATCAAAGAAGTTTAATTGCTATAGAGTGAACTTAGTTGATTATGTAATTTTTTTTTCATCTCAAACCAATATTGAATCCCTTTGTTTGGAATCAATATCCAGTACTTCTGTATACAGTTAATATTAAGTGTCTCTTACTGGAATTCCTTAAAAATCTAGAGTCAAAACCATGATCACGTCAAGAACTAATACCAAGTTTATTACCACACCTTACCTAGATGTAATATTTAATTTCTATATGTATTTTTGAACCGTGTTTCTTGATCTAGAAACAATATCGATTTTGCTTACCTAGAACCAATACCACCGAGCGCCTCAAACACTGACCCTATCTGAGTCTTGAACCATTTATTACCTAGTCTCCATCCATTTATTAAAACCTGAGCAATGGGCCCCTACCCGAGATTTTGAAAATACAAATGCAATATTGTTCTTGAGAACTAGGAAAGTCTTTTCTCCCCACCTTTTTGTGACCAGAGTGTTCGCCAGAGCGACGGCCAAACTCTGGCCATCCCTTATCTGCCGGCCATGGCTTTAACCTTTAACCATTATTAAGAGAAGGTCATGGTCTTACATTAAGCGTTGCGGTGATAATGTTTATAAAAAAAAAAATGAAAAAAAAAAATGAAAATGCATAAAAAGTTTTTAGTGATTTTGAAAGAAAAAAGAAAAAAGTTTGCAAGTTTATTTCATACAGTAGTCAAAATTGTTATTTTGTTGTTCTATCTACACACTCAAAAGCAGTAAATGCAAAATAAATCAATATTCCAGCGATTTCCAAACGTTTATTAACATTTTTTCCAAAAATTTCAAATACGAAATTAATTAAAATAGCCCTGGCGGTTACGATGAGTTCTATCGACCGATGCAAGTTATCGATTACCAAAATAGCCCAATGGCACCCAAAGTGATTGATTATGGGCATAGAACCACCCAAGGCACTGGTTTAATCGCCGCTGGTAGTATGAGTATAAATGCATCGAGATTTGATGATGAATTTAAACCAGTTAAAACATTTGATTATGGACATGCATCAACGAGTGGTGCAGGCAATAATAATAACAATAATAATATTCCATTCAGTGGTGGTTCAGGTGGTGGGCCACTACTACTACAACAACAACTAATATCTAATCTAAATCAAAATAATCCAAACCAGAAAAAAGGGAAAAATAAGAAAAAGAACAAGAATAAAAACAATAATAGTAATAATAATAATCTTTCGCAACCACAACAACAACAACAACAGGAGCACCAGCAGCAACAACAAAAACCACAACAGCAACAACAAAATCAACAAGGAGGTCCACAAAAGCAAAATGAGGTAATAATATAGTAATTCTGTAAACTTTGGTTCTTTCCTTCTTCTTCCACTTTATATAATGCTCTTAATTGTCAAATCTCACATGCTGTGTGACCTCTGAACTTTATCGTTGTAATAATTTGTTTACGCGTAACATCAATTAATTTTAACAGAGTCAAGCAACAAATTCAACGGCAAATTCACAAAATCAAAATAATGCTTCAAATCTAAATGATAATGAAAATGCTGGTAATAGAGAGGAATTGGAAGAAATATCCGATACGGAAGAGTAAGTGACAACAGTAAATAGTAGAGCGGTTCTGAATTCACTTTTTCCCTTATCTCCCTTTCTTTTTCTCTCTTTCATATCTGTAAATATTTTTAGAAATCTGACATGCGATACTCGATCTGGAGTAAATGATTCACCACCACCACCGCCACCACCAATGTTTTCATCCAATACAGCATTTATGCCCGTGCAAAGTGAAATATCAACAGTACCAACATCAATTTTTCCCTCAACAGCAGCAGCAAATGATAATATACAAAAAACCTCATCAAGCCATGTGCAAATGTCATTCCCTACTGTTGAAAATCAAAATACTATAACCGTTGATGAGATCCTGCTGAAACCGGGACGTTTATCGCGCCCCAAGAAGATATGCGTTATATTGAGAGGACCACCGGGTAGCGGAAAATCATATGTAGCGAAATTGATTAAAGAGAAAGAAAAGGAAATGGGTGGATCAAATCCACGTATATTGAGTATTGATGACTATTTCTTGATTGAGAATGATTATGAGGAACGTTGTCCCAAAACTGGGAAGAAGGTAAGCGAGCAGTGAATGACATTTTGCTGATATCATTGACGTATGTGTGAGTTTCGATTAACCCAGTAGAAAAATCTGTCATTTCATAGTTGCTACAGAAGACCTGGTTAAGAAGAAGTTTTAATCAATATGTGCAACCCTTTTCCGTCCTGTATATTATAAATTATGCATTGCTCATCCATAAAACATTAATGAGTATTTCTTACAAATGTCTACCTTCCCAGTCTGGACTATTTTATATTACTTGTTTGGAAAGTTTACTAAGAATTCATATTTAAGTAAAGGACGCCTGTAGCATGTACATTATGATTTTTAAAGACTTGTTTGATTTTTCTACTGGGAAAGTTTTATACTAAGAAAATATTAATAGTTGTAAATCAATTAAAATTCAAATACTGATATGAGGTTAATTATACTCTGCATCGAAATTAAAATTGGTTATGTTTACGCAATTCCATTATTCATTCTAGCTTTTATATTCATGTGAAACCTGATCATAATTGATTTACCAAAATCAAAAGCCTAAATGTTCAATCGATTAATTATTACTCACTTAATTTGTATACTTTACATAATTCTAGATGCAGAGAATCAATTAACTGCAATCAATCACTTGTTTCTTTTTTTATTATTTTCATTTTGCTTTTGTTTCATTTTTTATTTAATACAAAATAAATTTAGATACCGAAAAAGGAGATACTCTATGAGTATGATAAAGCTATGGAGGAGCGATATATGCAGTATCTAATAAAGTTATTTAAGAAAACCATATCTGACAATTTATATGAATTTATAATTATCGATTGTAATAACAATTCATTGCGCACGTTGAATGAGTTTTATTGCCATTCAAAAGATTCGGGCTTTATGGTAAGCATAAGTATAGCTGCGTTGCAGCAGCAACAGCAGCGTTTGCTTGGTAAACACGAATTTATTTACCTATGTATAACAGTGGCAGACAATCTCCTAGCGTGTGGTTAGAAGAGCTTTTAAGTTTCTAATATCATTAGAAGCTTAAAACTTGAGCACGCCTTTGTCCGGCACTGTTCTAAATCAGTGACGGGTAAAACAATTAAGCTTTTTTTTTTTTGACCTTATGTCATACCTATGCGGGGTCATTGAAAGCTTAAAGCATAATTTTGAAAACATTTTACTCGTCATTGCTCTACATGTTGTTTTCGTACTTTTACATATGTTTCTGTTTACATATGTTACTTAATATTTGATCTGTTTTTTCTTCCCCTTTAATATGTTTGTTATTCTTACACAGCCTTATATCATTGATTTGAAATGTGATTTAGAAACGTGCATGAGTCGCAATGCACACGATCGTACCGAGAAGGATATTAAGGCTATCATTGATTCATGGAAACCAACACCATTTCACTATATTAAATTGGATGTGTCCTCGTTATTGGAAAATGTTATTGAAATGGAAGATGCTGAAGATATGGTCATGGTAAATAATGATACTAATCCAATATGTATTTAATACATTTGGCACTCGCATTTTTTTCAGCATAAATTTATATGATTTTTATTGTTGTTTTAGCAATAAGCGTTTTTTTTTTGTATTGCATTATTATTGCAAATTCTTCATTGCATATTGATTGCACAAAATAAGTTAATTATTATACGTTTATATATTTAAGCTGAAAGCTAAATTACTCGTACATATTTTTCTTTAATACAAGCAGAAAATGCTATAAATTTATATGAATATTTCCTAAAACCGAAATACATTTGTAGCTTCTTGAAATTTTGTAGAAATTTAAGTATATCTGGGAGTTTAAACTATTCATGTTTATACACTTACTGGTACCATATGTATAAGTACTTAGAACAAAATCCTTTAATTCTTAAGCTCATATTTTTTGTAAATCTTAACCTTTTTCGTTATGTATTCAAACAGGAAAGACAGCACAAAAACATATTTGTCGTTGTCTTAATGCCGCCTGTGCCTTGAGATTTAATTAAAAAATGTTAGCACTAATATTTCAAACACTTCCCATAATACGGAATACTTGAAGCAGAAATATTCTCCTACTACATACTTATAAATAAATATCACTGATGATTTATTACCTTCTATATATTCAAGCATACTCGCAACTGCTGATATAAATGTGAAAGTTTACCTTTTTAGTACCTACATAAATTCCAATTTGATGACTTATTCCCAACAAACAAAAAACTGAAAAAATTTGAATCTATGAAATATTAACGTTTAGTTACTTGCTATGTTGTATATATGTTCAAAAATGAAAATCAATTGAAAATTTGTATAAGCTAAACACTTTTATTATAGACAAGTGTTAGATGAACCAACAAGTTATTTATTTGAAGTGTATTACTCTGTACCTGCTGAATTGAAATCTATGTTTGTGTATAACTCAACTCCATTTGTTGTTCCCAAGCATTAAGCGGTTTTTGTATCTGTGTAGAGTTATGTTTTCTGGAATCATACGTTAGCTGGCAATTACTTAAATTAATTGAGCTCATCAATTCGGCTCACTCTCTGCTTATCATCGAAAGAAGTTCTTATTACCTGTAAAAAATTTAGAACACAACTGAACTGAAAAAAAAAACAGACCATGTATATCTGAATCACCCATACACCTTTAGATTAGTGCTTCAACAAGCAGGTGCGCTGAAGTATATGCAACAAAAAAAAAAAAAAAAACACGTGGCAACTGAAGACTTTACACGTACGCATAACTATCGTATACGTATTGAAAAGCATTCAGCTCTGTTTACTAATGTGTTCGTTTAGCTATCATTACTGTGGAGTGTTGACACAAGGTATTTCGTTTTGTCCTCGTTCACTACTAGACCCACTCGACGAGACTCCCTTTCCAAATTGGAAAATGCTGCACTGACTGCTCGTGCGTAGGTGCCAATGATGTCAATATCATCAGCGTATGCTAGAAAATAGAGCCAGAGATGTCGATGTGCACAGCTCGAATCATTTTCTCCAGCATAAGGTTAAAGAAGTCGCACGATGGGGAGTCACCTTGTCTGCAACCTCTTTTGGTATCAAATGGCGCGCAGAGGTCTGTCCCAATTTTCACTGCGCTGGTGGTGTTGGTCAGAGTCATTTTCCAACGACGAATAAGCTTTGCAGGGCTACCAAAATCAGACATAAAGTGATCTCTAATCGTGCTGTCGAAGGTGGCTTTATAATCGACGAATAGATGGTGGGTTTCGATTTGTTTTTCTCGGGTCTTTTCCAGGATTTGACGTAGTGTGAATATTTGGTCGATGGTGGATTTACCAGGCCTGAAGCCATACTGATAGGTCCAATCAGTTTGTTGACGATGGACTACAGTCTTTCGATAGAAACTTATATGCGATATTAAGAAGGCTTATCCCACGGTGGTCGCTGTGGCGTAGTGGAAATGCGTTGGACTGCTACGCAGAGTGTCCGGGGTTCGAATCTTGGCACAGGCAAAATCAAAAGTAGAAAAAATAATTTTTCTACACGGCACCACCTCTTGGCAGGCAATGGCAAACCTACAAGAGTAAAAATTGCTATGAAAAGCTTTTCACTTCGCCGTTCGGATTCGGCATTAAACTGTAGGTCCCCTCCATTCATGTACAAATATAACACGCACAACATGAGTGGATGCGAAAAGCTCGGCCTAGGCCCTCCATGGGCTGTTGTGCCATTAAAAGTAAAGTAAGTAAGTTATCCCACGGTAGTGGACGCAATTTCACCTTTCTTATGGATTGGGTAGAGTACTCTGAAGTTCCAATCATTGGTCATGTTTTCATCCAACCATATTCTGTATAGAAGCTTGTGCATGCATCTTGTGAGCTCTTCGCCTCCAGTCTTGAACCACTCTGCATGCAGGCCATCTACAGGTTTTGTTTGATGGTTTTATTGTCGTTTTTAATACCTCTGGGTGACTGAAGCTAGGCATTATGCCTATATTTAGTTACATTGTATGTGTTCACATTAATTTATGTTCATAGTCGTCACTTTATTTCTTCTTTTAATGGCACGAATGCCCATACAGGGCCTAGGCCGACCTTTTCGCATAGTCGTCACTGCTTACTGAAAACCATTAGATACCTAATCTTTGTTTCAGTCAAAATTTGATCTGAAATAAAGATCTACATACATATATTTAGGTTTTCAGTACTTTGCACAATGATTTAAAAATGAATGAATCTTTAAGTACAAAATTTATCATTAAGCTGGTACGAAACACGCTTAGTCCGGTCCCCAATGTGATAGGGAAATTATTAACTAATTCACATAAATTTCTGAGAATTGGATGTTTGACTTGATATAGGAATCTCAGTCAAAGTCATGTCTGAAGCTTGTTGGTGGAACAAAAGGAAGCTTACAAGAAATACGACGAGCTGTTAGGTCAATATAGTCGGAATGGACTTGATTGTTTTCTAAGTCTTATGTATACAAATAATCCAAACCAAATTTATGTTCAGCCGATAATGTTCTTTATACAATATATATGTACATATATGTTAATGATTAATGGGCAAGATTTTGTGGTTGAAAATAATGCACAAGGTCTAGTCCAAGTGAAACCCACGGATCGGTGCATTAAATGTACTGCAGTTTTCTCTTTGATTTCGAAGTTCGAAACCACTTAATCAGCCGAGAGATTTACAGATTATATATATTATAATCTTAAAATATACCATATACCATATATATATCTTAAAATCATTCTCATCGCCCTTCTCCCTAGTAGTGCATCAACTTATCCAGTTTCAATTTGCTTTCCCCTCTCAAAAACGTATTAATACTTTTGGTTCATCTAATACTTTACTAATGCTCTACTACATTCGAAAGTTATTCTTAATGTTGTCGTTGTATTTAAGATATAAGCAATAATTTTAGTTTCAATTGAATCACATATGCATAAGGTATCGAGATCTCTGTTTTTTCCTTAATGTAATACGTTCCTAAATTTCATATTTTATGCAAAATATTTTCATTACAGGATAATGACTTCAATAGTGAAATTCCTGCTGAGAGTAACGATTTAACTCAAACATCAACAACAGCAGCGGCAGCAGGTACTAACGCGGATAAAGACAATGACGATGACAGCAACGAAGGTGCTGATCCAACAGCAAGTGTAAGTTTAAGACAACGCTTTAACGATTATTCTTCTTCCTACTATAAGAGAAAATCAAAATATTATTAAACTTACAATCTAAAACTACCTGGTAGAAGTAGCCTTTCTCGACGAATGATTACTTGGGAACTTATTCTAAATGATTGTACAATCTAAATGAGAATGTTCAAAGAGATTATTATTTTACTTACTTGAAATATTGTACTGAATTGTTTTATTATTATAATTTTTGATTTTAATTACATAGTATGTTTATTATGGAAATAAATGGTGTAAAACGCTCATTTTATTTAAAAGCAAGAACAAATTGCAGTTGGTTTATATAATTGTAGGCTAACGTATAATAAAACAGAGAAAATACCATACCATACCAAAAGAGGCGGCGGGCGACACCAACGATTGCACTCAACATTTTATATAATTTCTTATTATTGTAGTACCACAATTATTTTAGTTACAAAAACATCAAAAACAAAATTTATTATTTACTGAAAATCTTCAAAACAGTGTGGCTTAAAAAGCAAATGGGAAAATGATACGACTTCCGAAAATCTTGGTGAGTGTTAAAGTTTTTGATATATGCGAAAAAAAAATTTTTTTTTTTTTGTTATGCATTTCGTTAATTTAAAGGAAATATTTTTAAAAATTTTGATTTTATCTTCTTCAGCACGTTTGGATGGCACCAATAAACTGATGCATAAACGGAAAGCAGCTACAATGGAGGATTTCTTGCAAACGGACGATTGGGAACCACCGAAAACGAGTACAAAGGGCAAAAAACGCGTAAGTTGTAACTAAAAATTATAACTACTAAAGTAAATGCTGAAAGTATTTATGTTTTTGTATGTTCTTTTTTTGTTCAGGTACGTTGGGCTGACATCGAAGAGAAACGTAAACAGGATAAAATGCGCGCCATTGGCTTCGTCGTTGGCCAAACCGATTGGAAACGCATGATGGATCCTCATGCTGGCAATCGTGCATTAAATCGCACCAAGTACATTGAACGTGTTAATACAAATAAGCGATAAATGCATTATAACTATTATTATTTTTTAATATACCTGGATAAAAAATAATAATTTTCATATATTTATATTTGTATATTTTTAAAAATATTGCTTTTTGAATTGCCAATGAATTTTTGTAATTCTCGAGGAAAATTTCATTTAATTTGCATTTATAAATATTATATACATAAACGTATATGAATCAATTATTTCCAATTATTAAACTAAAAAAAATTATAATCGAGCATGTTTTGAAATTTTAATAAGTCTGAATTTCAGAGTCATTCTGATTTACAACTTGTTATTTACATGCTCTATTACATAGATAAAAAGTTTTGTGATGTAATTTTGGGCAAACTAAAATCTTTTAATATAAAAATTTAAAAGTAGATTGATTTAAAATAAAAATAAAATAGTAGCATAAATATGAACACAAAATATTATCATGATTTAAAACTTAAATTAGAATTCAACTGAAATCAGAATGAAGACTATATAGGAATAGAGGTAGATTGTTTGTAGCAATCATTACTTGTGAAGAGAAATCGTGGGAGATGTTGAAAGTCGGGTTGTATAGTTAGTTATAGGCTTACCATAGTATGTTCTGCAGGCCAATCGTTCTGCATTATACCCACTTCGTTTAGTCCGTAATATCCGTTCGTAGAAGTAGTACTTAAGAATCTTGACAACTCGCTTGGTTGGAAAATATAAATAATCTTTAAAATCAAACTCGGAAAAGCCTACAGAGAAACTCTAAAACACAAAACAAAAAGCAAGCCCTCGCGCACATACAAAAAAAAGGCTGTTAGTGTGAAACGAAAAAAAAACAACAATTGTTATGACCGAAATAATATTGTTGAAGTAAAGGTTTCGATATCATATTAAGTTCCACAAAGAAAAATGATTTCATTATTCGTCACATTGCACACGTTCCATTGCGAACTGCCACCTAATTTGCTACTCATTTTATTACATTCTAAATGTAATGACATTTGAGTAACCTTTCGGAACTTTATTTCATTAAAATATCGATCGAGTTCCGATCGGAATAAAAGGTTTTCGTTTCATATGGTAGGTTTGCCATTGCCTGCCAAGAGGTTGGTGCCGTGTAGAAAAAATTTTTTTTTTCTACTTTTTTTAAATTTTTTTTTATTTTGCCTGTACCGGGATTCGAACCCCGGACACTCTGCGTAGCAGTCCAACGCATTACCACTACGCCGCAGTGACCACATTAGCTATGAACCCTGAATTTTAATATCGTTCACCTACATAATGTGCACAGGGTATATTGGTTTTGATCAAATAAAATGCATTTAATCTTTATTTTTCTTTCTTTTAATGGCACAACAGCCAATGGAGAGTCTAGCCCGATCTTTTCGCTTCCATTCATAGGAAAACCGAGTTTCGACATAGTATATGCCAATGGAAGCCATTTGATCTCGTAGGGAGCAATATTGCCCACTTTAAGAAACTATGCTCTGATAATAAGGATTTTTTTAAACCTAAATTTATGTGATAATGTGATAGTCGTTATCAAAGGATCAATCATTAGGATCAACTCATCTGGAAAACTGACATAATTTTTTTTAACTGTACATAAAATCAGAACATGGAAAGGTGATTTAAAATATGTACTTCAAAAGAAATCATTTAAATTACAGTCGTGTCTGGGTATAGTGAACACCTAAATTTTTACATGGAGTATTTTAAATAGTGAACAATCGAAAACCTCCAAATACGAGGGTAGATCAATAAGTACCCGTGTTAGGAATGAAGAGGCAAGTTTTTCACAATTTTTTTTTTCTATTTTTAAACGTAATCTCCTTTTAGTGCAATACACTTTTCCTAAAGTTTCTGCCATTTTTTACCCTTCCAAAAAAACCTATTTGTCAAACTCTTTAAAATACGCTTTTGTCTCGACGATAACCTCCTCGTTTTAGCTGATTTTTTTCCCCCCGAAACACGTTTTCATGTTGGGGAACAGAAGGAGCCAAGTCGGGCGAGTACGGTGGGTGCGGCAGCAATTCATAGTTCAATTCATACAATTTGGCTGCGACAATTCCGTATCCGTTTGTTGTCCACCGTAAGCAATCGCGGCACCCATCGGGCCGACACCTTTCTCATGCTTAACCTATCATGTAAAATATTAATTACCGTTCCGTACGACACTTCTACGGCCTCTGCTACTTCGCGCACTTTCGTTCGGCCATCAGCGAGAATCATGTCACGGACCTTTTCAACGATTTCCTCGGCAATCACGTCTGGCGGGCGGCCTGGGTGCTCTTCATCAAAAACAGATGTACGAACACGTTTAAATTCGTTGAACTAATATCTTATGGTTGTCATAGATGGTGAAGGGTCCCCATAGACAGCATCCAACTTTGCTTTTATTTCTGCGCATGTTTTTCCATCCAAAAATAAAAAGCGAATTACTGATCGATATTGTTCTTTTTCCATTTTATCGCGAAACACGAAACACATGTGATTCTAATGGCTGTAAAATAAAAACTAACCTATGAATTAGTTTGAAATTTAGTGTGGTGTCGTGTGACAGATGGCAGTAATGCCAACTTCCCTCAGCAACGCCACCTGTCTTCACACACGGGTACTTATTGATCTACCCTCATAGTGAACGAAATTTTGAAAGTAACTTCAAGTAGAAAGCAACAAAAAAAGAATCATATATGAAAGCGGGTATTCCCCTAAATTGTACTTCTGTTTGCGACAACTTCAGCTGTTTTTTGACGGTTACCGTTTGTGGGCAAAAGCTTGCTTTTTTTTTGTGAATTTAAAAGTTTCTGAATGCTAATAAATTGATAGTGCGATCTCGTCTTCGAGGAAATTCCGTTCGTTAAGTAAAAATCTGAAATTGTTGAAGAAATCGGAAGAATCGGAGTTAGTGTTTCATTTTTGGCAAAAATCTACGGAGTAGCTAAACCAACAATTTCGGGAATAAACAAAAAGAGATGTAATATTATCTCCCACTAGAGAAGTGGAGCATCTAAGAAGAAAAGGCGAGTATCGCCGCATGGAGAAGTCATTATACAACTGGTTTGTAAAGTAGCGCAAAAAAAAAACAATTCCCAGTCAGTGGGGAATTGCTGAAGGAAAAGGCAAAAAAGTTGGACGCTGATATTAAGGAAACATACAAAATGTGTTACAGACAAAAATGTGTATTTTGAGCAAATAAATCGAATTTTTTAACAAAAAATGTCAAACTTTGAATAGTGAACTACCTGGATACTATGAACAGTTCCGTGCAATAATTTTTTCAATATATTCAGACACGACTGTATAGTCATTTGCTTTTTTCAGACTCTTCCCCGTATAACCTTGAATGAAATATTCCCCCCTAAAAGAATTGTTTATGTTATAATGGACTTTTCAATCAAATTATAAAATTTTTATTTATTTATAAACTTACAAATCATTTTGAAACCGTTAACATTTTTATTAAACTTGCTATTTCTCTCTCTCGTTCACTCTCTCATTAATGCCATTAATGAGAGTTCGTTAATGCCACCAATGAGAGTGTGGGAATCTATCGTAAAACTTGTTTTTGCACATTGACATTTGCTGCCAATATATGTAAATGTCAAAATGCCAGCACGTTGCACGAGTTTTTTTGTTTGTGTTGTCTTGCCAGCGAAAAAGAAAGCAGACGATAAGGCAGTGAGAGAGAGAGAGTAGGAGTTACTCGCAAGGATACTCGATTGCCATTGTTGCGAATGTCAGTTAAAAATAAAAAATGACCAGCGGAAAATAGAGACTAGAATAATACGAAATGTAAACAAAATATTCACCATATATTTTCACCACACACCCCCACACAGACACACACCCACAAAAACAACAACAATAACAACAATTATCAAAGCAACAAATTTTCGCATATGTTTTTGTTGGTTGCGTTGAGGAGCACTTTTCAGTCGAGTACAATTTGTCAAATGAAACGAACGAATACGGCGGATGCAGCGAATAGTTAATAGTTAAAATTTAATAAAAACTCGACTGGGTTGTGTGAATTGTGCATTACATACATACATACATATATAGTAGAAAGTTATAAAAATTTAATAAAATCGTGAAATAAAAATTTGTTA
The DNA here is from genome assembly GCA_958295655.1 of Palloptera scutellata. Lineage (NCBI taxonomy): Eukaryota > Metazoa > Arthropoda > Insecta > Diptera > Pallopteridae > Palloptera > Palloptera scutellata. The sequence goes on from OY282449.1 coordinate 97,641,846, forward strand.
TTCTAAGTAATGCCAAATTAAATATTGCCGCTAAATCTCCTAAATGCATAAAGTTTTAATCACTTAAAAATTTTAATTTACTTTAAAGTAGTATAAATAATAACGAGACAATGGAAAAATAAAAATGTGTACTTTTGAAAAGTATTGTCTGTTGTAGAATAATACATTTTTAATATCATCAAGAGTTAAATGCCTATATATAAAAATTAAAACTCTAAAATATAAATACACAATTACATACAGCTACAACATTAAAACAGCGATTAACAAATTTAGCAAGTGCACATTTTTATGTAAAATATAATATGGAAGCATGTCTTCCAGTTCCGTAGTTTCGCTGTCATCGTTCAATTTATTATTTTTTACACAAGGTATGTGAATTATTTTGGATGTATGTAGACGATGTTTTTTACTGACTCATATGTTTTATATAACTTGTCAAAATACTCGTTATAAAAACTTTAGACACGAATTTATAGAAATTCCTAAATTTCTTTCGATGAAACGTGATATGCGGCTACTCAAAGGAATATTAATCCCGCTTCAGCGTTAGTGTTACATTACTTTCTAGCTTCCGTCTGTCGGTCCGATTCCTTTCTTGTAGCAATTTCATCCTGTTACGAGATCAACATTGATTTTTTTGTTTGCTTCTATTTAAGCTTTACATGAGAAAATAAAAGAAAAAAAAAATTGTATTTCAATTCCCTTTGGTGGTTCGGTTGTTTAGTCGGCGGTCACATGGACGCAGCAAAATCGCTTTTGTACGTTCATTTGTGTGCGTGTGTTGGTTTCCGTTTCTTTTGTTGTTTTTGTTTATTGTTGTTGTTGTGTTATTCTCATGTTACTCGTACTCTACCACAGTTGTTGTTATATTGTTCTTGCTGTTTCTCGTCGCTACTCGTCATGCTGTTGGTTGTTGGTGTTATTGTTTTTGTTGTTTGCTTTTATTACGGTTGTCTTGTTGTTGGTTAGTTTGGTTTTCTTAGTTGCTCGGTCTAGCGTGTTGACACATTGTAAATCGTGGATGTGTGACTTTCTGTGTAGCTTTATTGTGTGAGTTTCGTTTCTTTCTTGTATTTTATTCTCATTGTCATTGTCTGTTTTCTCTTTTGTTGTTGTTGTTGTTGTTGTTGTTGTTGCTGCTTTGTTTAACTCTTCCCTTTATTAAAGAGCGAGTGCATTTGCTAGACTTCACGGCGTATACGCAATATTTAATTAATTTTTCCCATTCCAATGTTTTGATTTTGTTTTCTCATTTGATTATGGTATATGAGGAAATGACATTTTATTATGGTCTTCATTGTTAAGTTTTGTTGTTGTTTGATCCGATCCCGATCCGGTTGCTGTGGTAGAGTTGATAGTGCGTTGCCCTGGGTTCAAATATCTGCAGAAGCAAAATCAGAAAGTATAAAAAAACAAATATTCTACACGGTATCACCTCTGGACAGGCAATGGCATACTTACATACAAGAGTAAAATTTGCCTATGAAAAGCTTCTCACTTCGGCGTGCCGTTCGGATTCGGCATAAACAACTGTAGATCCCTTCCATTCATGTACAAAAATATAACACGTACCACATGAGTGGATGCGAAAAGCTCGGCCTAGACCCTCCATGGGCTGCTGTGCCATTAAAAGAAAGAACAGAATATCCGCTCGCATTCAACCCAAACTTTAAATAAACCAAGTTGAAGTCCTTTGCCGCCTCCAGCTAAATGCTTCACACATAACAAATTTGTGAATTCCACAGAAAATGAGTGAATTAAGTGAAAAAGTTTTCTCTGTGTGACATGATTTTTTTTTGTCTTTTTTTTCTTTTAAAGTGGCTTGTGAATAATTTTTGAGTTTATGAAAGCAAGCATTACTTGCTTTAAATACTGACTGCTCTCTACACTGTGCTGCTTTGCGTTGTTTTTTCTTTTACAAACTATTTTAGCTCTTGCGGCTATGTTTGAAATGCTTTCATTCGTGGCAACTGCATTTACTTAAATTTTCTTGAAAAGATTCCTTCAATACAGTGGCGATCACATAATTTTAAACAGTAGAAAGATTGTAGAAAAATTACTTTGAACTAGTAGGTACATTTTTTGGTACTCGGTTTTTGACGTTTATATTTCTGGCAGTTCACGCGTGATTCTTGACATGTGTCAAAGTAAAAAATGCTCAGTTTGGTTTGACATTTAATCATGAATCAGATTTACGCCTAAACATCGTCTGGTGTCAAAGCCAATGCGACTTATTATCGGGAAAATGTTGTGGAAGCTGCTTTAAAGCCGTAGGCACGCAAAAATTTTGGTCGTACACCATGGACGTTCCAACAAGACTCGGCACCGGCACCGTCTCATAAAGCTCGTGTGAACCAAGAATGGTTAAAAAACCATGTTCTACACTTCATTTCGTCCACACAATGTGTTTCGAATTCGTCAGATGCAAATCCGATGGACTATTCCATCTGAGCCATTTTGGTGAGCAAGGTGAGGACTAAAAAATATGCCAATATGAATGCGCTTAAGAAGGCCATTGCACGGGAATGGGCCAAAATACCGCAAGATCATATTCGTGCAGCATGCAACTCATTTTTTAACCGTTTGAAGGCCATAGCCAAGGCCAAAGGTGGCCACATCCAGCTAAAGTAAACATTTTTGTAATTTGACTCAATAAAAAATAATATCACACAAAAAAAATATAGTCGTTTGATTTAAGATAACATGATTGACGAATTATGAATTGAATAAGCGTGCTTAGGGCTTAGATGGTAAATTCAATGGCCCTGGAAATAATCAACCAGGTGAGTTTGCCAAGCAATTGGCAAGGCAACAGCGACTCTAGGAGTAACGCTCATATAGAAAGATTGCTAAAATTTCTCTAATAATTTAAAGTGTACTGAATAACGGTCAACTCTCTGCTTCTCGTCTGGAGAGAATAGAAATGCCCGTTTAAGTAGTAGGTTTGACCAGGGAGCGCAATACTGTGGCCAACACATGATCAGCATGAGCTTGATCTATTTGCCACATGCTGGCTGAATCATGCTTTTAGGAGGAAGTTCATTGTCTCACGTTCTATAATACATTCGCAACACATCAAGTACCATATAAATAAGCCAATGAACGAATTAATTTGATTCGCTATTTGGCCAGTTTACTACGGAATTACTTAGTAGCTGCTTGTAATTTGCCTATTGATTATGCAGCGGAATTGCGAATTGGCAGAATTGCAGTATCATCTGCGAACGTTGCAATCTGGCTTTCAGGTTTTATTACTTAGTAAATCCATAGTGAAGAGAAGGTTTAGGAATGGATCAAGTACACTTCCCTGGGGTACGCGTAGAAAAATCTCATAGCGATGTAAGACTTCAAAATCATATACTTAGTATGATAACGGCAAGAAAGCTTGCTTCTAGCTTGTTTAGTAAGCCTTTGTGCCAGACCTTGACCGATGCCTGCGCTACATCTACAAAAATAGTAGAACATACTTTTTTACCTTCGATTCTCTTGTCAATTTCTGCGACAATTCGGTGCATTTGATCAATAGTAGAATATTTGCTTCGGAATTCAAATTGATGGTTTGGTTTTCCGATTCGACTATAGGCATAAGTACTTTGTGTAATAGCTCTTCGAAAAGCTTAAGATGATAGGTAAAATATAATTTTGTCTATATGATGATATATCTTCCTGTGATTTATGTGCCTTAGGCATCATTTTAACCTCTGCAATTTCCCATAAGCTAGGAAAATATATTTAAGCTGATCGATGCGTTGAATTTCTGTAATAATTTACGAATAGCTATATCTGGTAACTGATTTAATATTTCCGGTGTATTAAGATCGAAACCGGGCGCTTTTTATCTTTTATATAGATATTTTATTTCTGCTTTCACTTAGTTCTCGTTTTGTTATTACATCAATATTAAATCAACTGATTTCTGTGCTCTGTGATAATTAATAATTTATCACACTGCTCATAATTAGGCTAAAATATGTTGGCTAGGTTATTTGCAAATGCTTCGGCTTTTTCTTCATTGCTTCTCTTGCCCATTTGCCATCACTACTTTTAATAGCTGGAATATGACCGATGGGTTTATTCAACTATGTCATTGATTTCCAAAATGAGTAGTTCGATCGGTCAGTGTTAAAACATATTTTTTAACTAGCTCATATTTTATAAGATGAATCTCGGTTTTTAAATGTTAAGTCTTTTTTTTATCTGCAGGAGATCCAGTTTGGTGCCAACTTCTCTTTAGCTTACTCTTTACTTTTACAAGATCCATAACTTCTCTTTGGTAATTGTCTCCTACCGTTTACCTTCCGTATGCTGGAGTACTATTCCAAGCTGAATTTTGTATTTGCTTAATGGACTGGTCATAATCATTTCCTAGCTCGTTATAAGTTTCCAATGGGGATATGAGATTTAAATTTTTTGCAAGCAATGCTTTAAAGTTACTCCAAGCTGTCAGCTTATTAAGAGTTATGGTAGCTTTGGGCCATGGTTCTTTGTTATAATCGTGTCGCTGAGAGTTAAATACTATATGGTATATTGGCTAGTGGTCAGAGTGCAAGTCTAAGCCTTCTTCAATTTGTATGTATGTAGTTTGTCAAGATTTTGTTACGTAGTTAGAAAGAAGCCGATAAGATCAGGCAGCTTATTAGAAGCTAGCGAGTGATTGTCCTAAGAATGAGATATATACAAGTATGAAATTTTTTAAGAGAATAAACGTTTATTTAATAAAAATGGTTATACATTCAATCTTCAAAGTAATGACCATTGCTAGCTACACAGTTTTCCCATCTCTCTGGCAATTTGTGAATGTATCGCCAAAAAAAAACTGTTCGTTTATTAAGTTAACCCAGTCATCGAGCCATTTTTTCACATTTTCGTATGAATCGAAGTGCTGCTCAGCAAGTGCGTGACCCATTGATGAAAATAGGTGGTAGTCAGATGGAGCCTGCTGAAGTCTGGTGAATAAGTCGCATGGGGGAGGGCTTCCCAGCTGTCCGATTCTACCAATTCCCAAGTCTGTTTTGTTCGATGTGATGGTGCATTGTCATCAAGAAAAATCACTTGGCGTTGCCAAGCTTGATATTCTGGACGTTTTTGGCGAAAAGCACGGTCCAAATCCACCAATTGTCGTTGGTAGCGTTGACCAGTAACTGTTTCACCTGGTTTCAGAAGGTCAAACCAGACAACAACTCTCTAATCCCAGAAAACACAGAGCATCTTCTTCTTTCCGAAGCCATTTGGCTTTGCTGTTGATTTAGCCGGTATACCGGGCTTAACATATAATCGTTTACGTTTGGGATTCTCGAAATAGATCCATTTTGCACTGCCAGTAACAATTCGATGAAGATATGGCTTTCTTTTGTACCTGACGAGCAACATTTCACAGGTGGTATCTACGTGACACCCATCTTCCCACTGTCAAAACCTATCCCATGGCTTTTAAACGTTGAGAAATGCATTGTTGGGTCACATTTAGTTGTTCTGCAAGCTGTTCTTGCGTTTGACCATCATCCTCATGGAGTTAAACTTGCAATTCGGCATCTTCAACCTTTTTCGGTGGTCTTCCACGTTCTTCGTTTCTCACATCAAAATCGCCATTTTTAAACTTATTGAACCAATCGCTGCACTGTGTATTGCCTAGAGCGCGCTCGCCGTAAGCTTCCACAAGCATTTGATGAGATTCCAAAGCAGATTTATTCAATTGGAAACAGAAAATCAATTATCTTCGCATATCGTATCATAGTTTGTAGGCACAAAATTCGACATTTTACGAGCGAAAAAAATAAGTTGTTGTATGAAACTTGATTATATATGAACTGAATATTGTTGACAGAACTAAATGCTAAGAAATGACGCCAATGATTTGGTTTGACAGAGCATATAGTTTTACCTAGCGACACAGAGATGCCATTACCGGTTTCATACTTGTACACCTGGCACTTGTATTTTTGATTCAGCATTTATTTCTAACCACGACTGTAACACGTTCGTAACACACCAGGTATAGGTAAATAAGCCGTTGAACAAACGTTCACAAGTAGTATAAAACTTACTACATATTTGTGTGTGTATGTATGTCAATCCTCTTCTATTCGATTGATTTAGATAATATCTTCTGGGTTGTTTGCATAGAAAGAACTCACTGAATCTATTATTCTTCTCTTCTTGAATTGTTATGATTGTAAATGTTTTTGTATAATTATCTTTTGTTTTCATTGAATCAATTTCCAAATGATTTGCACTCACCTCCTCATTTAGAATTATTTGAAGGTAAACTTTGACCCCTTCTTGATTGTCATCACTCAGGCAGAAATATTTTCGTAGATGTACTCTGACTTTGCCCTTTTATAATTAGTTTTATACCATAATATATTGTTTGTTTTTTTTGTTTGTTTTTTAACCTTGCACTAACCTTGAATTATGATAGAGCTTGAAGAATACTCTGTTGCTACTGTGAAAACATTTTAATTAATATTTTTTGTTTGTTTACTAATGAAGTTGTTAGGTGCATACATTTAATATTTGTTTATTATAATTTTTAGTTTGAAATAATTTTTTATTTTTTTATTTTTCTTTTGCTTTTCAATTTAAATAATGTCCAATTACTTTTCTACCACTTTTTAGTTTCCTGTAAATGCTAAATTTGCAACATTTTGTTGTGAGAGAAATTATACAATTTTTTGATGATTTTTTAGTTTGAATGTAGTTAAGTGAAACAAACAAAGCTTGAAGCATTTGAGTTTGAGAGCCGGCCAACAAGCATCGTCTGACAACGCTATTCATCGTTTGCTGTCGAATTTTGTTTAGCACGGAACAGTTGGAGATCGTCGACAAGTCGCTCATCAACGCCTAAGAAGGTCCAATGAACCGGTGGTTGAAGCGGTAAGAGAGAATGTTGCCAAAAACCCACATATGCCGTATCGTCTCCGCGCTCGGCATTTTAACGTCAGTGGAACCACCTTGCGGCGCATTTTGAAGTATGATTTGCATTTGTTTCGGTATAAAGTGCAATTGACTTAAAGAATATTGCCGAGAGACCGTTCGCCTCGCTTGGAATTAGGTGTCTTAGATTAGGCGAATCGCTCGACGTGGTGTCAAAGAATACGGCGACATTGACTAGCCACCTAGATCTCCAGATTTTACCAGGACTTTTTTTTGTGGGGTTATTTGAAAAGCAAAGTGTACGCCTGCAAGCCCCCGACTATTGACGAGCTCAAGGCAAACATTTGTGCCGAAATTATCGCTATACCGCCGGAGATGCTCGAAAAAGTGATGGAAAATGCAGCAAAAAGGGCACATTTTGCTTTAGTCAATAACGACGGCCACTTGATTGATATTATATTCAAAAACAAGTCCAAATAAATTTAAAAAATACCTCATATGATGGAAATCGGTTTTCTTTTTAAGTTTTTCAATATTCAGATGGCACGTTTTTTAGTTTAAGGTGCAGTCTTGATAAATTGTTGACTCAATCCGTTTCCTTCTACAATGAAATCAGGTAGTATTAAGGCATTACGGAATTGAAGGTGAATTCCGGTCTTACTTACTTACTTATCTGGCACTACAACCGATGATCGGTTTTTTTCGCCTCGATAAAACTTCGCTATTTGCCTCTGCTACGCGCGCGCTGGCGCCAGTTGATAAGGCCAAGTGCAGTCAGGTCATCCTGTACCTGGTCTTTTCAACGGAGTATAGGACGTCCTTTTCTACGTTTTCCTCCACTGTGGCTCAAATAAAACACCCTTCTAGCTGAAGCACTTTCTTCCATTCGCTCAACATGACCCAGCCAGCAAAGCTGCTTGATTTTTATCGCTTCACTGTGTCAGTGTCGGTGTACAGCTCATAGAGTTCATCGTTACATCTTATTCGATACACGTCGTCCACGCATACTGGATCGTAGATCCTACGGTGTATCTTACTCTCGAATGCTCCTACAGCCTCTCGTCATTGGTGATAGGACGGGAAGGATGAGGGACTTATAGAGCGGGACTTATAGAGCGTCGGTCGAGAGAGGGCTCTACTTCTCAATTGCCTCTGAGCCCATAGTAACATCTGTTGGCAAGAGTTAATCTCCGCTTGATCTCAAGGCTGACATTATTGTTGGTATTAGTGCTGGATCCTTGATGACTTGAAAGGTCGAGGACTTACAAAGGATTTTGTTTAGTAAAAAATAAATATGAGATGGAAAATGTTCGAAGTTTTCAATTGCATAAGGGGTAGATACTCTATACGCCAGTGACATTGGATTACATTTTAAGGATTTCTTAATGTCAACGGATGTTAGATCAAGCTTTGAATTCAAGGCCATATCGTGTCCAAAAGAAGGCGGGGCAAATATAGGTATTGTTAAAAGCAGCTGAACCTAGTGGCTAGGCTATACACCATCTATGGTGTCACTGCCGTTGCAAATCACTGTTCATAAAACAAACAAACAAAACCAAGTATATACCATATTAAAATTATTCTCTAGCATGAGTACACCGAGTAGATACTTAAACTTAAGCAAGGCCGCAAAAAAACATTTTTAATACTTTTTAAATACTTTTTTTTCTGCACACTTCAAGAACAAACTCGTTTATTGCATTTTCTTGAATTGACAAGCGATGTTTGCCTGCTTGTTTGCCGCATTTTAATAATGGTACAACATGTTACTTATTCTAGTTTGTGTTGATACAATTTCACAATGCCTCCACCTCCTACCTCCCCACTCTCTGTGAAGGATATATGCACATATTATCTATGAGTATGTGTGAGGGAGGATCTTATACTTCAGTGGATTTCTTTCTGCAATATATTTTCAGTTATTACTTTCAAGCTCCCCACATAAAGGGTGATAAAAAAACGCATGCACAATTAGGCTTCAGGAAGCACATGCAATTTACCTACGCTACCTAATGAATGCATCATGGATTTGAATACATTTTGTTTCTCTTTCGACAACGATTTGCTACTATTTTGATATTTTTTCCCCCATAAAGGTTTTCATGCATAAATCCATAATGTTTGTTGATTTCATTTCACATAATGTCAAGGACATTTTGCTTCACAGATTTGTTCTTGCTTATTGCGATAATTTTACTATGCGAATACTAAGTAGTAGGAGAATGGGAATGGGGAGAGAACACTTGAAGTTTCTATAGAGTTAGAAGAAATTATTTAACCAGACCGATGCCAATGGACAGTACAGGCACAGTAGTTTCCGTTTAAGTGAGTCGGCAAAAAATGCTCAGATTTTATTTGAAATAAACTAGAGACATCATTTATACCTCAGTCGTATAATTGCTCAGCTGACAAAAGTCTCGCTTAATTGCATAAGTACACGTTCTAATATTAAAATTACAAATCCACAATATAAAAAAATTCAAATTAATTTTGGGTTCGTTCGAAATGATGAACAAAAATCCCTTTTTTTTTGCAATTAATAACGACAATAATTGAAGTTTACTTCTTTAGAATCGTTTTTAATATTGACCGAGCGTAAAAGATAATCGTCGCAGCGAAAATTGTCACGGAAATGATGGGCAGCGCCCTCTATCAATCGAGTATGAAAAAAATGAGAATGCATTTGTATAAGTATACTTCTTCTTTTAATGGCATAACAGCCCGTGGAGGGCCTAGGTCGAGCTTTTCGCATCCACTCATGTTGTACGTGATATATTTGTACATGAATGGAAGAGACCTACAATTTTGTGCCGAATCCAAGCGGCGAAGTGAAAAGCAATCAAAGCATTTTTTACTCTTGCAGGTTTGCCATTGCCTGCCAAGAGGTGGTGCTGTGTAGAAAAATAGTTATTTACATTTTTTTGTTTGCTTTGTTTTTGCCTGTGCCGAGATTTGAATTTCGGACACTCAGCGAAGCAGGCCAACACATAACAACTACACCACAGCGACCTAAATATGTATATACAAACATATAAATGATGGGCAGGACATATGCACCCACTAGAGGGCTCCTCTGTCGATTGATATATGGCGCTGATTCGCGTATGATTATAACTCAATTGATAGAGGGCGCTGCCCATCAGTTTCTCGTCAAATTTTAAATTGACATTTCAATCAAAAACATTTAGAAATTTCTAGAGCTGAAAGAATGAAGTATAGACTGAAAAAACAAAACGCCAAGCACAAACAAATAGCGATTGTGTTACGGTAAAATCTCCAGAAAAACCTGCGGCTGAAAGAATGTCGACTTCGCCGAAAAATGAAGGTCCAATAAAATTCAGATTCTGCAATTGTGACAAAAAAAAAACCAAAAACCAGCACCGAGAGATCACGAGAGTGTAGACCTCCCAAGTAACTCGAAACACAACAGAATTCGAATTTCATTGAGTTCCGACGAAGGTCTTCAGATTATACTCCAGGAAGTCATTGAGACGTCCAAATTTCCAGTTTCTCAACGAAAAACGCTTGAAAAACTGCCAATCAGTCGCTCGACGTGTGGTGTCAAAAATGGCGATATTGACTGGCCACCCAGAGCTCCAGATTTGACAACTACGGACTTCTTTTTGTGGGGTTATTTGAAAAGCAAAGTATACATTGACAAGCTCAAGGCAAACATTTGTGCCGAAATCATCGCTATAGCAAAACCAGCTTCTTTTACCCGTTCTTCTATATATTTAGTCTCCAGTTCAGTTTGAAGTCCACAATTACTCATAAGTATTTCGCAATGGATGAAAGAGTAAGAGTGGATAAAGTGGTAAAAGTTGGAAATTTTAGTTATGTTAGTGAAGAGCACGAGTTGTTTTTTATATGGGTTCAATCTGAATCTACAATCTGTGGTTCAAATGTTGAGCTCACCTAGCGTCTTTTGCATGATCGTGGTAGGTCACAGTCTTTACACTAGTATCATCAGAGACATCATTAACGCCACAAAGGCACACGCCACTACTTTTACACCCCCTCTATTAAGTTTTATTTTAATGTTACTTATTTTCACATAGCCAAAGAACAGGGCAAATCACGCCCATTGTGAACAGGGCAAATCAGTGCCTCCTTAAACTAGCTTCGATTTGTTGACGTGATCCTTGTTTTTAGCATTGAACTTACCCAACCTTTTTCCTCCCACCTATCAATCATCCCTTCCAATCAACATATTGCTCTGCATTCATAGGGGTACACCCTTCAACGCCTTTTGTATACATACCTTATGTAGATAGCATCCGTACTTAAATCCGTGTTAAAGGCACCCTCTACTATATATGTAATAAGTTACTATTATTAATAACAAATTTTAGCTCTCAATCTTTTGAGTTTTGAGCAGTTTGTTAAATTGCAAAAGTGATTTTAAAAAATTCAATATTATTTTTTATTCCACTTTTTTCCCCCCTAGCCTTACCCTTTCGGATGATTTCCCTCTATTGAAGATAAATGATGTTTGTTTTGCCATTTTTAACATGAAAAAGTAAATTAAATTCGCGCTATAGCTATGTCCTGTATATCTCCTGTACAAAGTTCATACATTATGAATAAGTACGAGTATGTGCTGCACAAGAATCGTGCATGCAGTGTAGTAATTCTTGGCCATTGAAATGTAATAAAAATTTTCCACTTAAGTAATTCGTAATTTATTTCAATTTCGGTTGGTTGTAGTGAAACATTGATTAAAACCAAAAATTGTGTATCTAAGGTGTTCTCATCCGAATGTAAACATAATTAATTCAGGTTCTTTAACTAGGTTGCTCTCGTTCGAATGTAAGCAAAGCTATGTTTGTTAAGCTTACTTACTTTACTTTACTTTTAATGGCACAACAGCCCATGGAGGGCCTAGGCCGAGCTTTTCGCATACACTCATGTTGTGCGTGTTATATTTGTACATGAATGGAAGGGACCTACAGTTTAATGCCGAATCCGAACGGCGAAGTGAAAAGCTTTTCATAGCAATTTATACTCTTGTAGGTTTGCCATTGCCTACCAAGAGGTGGTGCCGTGTAGAAAAAATATTTTTTCTTTTTGATTTTGCCTGTGCCGTGATTCGAACCCCGGACACTCTGCGTAGCAGTCCAACGCACTACCACTACGCCACAGCGACCACCTAAGCTTACTACCTATAGATTAAAAGGAAAAAGTTTGCTAAAATCAGAAAAGCAAAATTTTAGTATAATCTTAATTAAGTTGAAAGTTTACTTTCATTATTTCTACGTTGATTTCCCAAAATAAATAATAAGTAATAGGCAAGGTTAAGCTTAAATTGGATCCATTTGAAAACTCAATGAGAATTTATGAGTAGTTAAACCTAGATTGATAGAAATATCTCCTTTTTTTATGGCACAACAGCCCATGGAAGACCTAGACCGAGCTTGATAACAATAATTATTCAAATCGAAAACTTTTCAGCAAGTTAAATCTCATACGTGATTTTAATCAATTGTCGAATGCACCTTCGAAGTGGTCAAGGAATTTAACAAACCTTCGACGCATAATGCCAATGGTTTTCGCAATTCAGTTTTAAATCTGTTGATTTCGAGGCCCACAGTTCAGAGATAAATTGAAATCAAGCCAATAACTTATTTTGATTTACCATCGAAGAAAATGTGGCAAAATAAGAAACATTTTTCTTGTAGTGAATTCTTTAATACTTGCTGAATGGATATGTGGTCGCTGTGGTGTAGTGGTAGTGTGCTGGACTACTACGCAGAGTGTCCGGGGTTCGAATCTCGGCACATGCAAAATCAAAAAGTAGAAAAGATAATTTTTCTACCCGGCACCACCTCTTGGCAGGCAATGGCAAACCTACAAGAGTAAAAATTGCTATGAAAAGCTTTTCATTTCGCCGTTCGGATTCGGCATTAAACTGTAGGTCCCTTCCATTCATGTACAAATATAACACGCACAACATGAGTGGATGCGAAAAGCTCGGCCTAGGCCCTCCATGGGTTGTTGTGCCATTAAAAGTAAGTAAGTAAAGAATGGATATGTAAGTTGTGGCATTAATGTACTTTAATATGTATTGCTTTATAGGGTATCTCATGATTATTGATTACATTAGAGTGAGGAGTACATACCACATGTACACTCATGATACATATTTGTTCACAATCTCCACGGGAAACTCATTGATTTTATCATTCTTTGCTTCAAAACGAGGAGATGCAAAGCGCTTCGGTTGCTGGAAATGATTTTTGGCATTATGAAGTTAGCTTTCATCACCTCATTCGCTGCGCTCTCAAGTGCGTAGGAGAATTTGAAATTTGAAGATTATGTGGGCATGAATAACATCTGATCAGTCGCCTTTGTATTCTTGAAATTTATACTTCTTCTACTTATTCCCGTTCAGCAGCCAAAAACACACTTACAGCATCCATATTTACTCTACTTTTACCTACTATCGCAAATCAAGACCGATTGCTATTAATGTGGCGGATACACAAATATGTATATATAAGCACAAGGTGGGGCAAAAGCAATGCCATATTGTAAATGTGCAAATGTCATTGTATTTTGTGTTTTTACATTTACGAGTATGTTGTAGACAGAAAGAAAATTAATTAATTATTCTGCTTATTGACATATTTTTGGCTTAATAGCCAAAAAAGTGCTTCGTCGCTGATAATGATTTTTCGATGAAATTATAAATTTTTTTCAAACTTTTGTAGTTTAGGCGCTTCAAATGATTACAAGGATTCACTTCTTATGTTAATTTGATCATGTAAGGATGTAAGCCAAAATTCGACACAATGTGGATTGAGAGATTCTCAATTCCTAATGCCTGCGAAACGATGTGGCTCATTTGGAACTGAAATACTTACGACTACGATATTTTCGGTATTTCAATACAGGAACATTCAATAGTAAATATGTTGACTCAAATTTATCCACTATAGTACGCACAGCCTGTACGAGTATGGTGGGACGATTATTATGACCGAAAATTGGAGTAAGCGTTCTTACCGACTTAGAATTTCGGTAGTAATTTTTAATAATATCCGAACTTTGCTCGTTCGTGAATTTCACCACGATAAAAATGTAAATCTTGAATAACGTTTTGACAATGCCAGATCGAAAAAAAATGTAAGGTTCTGTTGGTTTTTAAAAACAAAATTGTTTTGTCTCTATTGCAAACTTCTTTATCTACGTCGACTTCTTTACCTACGTCTACTAAAAAATATGTTTGCAATGAAAATTTTCAAAATTGTACTTGCTTATTGCAAAGATGACTGCATCTGTTATCAAAATATACTACTTTCCAATACAGTTCACTCATCCCTATCGAGGAGTCCTCGCGTTTATATGTTTACATATTGAAAACACTTTTTATTTTAATGCATTTACTAATTATACTATACTAATTATACTATACTTTTAAAATTTTAAAATTATCTCAGCTCACCGGAGTGGTACTTGTTCTACCTGCAACGCGAGGTCTAAGCTCTCAAATAAGTCTCTTTCTAATATTTTAATAACGAAATTAAATTTTGACTTTATTTATACACATTTAAAAATCACGTTTATGTATATTGTATGTTTTGCCCCAAAGTGAGCTTGTCTTGCCGACTCTAGCAACGTCAATTTTTAAACAAATCATTTTGCTTTTTATGATCTTTGCTATGGGTTTTTTCATTTGTTACCTGGTGTCACCAAGAATATTGCAAATATTTGTTGAGTTTAAATTAGTTTAAAATTTTTGTTAGTAGGGCTGTGTAATATTTTTTTTTAAATCTTTGTTTTGAAAAATACGAAACGGCAATTTTTTTTGACACTAGTCCAATACAACATTTTAAGAACTCGTCTCTGTTTGAAGTACATAGTGTTTAATTTGGTTACAGTGTTATTTTTGTTTTCAATACCCTTTGGAAGCATCACCACTCCATCAATAATATGGTAATGTTATGCACCAGCTTATAATGCCGTTTACGATTTGAATTGCATGTTGCACTTAGTTCTTTGTACTGTTGATGTACGCGAACGTAAAGTATTGCTGTACACCAACCAGTGTATGGTTCGTGTGGGTTGCGACCGAACCATACGTGTACTGTTGATGTACGCGAACGTAAAGAATTGCTGTACACCAACCTTTGTAGGGTTCGTGTGGGTTGCGATCGAATCATACGTGTACTGTTGATGTACGCGAACGTAAAGTATTGCTGAACACCAACCAGTGTATGGTTCGTGTGAGTTGCGATCGAACCATACGTGTACTGTTGATGTACGCGAACGTAAAGAATTGCTGTACACCAACCAGTGTATGGTTCATGTGGGTTGCGACCGAACCATACGTGTACTGTTGATGTACGCGAACGAACCATTTATTAAAACGTAACACATTTACGATTGTGATCGAAATCCAACAAAATTTAGATACACAGAAAATTGATATGAAAATACCATTATGTGTTGGTTGCTTTTCAACAATACATTGTGTGAATGGTGTGTGAATTTATGAACCCAAGTTTTTTCACCTCAAAATTACCAGAAAATTTAAATATTTTTAAAAATTTAATATTATTTCGAAAAGTTGCTGGTGAAAATCTAAAATACTTAAATATTTATGTATCTGAAAATAGTTAATCTATTATCTAATATTAACGGTTTTTATTTTATCCACAGATTTCCGTTTATTTCCACTAAATTCGACTTTATTAAATGTTTACTATTTTTGGCATTGGTTTCTATATTATCCACTGGTTTTTTTATGCTCTGTCTTCAATTTTATCTCCTGTCTTCAATTTTATCCACAGTCTTTAATTTTATCCCCTGTCTTCAATTTTATCCCTTGTCTTCAATTTTATCCCCTGTCTTTAATTTTATCCCCTGTCTTCAATTTTATCCCTTGTCTTCAATTTTATCCCCTGTCTTCAATTTTATCCCCTGTCTTCAATTTTATCCCTTGTCTTCAATTTTATCCCCTGTCTTCAATTTTATGCCCTGTCTTCAATTTTATCTCCTGTCTTCAATTTTATCCCCTGTCTTCAACTTTATCCCCTGTCTTCAATTTTATCCCCTGTTTTCAATTTTTCAACAGCCAATTTCAACTGCTTGTTTAACTAATCATGCATAATAATTACAAAAATACACACTCATACTCAAATGTACTCGTTTTAATTACAATGCATTACAGCAATATGTCTTGACAATAATGATACTTGAACCGGTTTAAGGACACATTTATAATTACACACACACACACATACCATACACACATTCACTTTTAAAGAGTGAATGTGTGTGTCTCTCAGTGATCAACAACAAAGAGAGCAAAATTTAATATTAACCTAAGGTATTCTCACTGAGATTTACACTTAACCATCCCACTCACTCTCACCCGCACAAATAAACGCAAATATGAGTGTGCATTATGCCTGTGTAATAATGTATGCAAACATAATTAGCATGTACTTTACAGACGCCATGTTGTTGCTTTTGTTAGGTTAGGTACACAGATTGTACACAGATTTTTCTCAGAAAAAAAAATTAATTGAAAAGTTGAAAAGTTTCTTTTTGCATATACATATATATGTAAATAACGATAATGCTAAGGATAAAACTACGCTACATTCAGCGCTCGAACATTTAAAAATAATAAAGAGCAAATTACGCAATAATGAATTTAAAATTTCAACACTATTGAATGTTGAGTTTCTAGCTGGAGGGCGGTGCTGGTGAGATAATAATATTGATTCTTTAAGGAAAAATTTCATTCCTTATTTGAGTAAAATATTTCTGTTTTTGTTGTACTATATGTACTAAATAAATGAGTAGTACTAAATAAATGAGTAGTACTAAATAAATGAGTATATTTATGTAAGTGCAAAGAAAACCAAAAAACTCGTTAAAAATTAAATGCAATGCAAATGGAGCTGCGCTGTTGGTGGCGTTTGTTTTGGTTGCATACTTCAGTGCACACATTTTTCTTTATGGGTTCTCTGTCTTTTATATTTCTTCATTTTCTTTTCCATTTTTTCATCCATTATAAACTGTTGAATGGAAATTGTCAAGAGATTTTTTATTTGTCTGGATTTATTTTTAGTTTTGAAATGATATATGTACTTGTAGTGTAAAAGGTCATACAAAATACTTAGAAATGTGATATAACCCTGCAAAAGTAAGAAATCTCAAGTTCAGTGCCGTGACAATTAACTCGCAATCGCCAAGTGCCAATTTCGTTTCAAATTTGCCAAAAATGAGAATTTCAAGGTTTTTTTTTTTTTGCTTATCGATTAAAATCAACAAATATTGTAGTTATGCCGACGGTAGTTCCTGAAAAAAGTTAAATCACGAAATAAGGGCTGAACCAGAAAAAAACAGAATTTATACGTATCCATTAGATGCAATTCTTCTTCAAGTGAAAGTATCTATATATGAATTTTTTTCATTTATAGGTATATTATTCATTTTCATCTTGGATATACTTAAGTCCACATGAACAGCGCCACAAATTAATACTGAACAATTACTTGGGCAGCTGTGGTGTAGTGGTAGTGCGTTGGACTGCTGCACAGAGTGTCCGGGGTTCGAATCTCGGCACAGGCAAAATCAAAAAGTAAAAAAAAAAATTTTTCTACACGGCGCGGCACCACCTCTTGGCAGGCAATGGCAAACCTACAAGAGTAAAAATTGCCTATGAAAAGCTTTTCACTGTAAACTGTAGGTCCCTTCCATTCATGTACAATAATAACACGCACAAAATGAGTGGATGCGAAAAGCTCGGCCTAGGCCCTCCATGGGCTGTTGTGCCATTGAAAGTAAAGTACAGAAATTACTTGACTGATAAGACGAAATCTATACTAAGCATTGCAAGGGAAAGCACAGCGAGTTTAGCGACGGCTTATAACAACTACAACGCGGAAATTTCCATCTGCAGAACCGAATGGTCCAAAAAACCCAGAAGTGCTGACAAAGATTGTTAGTACATATCGGGCTAATCCCACTAGGTCCACTCGAGATGTTACAGCTACAGCTGGTACATCAGAATCAACTGTAATGCGATATAAGCCAAGTCAAGGATTGAGGACCTACAAACAGCAGAAAGTACCTGACCGGTCGGAAGCAAAGGAAAAAATAACGAAAACGTGTGCCCGAAAGCTGTATGACAATTACCTAACCAAATTCGAATGCGTGATTCTTGATGATGAGACCTACAGTAAGGAGGACTTCAACCAGTTGGCTGGGAATGCATATTTCACAATAAAGAATAGGGATGCAACAACCAGAAAATACTCTGAAGTTAAATATTCCACATTTCTGAAACGTTTCATGCTTTGGCAAGCTATTTGCAACTGCGGTCTACGGAGCAAGGCATTCATTAGGACAGGAACAATTAACTCCAGAATTTATATAGAAGAATTCCTGCAAAAATGCCTTCCACCGTTTATTGCGCAGCACAAACGAACCGTTTGGTTTTGGCCAGACCTAGCCACAAGTCATTACTCCAGGTCAACTATAGAATGGTATAAGGAAAATAACGTCACAGTGATCCCAAAATAGGCCAATCCTCCCAACTGCCCGGATTTTTGGCGTATTCAAAAGATATTGAGCTATAATAAAGCAAACCCTGAGAAAAACAAAGAAAGTTTGCAAAAATTATGTAGAATTCCGATATCGATGGATTCAAGCCCAGGCAATAGTCACCGTATGTACTGTCCAGTCTCTAACTAAGATTGTTAAATGTTAAACAATTTTGCAACCGCTAAAAATATGTACTAAATCAATTCTTTTGTGAAATATAGTTTAAAAAATGCATAATAAACTGAACTTTATTTAGTTTTTAAAGTCTCCGCAAAAATTCTAGAATTTTTCTGGTTCACCCCTAATTTTCAGTTTATGTATGATTACTTGGTTTGACAAATTAAATTCCCATTAGCTAAACTTTTAAAGTGTTACAATATTTATCAAAATATACACAATTTCTAGTTGAATCAAGTAAATAAGACCACCGCCATTCAAAACCAACAAACTCTGCTCTTTCAGTTGCGAGATCCAACTGGTGGAAACCGTTGTTGGCGGAAATTTGTTATATGACCCAATATCTACCGTACATAAGTTTTTATTTCTATTATGAAATATTGGCAATTTTTAACCATTAATATAGCCTATTTACACGTTGGTTTCTGTTTCAAAATTGTTAAATTGTTCTTGCCTCGGGTTTTTTTTCAGTCTATACTTGCTCATTCTTTCAGCTGGAGTAATTTCTAACAATTTTTGTTTGAAATGTTAAATTTTAATAGAATCTGATGGGCAGCACCCTCTATCAATTGAGTATGAATCATATGCGAATCAGCGTCTTCTATCAATGGATAAAGGCAAAGAGTCATCTAACCCTTTATTAATTGATAGAGGCGCATAGTGGATGCATATGTACTGCCTATCATTTATGTGTATACATACATATGTAACCTCATTTTTTCATTCCTGATTGATAGATGGCGCTGTTCTTCATTTCCGTGACAATTTCCGCTTTGCCACGAAAATCTTTTACCCTCTCGTAAATACAGGGTTACAAGTTACAAGTGTTAACAGCTTCACACCGGTATATCAGGCAACGCGATATTGCCAACTATGTCAAATTCATACTAATGACAGCTGTTTATGTTGTTTAAAAACTACCACAAGCATTTGCGTCTTAGTTTAATAGAACAAAAGTTATACGAAATGGAATTCAAACGTAATAGTGTGATTGCGTGTTATTTGAGTGGAAAATCACAACCAGCTATTGTACGTGAGCTCAGGCATCTCAGAGTGAAAAAAATTTTGTGCATCGTACAATAAATCGTAATAATGATACAGGCAGCATTGCTAAACTTTACGGTGGCAACATCACCTGAATTGGTTCGGAAAATGAAGGCTCGACTTGAACGAAATGCACGTCGTAGTGGTAATTAAATGGCCAAAGAACTGAAAATATCAAATATCCCAGCGAAGCATCCGACGCATATTCCAAAACGAGCTCAAGGTAAAGCCTTACAAGTTCCAAAAGGCACATGATCTTAGACCAAAGCAAAAAAAAAAGTTAGACTCGAAAGAGCAAAGGAGTTGTTACGCTTGCACGAACGTGGCGAATTTCCAATCAAGTAATTTTCCATCTCAAGTAATGGTATGGGCAGCTGTGACCGTTGATGGACACCGTTTAATCGTTTTCATCGAGCCTGGTGCCAAAGTCAATGCGTCTTATTATCGGGAAAATGTTGTGGAAGCTGCTTTACAGCCATCGGCACACAAACATTTCGGTCGTACACTATGGACGTTCCAACAAGACTCGGCACCGGCACCGTCTCATAAAGCTTGTGTGAACCAAGAATGGTTAAAAAACCATGTTTCACACTTCATTTCGTCACACAATAGCTTTCCAATTCGCCAGATACAATTCCGATGGACTATTCCATCTGGGCCATTTTGGAGAGCAAGGTGAGGACTAAAAAATATGCCAATATGGATGCGCTTAAGAAAGCCATTGTACGGGAATGGGCCAAAATACCGCAATACCGCATTCGTGCAGCATGCAACTCATTTTTTAACCGCTTGAAGGTAATAGTCAAGGCAAAAGGTGGCCACATCGAGCTAAAGTGAATAGATTATAAAATTTTTATTATTTCCACACATTTTTGTAATTTGAATAAAATAAAAAGTAATTTCACACAGAAAAATATGGTCGTTTGAATAGGTAGCAGTTCAATTGCCTAACCCTGTAAAATATATTACATACACACATACATACTTACAATTTGTCATACATTTATTTTTACCACGTATCAAAAGTGGTTGCATGTATTCATGAGAGAGTAAACTACTCGCAACATGTTACAAGCAAAAAAAAAATATTAAAAAAAACAACAAAGAAACTAATAAATTTAACATGTGCAACCATAAAACCATAAACAGGGCTTGCATAAAAAAAGCACTCAACAATAGCAAATTTTTGTGAGATATTCACAACAACCATAGTGTGGCAGCAGCAACAGCAGCCAGCAATACCAGCAACGTCAAAAACAATGACAACAATATTAACCTTTTGTTTCAATGATGCAAAAGTTGTAAAAAAAAATTGTAGATGAGGAAGAATGTTTGGTATTGGTTGTGTGCGGTGCATTGTTGCTGACAAAGTTGTTAGACCTTTTAGTGTTAACAAAGCCACATCTTTAGCTCACACACACACACACACACACACACACACACACACACACACACACACACACACACACACACACACTCACACTCACACACAATCAAAACTTTTTCCCGTTAGCTCCGAACCAAAAATCAAAGTCTAATGTTCGGTTGTGTTGAAATATTGCAGCTGCTACACATCTGTCAAGAAAAGTTTTTTTAACATCTGAACGTATCCTTCTACGACAGGATACGAGCATAAAATAACTTTAAGAAGTCAAGAATATTTTCAGCAAATATTTCGTTAAGTATGTTAGATTAAAATTGTCTCATTAAATATAGATTATTAGGGGCTATTACAACCACAGCGGCTCCATACCGTGAGAATAAATCTAATCCAAAAACTCTTGATGAAATCCTTCTTTTACGAATAAGTGAAACTTCTTTGTGGTCGCTTGTGTGACGTAGTCGTAGTGTGTTGGACTGTTACGCAGAGTGTCCGGGGTTCGAATCTCGGCACAGGCAAAATCAAAAAGTAGGGAAAACAAATGTTCTACACAGCATCACCTCTTGGCAGTGGCAATTGCAAACCTACAAGAGTAAAAATTGCCTATTTAAAGCTTTTCACTCCGCCGTTCGGATTCGGCATAAAACTTTAGGTCCATTCCATTCATGTAAAAGTATAACACATACAACATGAGTGGATGCAAAAAGCTCTGCCTAGGCACTTCAAGAGGCGGTCGTGCCATTAAAAGAACGAAGAAGAAACTTCTTTACTGAAAGAACTGATTTTATAATTAAAATTCTTATCCCGAAAAATATGTTTCAAAATATGGTACAGTTTTTGTTTATGAAAAAATTTTAGTTTCTTCTGGAATCAGTTTTGTTTCCTGAAGGAACTCTTTTTTTCCTGAAATAACCATTTTTATTTGAGCTTCAGACGAGGTCAGTTTTATATTATATCAATGAGAGTTCTCCATTGATTTAATGAAAATAATCGGTGTTCCAGTTCTATACGGCGCCACCTTTTGACTAGTAATGGAAAATATCAAACAGCAAAAATTGCTCAAGAAAAGATTTTCACTTTGCTGCTCGCTTGCGGCGCAAAACTGTAGGTCCCTTCCATTTTTTGCAAATGTAACTCACACAAATTGAAGGAATGTGAAAAGCGCAGCCTTGGTTCTTCACAGTCTTGTTTCGGATTTTCCGACAAAGCAAAAGTTTTCGATTTATCTATTGTATCGTTAGAGAGAATACTGTAATTTTTACCGCTACCTGTAAGATCTATTGTACATCCCTCTTCTCTATCTGCTTATTCTAATCTGCCTATAGTATCTCATCCAGTCCAGACTTCCTCAGGAATTTGAGTATAGTGCCTGGATCTGTTGATGTTAGTTCAGATGCTGTACATTTTATTCTTTTGTGGATCATTGCTTCTGATAATTACCTACACATTAAAGTTTTCCTCGATACCTATTTTACAAAGATGTTCTCTGAGCCCACAGTCAGAATACCAGCTAATAAGTATATTTTGATCAAAGTTAATATAACAAGTTAAAGGTATAAATGAATCGCAAGAACACGACTAAAATCAAGTAGGACTATTTCCTCCACTTCCTTCGATAGATGTTGTTAAATCTTGCAGCATGTCTCCTGAGCATGCACCCGAGTCGTTGTGCTGATGGCCTTTCCGATAGTAGCCTGTCTAATGTTCATTGTGGTCCAAGTAAGTCTGATAATACGACAATATCCTCAGCTTACTTAGTTGGCGCCACAACAGTTGATCGATCTTGGCCGCCTCGATAAAACTTTAACAGTCTACCTATCCATTCTCTGCTACCAAGGGTATTCTTTTTTTTTTTTTGCTTTCTTAAGGTAGTTTTGCTTATAGCTAATTTAACAGATTTGAGAGGAACACGAGCCCCGTTTGGCTAAGTCGTTGGCCTCTCATTTGCATGAAATACCCATGTGTACAGGTACCTAATAAGTTTACCTGCGAGTGATTCGACAAAGAGTTGAGTGAAGTCAAGAACAAGCAAGGAGTCAAGGAGTTGATTGCTACTTGGCTGTCCCTGTAAATACGAATATTCGTATCGAATAAGTTGTTATACAGTTATAAATAAGTCAGAAAGTCGGAACGAGAGTTTGAGACCCAACTTGCTAGAAAAAATTACAATTTTTTCCTTTAGTTCCAAACCATGTTTGTAGATTTACTTTACATACTTTTAATGGCACAACAGCCCATGGAGGGCCTAGGCCGAGCGTTTCGCATCCATTTATGTTGTGCGTGTTATATTTGTACATGAATGGAAGGGACCTACTGTTTCATGCATGGCCCCACAAACAAAATTCGGCTCGACCATTGTTGTGTAGAGCAAGGATATGATACAGAGCTGAAATCCCCAAGTCGCCGCCTTGTTCCTAAGGCTGTCTTACAACGTTGAGAGCACAAAAGGCATTCCGTACTCTTAATAAAAATGTAGGCATCTAACAATTGAATTGTTATTAGTAGGATAATGTCGTCAGGGTTGAGCTAGCGTGTTATTTAAAAATCTATATACTAGCGTTACCTATGCGGGTGTGATGGAAAATTGGTCTCGATGATAGCAATCTTTCAGTGTCATTACGAAGTTGGGACGCGAACACGAAACATGCGTGGTGAAGCAGTGTGTTTAGAAAATAAAACAGTGTGGTTTGATTTGATCAAAAAAAGTTGTCAAAGTGATTACCCATTTTGTGGTTTCAAAAGTAAACGTAAATGAAACATATACATATAAAATTTAATTTAGTTTTTATTATAAAGTTTTGACCTTTTTTTTTTATTGATGTGTTCCCCTAAAAATAATGAGGCATTGTGTTGAGTGGAAAGAAGATTGATATGTGGAAGGAAGAAGGAGGGAGTATGAAAGAGGGAATGCAATCACAGGATCTCGATAACGAGACTTTGACATTATGTGTGATGCAATATATTTCGAGGCCATAACTTGACGAATGTTGGCTTTTAAGTGCTCTAAAGTTTAAGGTTTATCCACATGACAAGGGTCTTTCGTATAGCCCCACAAAAAAATAGTCCAATGGCGTCAAATCGCTAGATCTAAGCGACTAATTGACGTCGCCGAAACGTGACTTTACACGTTCTAGAAACTTCTGGCGCCAAAAAGGCAAAATCGTGTTGTGTAGCTTGTGGAGCCGTCTTGTTGCGTGGGCCGGACTTAATACGGATTTAGGTGTAAATCTATGTACAAACTACGCCATAATGAGCCGTAACACAGTCCCAATTGCTGAGAAGGATATGGGGAATTGATAAATTCCGTTCTTCGGTCACATTTTCACTTACAGCAGCGATATTTTCCACAGAGCGTACTTTACGATGATGCATAAGCCTTTGCACAACCGTGACGGTTTCAGTTTCTTGTAATTTCTTCACTACCTTTCCAATTGCTTTCACTGTAGGGCACTATAATGGTAACGCAAGATTCATCACTTTTGTAGTCGGTTTAAAAAACTTTAATCGGTAAATGTCGGACAATAGGAAATGACAAAATCAATAACCCTGTACATATAGGTTATGACGAGCGTTAATTTTAAAACTGATGCATTACACATTCTCGAGTGTTTTTTTTAGCATTTTAGGAGTACATCTCGCCGATATTAATTTTAATAATATCCATATTATTAAAATTAATATTTCGGTATAAACTTTTGTTAAATTCAATAAAATAAATAAAAATAAAATAGAAAATCCAGGTGATTTTCAATCATTTTTTGGTGGCTCAACCCTGAAAGTATGCCTGAAGTTTGAGAGAAGTTTTTTCGTTTTTTTTTAAATTCTTCTAATTTTTTATTTATTCACCCTGTCAATTTGCCATATTCAGCAAAAAAGGCGTTTCCAATGATTTAAAAAATTGTATCGTACACGGAAGTTAAGGGCACACACCAAAACGTAGCTCAACCCTGACTACATTTCCTCACTTATTACAATGGGGAAGCACGTTACAAATATACATGCACTCCCATGTTTCTATGAACTAAGATACCTTAATTTATTTCACGTAGTATGTGTTACTATGGTAAAAGCATTTCGCTCTTGTGGCAAACAATAAAAGGATTTTTACAATGACATTGTGTAAATCTCATGGAAATTTATATGCCAACACAAAAAACCATCATCTTCTAATATAACTTACAGGGTGGACCATTTATAATTTGGAATTTGATATTGGTGTAAGTAAGAAACGTATAATTTTTTCCCCCAATGTGGTTTTTATTATTCGAAAGTACAATCCTTCCGGTTAATTGTGGAACACCATTTCATTCAAATGACTTTCTCGGCTAGTCTTGCAGTAGCCCATATGATCAACGCAATTTCTTAGTACATTTTCGACCGCCTGTTGACCGATGGCTTCAGCAATATCGTCCTTAAGACCCTTAAGGATGTTTAGCGTAACCACAAATATGGTAATAGTCCAACGGAGTCAAATCACAACTTCATGCTAGCCGATGTACATAAAAAAAAAACGGCTAATAACACGATTTTCAAACTTCCCATGCAAAAGATCGATTGTTGCACGGCTTGTGTGGCATGGCGTGCCATCCTGTTGGTGGAACCAAATGTTGTCTAAGTCCATATCTTCTAAAATTGGCCAACAAATAATCAGTTATCATTGTGCGGTAGCTCACAACAATCACTGTAATGAATCTGACTTCCTCATTTTCAAAGATAAATAACCCAATGATACCGCCTTTCCAAAAACCACAACAAACAGTTACTCGTTGACTTTGAACGTTGATTTGACTTCTCAACAATCGGTCATCGATTTTCTGAGCCTCAGATGGGACAATTTTGCTTATTAACGTCAGCACCGAGGTCTAAGCTTCGTCAGAAAAGGTGATTTTTCGATGAAAATGCTCATCTTCTTCCAAGCGTTACAGAGGCCAATTAGTGAACCAAAAACATTGCGGTTGCTCGTGTGGCTTCAGCTGTTGTACCAATTGAACATTGTTCGGCTTCATACCGAGGTCTTTATGCCAAATTCGCAACAAAGAAGTGTGTGAAATGTTCAATTACTGAGAACGATGGCGAGTGTTGATGTGGTTGATGGTTGATCTTACATATTCTGAGCAACAGTATCAATTTTTTCGGTTGTGTAGGTTTCGGCACTGTAGGTTTACAAGAACCTGTTATTGTTTTACCAAATAAAGATCCAGTTTCACAAATTGATCTTGTACCGAATTTCGAACGCAATTTTCTTACACTTTCGGTAGAAGATTCACCATTTTGCAAGTAAATTTTTGGTATTCTCGCAATGTTGTTCGAGCATATATCGACCCATTTCGTTAACCGCAAATGTAAAACTAATTTTCCGTCACAATACGAATGGCATTAAAGTGGCCACATTCCAAATTCCAAATGTTAGATGGACCACCCTACACACCCTATACACACATTTAACAAATTTGCTTGAGTACGACAGTGTCAAAACCGAAGAAAGGAAATAGTCTTTTTCTGAATCTTTTTCTACATACATACATACATACATACGTGCATACTCGTATCAATGTATGTACGTACACATGTTCATTTATGGCATTTTAAATTTGAGTTTAGTACGGGTGTGTTCACACGCGTGCTTCAATGTAAAAACATACAATATTTGCTGGTTTTTAGTATTTCATGTATAGGTCCGCTCATAGGTAAGCTCTTTATTTTGTGTTGTAAATTATAATTATCGTAGTCACATGTACTGGTAGTTGAATAAGATATTCCATTAGTTCAAATACATAAATAAGAGAGAGAGTGCTGTGTTGTTCTTGCAGGATTGGATTCGGTTTACTCACTCTTTGTTTTGCGCCGATTCAGTCCCCACCACTCTCTCTCTTTCTCTCTCTATGTAAAACAGCATAACATTTCGAATTTATTCCTAAATAAAGCGATTGAGATAAATGATTTTGTGTGGTTTGAGCCAAACCAAATAAAATAATTCTTCACCACCATTCAGATTTCAGTACCCTATCATAAGAAGTTTCACTTCAAAAACATAATTAACATTGATTGCAATTTTAGTGCAAATACATGCATTAAATAAATCAGTGATGGCCACACATAATTTCACATATTGCGCTTTTGTGTGAAGCAGAGAAAAACGAAGTTCAACTTAACGTATTCCGCATGTTTGCAAAAAAAAATTGCTCATCGAGTCCTGCTTCAACAAGTGCTGAACAGCTAGTGATTTGATTTGCTTCGGCGAAATGAGAACAAAGCAACAGCCGAACTTGCACGATCAAAAGACATACGAACAAGCTTGTAGTATACATCTGACGACATCGTGCAAGCATCATTTTGTTGCCTGTGCACGCTTGTTGGGTCGTGGTTATGTTCAGATTTTGCTCGGCGAACACCATGGGAAGGTGTCTGTCTCATCCTTCCTGTCGTGGGAAGGATGAGACAGAGACGTGGACATTGACCACCAATGATGAGAGGGTGTTGGGCTATTAGGAGCGTTCGAGAGGAAGATACTCCGTGAGATCTACGGTCCAGTATGAGTGGACGACGTGTATCGAATAAGATGGAACGATGAGCTGTATGAGCTGTACGCCGATACTGACATAGTCAAGCGTATAAAAATCCAGCGGCTTTGCTGGCTGGGTCATGTTGAGCGAATGGAAGAAAGCGCTCCGGCTAGAAGGGTGTTTTATTCGAACCACGGTGGAGGAACACGCAGAAGGGGACGTCCTAATCTCCGTTGGAAAGACCAGGTGCAGGGCAACCTGACTGCACTTGGCCTTATCAATTGGCGCCAGCGCGCGCATAGCAGAGGCGACT
Source organism: Palloptera scutellata (assembly GCA_958295655.1). Classification (NCBI taxonomy): domain Eukaryota; kingdom Metazoa; phylum Arthropoda; class Insecta; order Diptera; family Pallopteridae; genus Palloptera; species Palloptera scutellata. Next base: position 97,669,699 of record OY282449.1, read on the forward strand.
TCCGAAGCTTTGTGGAGGCGGCCAAGACCGATCATCGGTTGTAGTGCCAGTTAAGTAAGTAAGTAAGTAAGTACGGAAACATGCAAACCTGTAGATCATTATTTTCATTTGCAAAAAAGCGAAGTTGCGAATGTTTTTAGTATTTAAAAGTGAATATTAAATATATTTTTTATAAAACTATTGAAGAAGAAAGTATGAAAAGTATTTATACAACATATTAGCTGTATTCACGATGTGATGCAAATCGTGTTGATACGACTTTTGCCATGAAGTTGCCACATACATATGCTCCACTACCTCAATCGCTTTTCTTATAACCACCCGGTGGCTGTCAATTCAAAAAATTACATTATTTGCATAATTTATTGCACATTCAATTATACCACCAAATATAACCACCTCACCGAGCACGAGAGAAAAATATGATGTGTTCGCCGAACTGCGAACACCAGCATAACCATGATCTTACGGGAATTGAAAATAATCGCATTGCTGGTATAAATAGATATCGTATAATTTTATGATTTATTATCACAATAAAATACAAAATACAATACATTACATTAAATCTCTATAGCTTTGATTACTTCTATACATATAAACGACATCCAATTTTTGACTTCAACGCACTGGGAATATTTAAAATATCAAATGTTCTAGAATGTATCGAAACTGGCCACAACCCTCATGGCATCAATCATTATGCAGGATTCATTGAGTTGCGTTTCCTTCAACACAGCCACACCCATGCTCACTTCTTATCTCCTACTTTTATATTTTTGACCAATTCAATGTTTATGATGCTACGTGGAGTGGCATGCTTGTTGTTGTTATCTGCCTGCACAGATAACGCCTGCTCATTAAATTCGGAAGAGAACATAATTTGGCATTGTGTACGATTGGCAATAAAATGTTCAGACAGAAAACAATGTTTTTTTTCGGAGAAAACTGAAATTAAGTACTTATGAATTAAAGAATACTATTGTTATTAGTTGGTGTGGAATATACAGGGTGCGCCATCTTTTATGTCGGTATGTGAAAAAAAAACAAACAATTTCCATATATGAGGTATTTTTATTTAATTTGTGCCTTTACAATTTCTTTGGACTAGTTTTTGAATGCAACATCAATCAAGTAGCCGCCGTTATTGACCAAAGCAAAATGTGACCTTTTTGCTGGGTTTTTCATTACTTTTGCGAGCATCTCGAGCGGTATAGCAATGATTTCGGCACGAATGTTAGCCTTGAGCTCTTCAATGGTCTGAGGCGTAGTCTTTGCTTTTCAAATAACACCACAAAAAGAAGTCCGGAAGGGTCAAATCTGGTTTTGGCGCAAACGTCGGCCCAAACAGTCACTTTTTGGTCATGCAATGGTGTTTCATGGATCTCGTGTGGATTCTCCGTTCCCCAAATATGGCAAATTTGTTTTTAACTGCGCCAGAGTCGATCATCAAAATTTCCTTCCAAGAATCAGTATCAGGTGCAGTGTCAATCATTCGAACGACTGTTTGACCATATTCCAAGCGACGTGAACGGTCTAACGGCAATATTCGTTGACTTAATTTTACTTTATACGGAAAAAAATGCAAATCAACCTTCGAAATGCGTCGCTCGGTGGTTCCACTGACTTCAAAATGCTGAGCGCGGTGACGATACTACTCATGTGGGTTCTCAGCAACACACTCTCTTACCGCTTCAACCACCGGTTCATTGGAACATCTTGGGAGTTGATGAACGGTTTGTCGACGATCTCCCACCGCCCCGTGCTCAACAAAATTCAACACCAAACGACGAATAGCGTTGTCAGACGGTGCTTGTTGGCCACGATATTTTCGACGATATGCACGTTGAGTTAACACAACTGTGCTGGCGCACCCTGTACTTGCATACATATGTAAATTCCTACCTACACATTCCTACACATTCCAGTCACTTAAACTGGCAAAAATGGGAAGGTCGCTTATACCTAAAGATATCTAAATTTTTACTTTAAGACTAAAATTATAGTATAACTTAATCAATATCGAAAAAAAAAAGTTTTATTTTTACTTGTTTCATGTACAATAGTTTATTGATTTATTTAAACCTAGTTAAAGAATGTTGTCATTGTGATGTCGACATTTCTTTAAGACATCATTGACGACAATTTATTGAAGAAAATCGTCGTTGATAACTGGGATGGGATGTTCAACTTATTAATAAGTCGGCATTGTTGTGTTTTTACTCCTACACCTTTCAGGACTTGAACGTAAATTTTTGCATTTGCCCCAGAAAGGGTCGCGGAAGGTTCAAATTACTGATCTCATTACTATCATAAAAATGGTAAAATATTGCTGGAATTTTATTTTACTGCATAAACCCCATAACTATGGAGGATTGATTTTAATCTATTGTTGATTCCCGCACTGCAGTCATTTTGTGCAATGCAAAATATTTGGAATTGTTGATTTCTCTTTTACTGCAGTAAGTAATCACTGGTTTTTGTTGTCGATAACTGCATTGATTTGTACTATCGACATTTTTTGACGTTTTACTTCCGCTAGATTTTTGTGACGTTAAAAATTAAATTTTTTTAAAAAAATATAATTAAAAAATTAAAATGAACAATATTAAATCAATTTTAGGAACAAAAAGTATACTAATGTTAAAAACCATTGTGGATTTTGAAAAAAAAAAAATATTGTGGTATTGCGAGTGGTTTCTAGTAGTAGAGCGCCGGCAGAATTAAGGTAATGATTAAGTGAGCTGGCTTCGAATGTAAATGCGAGTGGTCTTCAGTAAGTTTAATCAGGTGGAATGCTGTGTCGTCACTATTGGTTTCGTCTTCAAAAAACACAATTATGTGAAATTTTCTGACAATTTACTCATTTATTTTTTTTGTATTTCACCAAACAAATGCAATTTTGTCAACCGTCGATAAAACAGTGTAACATGTCAACAAATGTCAAATTCGTAGGTTATGCAGTACGTACCGCAGAAATCAACAATCGCAATAATATTAACGATGCCAATAATATTTCTTACAGCAAATATTTTCTATCGAAATCAACAATACGACACATTTTTTTTTACACCTTCCGCTAAACTTTAATGAATTTATTACGATTCCATTTTATGTATAGAACCTTCCTCCACATTCAGTAATTTTTTCCTAAGGTGCTGGTTATAATGCTGTTCGCTGTTCGACCAACACATCATATTTTTCTCTCGTGCTCGGTGTAGTGGTTACATTGGAGTTCATTACAGAATTGCTTTTGGTCGAAATTCAGGTTTTTTTTAATACTATTTTGTTCGCAACGGCAACACTAAATGGAATACCAAAAAAACTTTAAACGATTTTATCAATATGGCGAGTGAAATTAATAATATAATTGAAAAATTATGATTATACTTAATATGATTTTTCTTCAATAGTTTTATGAATAATAAGTATATTTAATATTCACTTTTAAAAACTAAAAACATTCGCAACTTCGCTTTTCTGCACTACGCTGTGGCGTAGTGGTAGTGAGTTGGACTGCTGCGCAGAGTGTCCGGGGTTCGAATCTCAGAACAGGCAAAATCAAAAAATAGAAAAAAAAAATTTTCTACATGGCAACCACCTCTTGGCAGGCAATGGCAAACCTACAAGAGTAAAAATTTCTATGAAAAGCTTTTCACTTCGCCGTTCGGATTAAACTGTAGGTCCTTTCCATTCATGTACAAATATAACACGCACAACATGAGTGGATGCGAAAAGCTCAGCCTAGGCCCTCCATGGGCTGTTGTGCCATTAAAAGAGGAAAGATTTAGGACAAAACAAAAGTCCAAGTTCTCGAAGAAGTTTCTGGTATGGCGAGCGATTTGTAGTTGTGGGCTAAGGAGTAAAAGTTTCGTAACAAGTGGCACTATTAACGCCGAAATTTATGTGAAGGAGTGCCTCCAGAAGAGATGGCTGCCCTTCATAAGAAAGCACAATGTATCTACTTTCTTTTGGCCTGATCTAGCCTCCTGCCACTACAGTAAAGTAACCCTTAAATGGTTCGAAGACCAAAACATCAAATTGTATAAAAAGAAAGTAGAACAAAAGAAAAAGAATAGAAAAGGAGAGGGCCATTAGGGTGGCTTAAACAGTAAAAAAAATCGCCAACCCACCAAATTGCCCAGAACTTCGGCCTATCGAGAGATATTGGGCTCTAGTGAAAATAACATTAAAGGCAACAAACAAAGAAGCTAAATCCAAAGAAGATTTTAGAAATAAGTTTAATGCTGCCGCCAAGAGAGTCTCAGAAATGACAGTAAAGGCGCTAATGACAGGCATACCGGAAAAGCTGTCCAAATTCTGTAAAAAACAACAAACAAATTAGTTTTATTGATCATTTTATCAGATATTAAATTTTCTCAATTAATTAAATCTCAACATATGATATTCTGCACTTAAGGGGTTTCTGAAATAAACGATTCAATTAACTAATGAGGAACAGTAGTATATTGTGAAACAAAAACCTTTTCCATATAATAAAACTTGTTCATAATAATGAATACTACCAAATAATGTATGCTTAGGTTATTAAATAGAATTAGTTTTTTATCAGCGATATACCGAAAAAAAACCTTTAAAATTGCGCATAATTCCGGAATCAATTCGGCTACTTCAATTTTAATTCTATAACTTATATAATTATAGTTTATTAATATCTCTATGCATAGCAAAAAAAAAGCCTATTATCATATTGCAACCAGAAATATTGAAATCGCACCTAACCCTATCAAGAATTGTACATATTTTGGAATGGAAAAACTCGCTTTAATTAATAGCAGACGTGCAATTAAATTAGTTTTATTTTTGTACAATTGTGTTAATAACACACCGACAGACGAAATGGCAAAAAGTTTCTAAAAATGTGTAGTGTGTGATGAATGCAAAAGTAATATAGCAATAACAATAATAAATAGAACACGAGCAAATCAAACGCCCCGCCCCTTCATCATAACTAAACACAATGTCAATTGTTTGACATTGTGAATTGGTATCGTGGATTGAAATGCTGATAATGATGATGACTATAATGATGATACCTTTGTTATTTATTCAATAGCAACCTTGGTCTCTACATACTTACATACATTCATATGTCTTTCCACATTTCATACTCGGACTAGTTTATAAATAACTATTACTTTTGTTTATTTGCTAATATTGTATATATGTAGATAATCTTCATATAAACCCTACTACTTTTGGAAGTTCGGACAACGTTAACAGAATTTTTCTGATGAATCAACCAGCCTAATTCAAGAACTGTACATATCTGAATGTAAATTGACAGCGTTCGACTCAAGAGCAAATGCAGCGCTAGTTTTACAACCTCACGCAGAGTACGGCAAGGATGGTGCTGTTGCCGCCTCTCTTCTTCCTGATATTGGACATGTGGCTTGCTACAACAAACGCAGATTGCCGAGATGGAATCCAGTAGCGACCATATCAAAAGAAGGCCGAACGACTTAGAATACGCTGATGAATATACATATTCATTCTGGGCTGCCAAAAGCAAATTAGAAAAACTAATTTAAAACGCAAAGAGTGTCGGTCTGAATATGAACTTCTCGTAAACCAAGCTTTTGAGAATTAAAACGCAAAACACACCACCTCTCGTCTTACAAACATATGTTTGGCCCACATCAATAGAATGTGTTGCATAGTTCTGCTGCGCAATAAAGTGTGAAAGAAAACAATGCTAATGCAAGCATCCCGAAAAAGCGTTGCATAAGTTAAAAAAAGTTTTGTCTTCAGAAGCTGACCGACTTAGACTACCCTGATGGATATACATTCATTGTAGTACCGGGAAATGATCATTTAAAAAGCTAGCTTAAAGGAATTGTAAAAATTTTGTCCCTTTGTTGGCACCACTGTCCTCTATCCTGATGTGAAGCTTTTGCGCGATCTGTCAGTGAGTTTGTTTACATTGCTTGATTATGTCAGTTCATCTCAAGTGTGTTTTGCGATATTTACAATGAAAAAAAATATCGAAAAAAGAAATTGTGTCAAATTTTGTGTTGCAAATGGAATTTTGTGCGCCAAATGGCTGAAAATGTTACAGAACGCTTACAGTGAATCGACTTTATCAAAAACACTTGCATTCAAAACTGTCGAAATGTGGTGCCTCGCTCTTGTCCGCCATCAATGTCTTCAACTGATGTTGACATCAATAGAATGAAGGAAATGGTGACGGAAAATCGTCATTTAAGTTTGAGAGAGCAAATTCGTCGAAAAAGACAAAGTTTGAGGAAAGAAAACTAATGAATTTTGAACTACGACAACGGACCATCTCACAAGGCTACGAATTTCTGACCAAAAACTCAAAAAAAAACTTCAGTATTCACCTGGTATGGCTCCAGTTGATTTTTTTTTTTCTTTCCAACACCCAAATTACCATGTCGAGGCACCCGTTTTTAATCTATATATAGAAGAAATAAAAGAGAATTCGTGGCGAGAACCGTAGTCGATTTCGGAAAATGCGATTTTAAAAAGTTTTGATGATTGCATAAGTGATTATTACGGAATGGTTCTACTTTGAAGACAATACAATAAATTTGAATTAATAATAAATATTTTGTGTTTTTTGTGACTGATTCCCAGTACATTTTTGAAAGAAAGTATGCTTTCTGACTTATTCATTCAAAAAACGATGCAAATGCACGCTTCCTGAACGCGTTTCATAAACTCAAAATAGTTTTTTCTTCCCAATTTACAACATTTTTTGCCAAATATGAAATATCTCCACGCTCGAAATACCTTTGAACACTACATACTACTGTGAGCAAAAAGTAGTAAGACTTTTTAATTTAAATTTCGCGCGGAAACCCATTCATCAAAATATTACTTTTTTAAGGTTGGTATGACTGTCGGTGACATCTGTGCCAAATGTCACATCAAAATAATCATTAGTGTTTAGTATACGCTTGTCTTTCTGAAGTACAAAAAGTGTATTCGGCGATTTTCACAATGAGTGAAATTATTCAACAAAGAAGTTCCATTAAATTTTGTGTGCGGAATCAAATTTCTGGTGCCGAAATGTTCAGATTGTTGCAAGAGGCCTTCGGTGATAATTGTATGTCGCGAGCAAGTGTTTTTGATTGGTACAAATTGTTCAAAGATGGTCGAGAACGCGTTGACGACGAACCACGTCCAGGACGGCCATCAACATCAACTGATGATCAACACGTCAATAAAATCAAGGAATTGGTGCTCGAGAATCGACGATTAACAGTCAGAGACCTTACTGGCATCGTTGGAATATCGGAAGGATCAGTGAAAACCATTTTAAAACATCATTTGGGCCTAAGAAGAGTGAATGCACGATTTGTTTTACGATTCCAAAATCACTGCATTGGTTTTACGAGACCATTTTGCCAAAAATTCGACTGATATCGTTCCGCAACCACCCTACCACCCTATTCGCCTGACTTAGCACCGTGTGAGTTTTGGCTATTTTCTAAACTCAAAAAACCGCTTCGTGGACACCGTTACCGTTTTGAGTCAATTGAAGACATTAAACATGAATCGCTAAGCCCATTGAAGGCTATTCCGGAAATTGACTTTAACAACTGTTTCGAGGAAAAAACGTTGGCACAAGTGTATTGGGGCCGGGGCCGGGGGGGATTACTTTGAAGGGGACGAAATAGATTTGGAAGAATGAATAAAAAAATTTGAAATTATGAACAAAGTCTTACTAACTTTTGCCCACAGTAGTACATACTTTCACGCCTTAATTAACGAAATTATTTATGTGAATTCTATTTCTGTCACCATCTGGAAATTGTTATTAACTTAAATTTTATGCAACTAAAAGTTTTTATTAAAAAAAAATTGGGTTAAATGAACTCAGTCTTTTCCAAATCGATAAATCTATAACTCTAAGCATATTCTTTTTGCTTTATTCTAAAGTGGTTTTCGTTGAGGTAGTAAGTGCATTTTTCAAGAACACCCAATAAGCAATTGTTTGCATTCTTAAGAATCATTTTATATTACAGCTAAAACATGTAAAATGTTTATTTTTATAAAATAGTATCTCCAATTGACTCCTGCTATTAATTTTTCAAACATTTTGACCGAATTGTGGTCTTCTTTGTTTACGCCCGTTCGCCTGCTCGTCTGCTGTTAGAGTTGCTAAACATTTTCATTATTATACAAAAGATTGTGGTGTTGGCAGTGACTTAACCTTGCATATTTTCGTATACTTAAAAGCAACTTCTCCCACAAAAGTTCGTTCCTATTTGATTGGCAAAATGAATGAAAGCGTTTGTGTGTAGACGTCATTGAGAAACATTGTAACTAAAACTGACGTCAATACGACGTTCTACATTACGGGATATTACTTATTTTATTTCTTTTGTTTGCCTCCTTGATTTCTGCCTACGTACATATGCGAGTAAGTATGTATGTAATTTGAGTAAGAAACAATTTTGGCGATAAATATTTATAGCATATTTATAGGCGAACGTACATGCTGTCGCGAAATATAGAAATGGCAAAATAACATCATTTTTTTGAAAACATTTCAAGCATATTTGTAGGCGTAGAAGAAGTAAGCGCAGGAAATGGATCATATATTTTCTTCTCATATATTTCCTTAACGTTTTATATATCGATTTGCCATAGGTAAACGTAGTAGACAGCTGTAAACGTAGTATTTAGTTATTCGTATTACGTTTGAAAGGGAAATGTTGTGCAAATTGCACACACACACACACACACACATACACGCATTAATTTCAAATCTATTTACAGTAAGCCCACATGGTCTCAGCCAATATTCAAAGTTATTTATAGTACCTATAAAATTCACGAATTTAAAATTAAATTGCTACAAAGCCATTCAATAAGTTCTTCTTTGACTTATTTAATTAAAAGAAAGTAGAAAATCAATTAACCAATACATGTACGCAATCGTGCGGCAACTTTTCAAACGATATATGTTTAATTTTTATTTTTTCCCTCTTTTCGCAAAAGTTAACTTCTTACTTTTTTCGTTATTTTCATTATGGCACAAAATATTGTTTGTTGTATCTAAAAATAATTGTGTAATAGAAAACTTTAATTATTTTTTCTTTTATATATAGGGTGGTCCATCAAACATTTTGAATTTGATTATTTTAAGTGTGGCAACTCTAATGTTGTCATTCGTATTGTGACGGAAAATTAGTTTTATATTTGCGGTTAACGAATGGGTTAACGATATAGGCTCGAACAACATTGCGAGAATACTAAAAATTTACTTGCAAAATGGTGAATCTTCTACCGAAAGTGTAAGAAAATTACGTTCAAAATTCGGTACAAGAAAGCGCCTTGTGGATCGATTTGCGAAACGTATGCGTGAAACTGGATCTTTATTTGTTCTTGTACTCCTATCGCACAACCGATAACATTGCTGCTTTTGCTCAGAATATGCAAGAAAAACCATCAACTAGTCATCGTTTTCAGAGATTGAACGAATTTTGCATAAACGCCTCGATATGGAACCGTACAACGTTCAATTGGTGCAACAGCTAAAGCCACATCAGCATTCGCAACGTTTTCGGTTGGCTAATTGAGCTCAAGAACGCTTGGAGGAAGATTAAAATTTGTACCTTAAAATTATCTTTCTGACGAAGCTCACTTTGACCTCGGTGCTTACGTTAATAAGCAAAATTTACGCATCTAAGGCTCAGAAAATGAATGCGCTATTTTTGAGAAGCCAATGCGCCATCGGCGAGTAACTGTTTGGTGTGGTTTTTGGACCGTCGATGTCATTGAACCATTTGTCTTTGACAATGACGAAGGAAGATGCATTACAGTGAATCGTGTGCGCTACCGCACAATGACAACTGATTATTTGTGGCCTATTTTAGAAGATATAGACTTAGACAAAATTTGGTTCCAACAGGATGGCTCACTGTATTACACAAGCCGTGCAGCAATCGATCTTTTGCATGGAAAGTTTGAAAATCACGTTTTTGTTATGTGCATTGGCCACCACCCAGTTACCATTTGACTCCGTTGGACTATTATTTGCGGGGAGACGTTAAAGGTAAGTCTTACGCTTAACCATCGAGCAACGATTGAGGCCTTTAAGAGAGAAATTAATGCAGCCATCGGTCAAGTATAGCCCCATACAATCGAAAATGAAGTGAAAAAGAGGATTCAACAGTAAGCCGAGGACGTCATTTAAATGAAATAGTTTTTCAGCTGGTCGCTGTGGCGTAGTGGTAGTGCGTTGGACTGCTGCGCAGAGTGTCCGGGGTTCGAATCTCGGCACAGGCAAATTCAAAAAGTAGAAAAAATAATTTTTCTACACGGCACCACCTCTTGGCAGGCAATGGCAAACCTGCAAGAGTAAAAATTGCTATGAAAAGCTTTTCACTTCGCTGTTCGGATTCGGCATTAAACTGTAGGTCCCTTCCATTCACGTACAAATATAACACGCACAACATGAGTGGATGCGAAAAGCTCGGCCTAGGCCCTCCATGGGCTGCCACTTCTGAATAATAAGAATCACTTTTAAAAAAAAATTATTCGTTTCTTATATACACCAAAATCAACTTCCAAATTATATATATAAATGGTCCACCCTGTAAACTTACAATGTCCGTTCCATAGAACGTGATAAGGTATGAAAATAAGTATATGAATATATACTAACACTTACGTTTGCTTCCTACCTATCGTCTACAAACCGAGCACTAAGTATTATATAAGTAACTAAAGCACGGTCATGGAAGCAAAGGAATAAATGCAATATAAAAATGTTAAACATGCAATCTTATACTTAGTTAAATCAGAGCAAAACCTTTAATTATATGTATCTAAAATTGAGTAGTTTCAATCAGAAGGCCAAATAAAAATAAAATGAAAGCGTTAGTATTTCGCTACTCATTCTAATAAGTGCTGGCGAACGGACACTTTTCAGTGGCTTAAACAGAATTGTGTGTACTTTTATAAAAAGAAAGTTAAATTATTCAACTTCGATTGTTGTTTTTTTGTCATATATTTCGTATTAACCAGTTTAAATTGTTAGTATGTTTTCCATATCTCAGATATGAAACTTAAGGAGTGTAGACGAAAAAATTGATTGTCCGAAAAAGGAAAGTTTCTTAGTTCAAAACAGCAATATGTTATCCAAAAAATTTGTTTTGTTTTCCTTGCTATATACTAATTTCTAAAACGAACAATTTTATTTTCTGAATTTGTGAAAAAAGTTCGAACTTACCACCAACTCCATTCATCATCTCTTGCAGAGTTGAAGCAATTGACTTTCTTGGATGATTGGTATAATTATTTCTAAACTTTTGTTTTTCTACCTTTTTGTTTTTAGCAATGCCTTTTGTTTTTTATGAGGTTATGCTGTACCATAGCGCAATATTGATCAATAGGACGTAACTCTGTGCAATTTGGTGGTTTGCATTCCTTTAAGGCATTAGTTCCTCTATTGTCATCGTACCATTTCATAACTTTCTTGGTGTAGCCACATCAGTCCAATACTAAGACATTATGGCTACCTAAAAATGGTAAAAGACACTTTTTCAAGCACTTGTCTATGTACACTTCTTGATTTACGGACCCAGTTGTTACAAAAGTTTCACTCCTTTTTCCACAAGTGCATATGCCTACCAAATCAAAAATTTTATTTTGGGTTTTGAACTTTTAACGGACTTGGCCTCTAGCTTAGACTGTGTAAAATGATTGGCCCGCTTATTGCTGTCCCGGGGCCTCTTCCTGCAAAGTTGAAGACGGAAATCTGGTGACAGATGTTCAGGGCATAATGAGATTATGGAGAGAGCACTTTTCGCAGCGATGACGGCAATAATCCCGTCACTGCGGAATCTACTCCGGAATCACCAATCACAGACGGCGTTGAAGTACCGTCGCCCGACTATGAGGCGGTCTTTACAGCCATCGTTCGGCTGAAAAACAATAAGGCTACAGGTGCAGATGGCCTGCCTGCTGAGGTGTTTAAGACCGGAGGCGAAGAGCTCAAAAAACGAATGCATGAGCTTCTATGCAGAATATGGTCAGATGAAAGCATGCCAAGTGATTGGAACCTCAGCGTACTCTGCCCAATCCATAAGAAAGTTGATTCCACGATCTGCGCCAACTACCGTGGGATAAGCCTTCTTAATATTGCATATTCGGTTCTATCGAGCATACTGTGCGAAAGACTGAAGCCCATCGTCAACAAACTGATTGGACCTTATCAGTGTGGCTTCAGGCCTGGTAAATCCACCATCGACCAGATATTCACACTACGCCAAATCTTGGAAAAGACCCGAGAAAAACAGACCGACACCCATCATCTATTTGTCGATTATAAAGCCGCCTTCGACACCACAATTAGGGATCACTTGTACGCCGCAATGTCTGTGTTTGGTATCCCTGCATAGCTCATTCGTACACCAGCGCAGTAAAAATTGGGGCAGACCTCTTCGCGCCATTTAATACTTAAAGAGGTTTCAGACAAGGTGACTCCCTATCTTGCGACTTCTTTAACCTTATGGTGGAGAAAATAATACGAGCTGCGAACATCGACATCTCTGGCTCTATTGTCCACAAGAGTGTCATGCTGCTAGCATACGCTGTTGATATTGACACCATTGGCACCAACACGCGAGCAGTCAGTGCAGCATTTTCCAATCTGGAAAGTGAGGCTCGTCGAGTGGATCTAGTGGTGAACGAGGACAAAATGAAATACCTTGTGTCAACAAACAAAGAGTCACGGACAAAATGTCACTGTTGACAATTATACTTTTCAAGTCGTCAATGATTTCGTTTACCTAGGATCCAGCATAAACACCAACAATAATGTCAGTCTTGAGATCAAGCGGAGATTAACTCTTGCCAACAGGTGTTGCTACCGGCTCAGTAGGTAATTAAGAAGTAGAGCCCTCTCTCGACCGACGAAAATAACGCTCTATAAGTCCCTTATCCTTCCTGCCCTAATGTATGGCGCAGAGACGAGCATACAATATTGCAAAACGCCGAATACCTAGAAAGCGCATATACCAGAAAAGCGTTGCATCCGAAATGCGTGTTGTGGAGTTTGGCCCTTACGAGCTAACTAATCAAATACTATCTAAAATTCATTAGGTTTTCTTTTGAGTGTAAACAATTGCTAGGTGCATAAGGGGCGTTAAACAAAATATTTTCAATTGTAAAGCGATTAAAAGCGGTAGGTGGTAGTAGTGTTGATGGTGTTGTAAATCGGTGGCGGTCTAACGCTGCGTGCATGAAAGTACTTAATTTTAATACCTTTAATGATTTCGAGGTTTTATGTAGTTGTTTCGTTGCCTGCCTGATTGGTATACGCGAATATGTTGAAGGTTATTAATGTCGACTTTTCACCATAATAAATGAGTTAATTAAATATGGATTTTATTTTTTGTTTGTTATTAATTTGTTTTTTGTTTTGAAGTTTACTTCTTTAGAATCGTTTTTATATTTACGAGGGGGTAAAAGATGATCGTCGCAGCAAGAATTGTCACGTAAAGAAAGGGCAGCGCCCTCTATTAGTTAAATATGAAAAAAAAGAGGATGCCCATACACACATATGAAAATGATGGGCAGCACATATGCATCCACGAGAATGAATCAAACTTGATTGATAGAGGGCGCTGATTCATGTACGCTTCAAACTTGATTGATAGAGCACGCTGATTTGATTCGTATATGCTTCAAATTTATAGATCAGTTTCTCCTCAAATTTAAAATTTCAAACAAAAATTTGCATTTCAAAAATATTTAGAAATTTCCAGAGTCGAAAGAATGAGCAAGTATAGACTGAAAAAAAACAAACGCGATTCACAAACAAATGGCGATTGTGTTACGATAAAATCTGTGAAGATACAGCGAGAATATAGACTTCGTTGAAAAATGAAGGCCCAACAAAATGCAGATTCTTTTATCGTGAAAAAAACCCAAAAACCAGCACCGAGAGATCAAGAGCGCATAGACTTCGCAAGCAACTTGAGGCAGAACAGAATTCGAATTTCATTGAAAAACAACTCGCAAAAACTGATGCGGAGAGACAGCATGAATGGCAAATGAGTTCATTAGAGCTAACAATTGCATCAACACTCATCTCATTGAGTCCTAACAATGGTCTTCAGATTATACAGCACCAGGCAGTCATTGAAGTGGCCGAATTCACAGCTTCTCAATGAAAGATTTACTTGAAAATTTGCCTGAAAATTTTTCCTCTATGGAAAGAAAACAACTCGCATCAGCACAACAAAACATAGACGAGATTTGCCAAGTTTCTAGTCAACCTCATAAAATTGGCGAGTTCTCAGACCAGCAAGTTGCTAATTTTCCACCTGTTGAGTTCATACAACTTGAACATTTTGATGATGATGATAAGTTTATAATTAAAATGATGTAGCAAATAAATTCAAAAAGCTTTGATGGAGATGGAGATTTTGCAGAGGGCGTTGCATGCATTGGAAATTCAAACGATCAAAATTAAGTTAATCTAGATGTAGCACCATCCTGGGATCACAGAATCATCCAACTGAACTATACAAAGCTTCGCTTATCGTTTGCAGAAATCAGCATATCGTTAAAAATTCCATCGGCCATGCCCGTAATGTCTGCGATAGACTCTGGTTTTTGCAAAATTACTAAACCTATCCCGAAAACTTAAAACGCAAACGTTCTGAAGAAGCAAACTTTTGTAGGGCGTCCCACTGACGCACAAAATTTTTTTTTCATTCTTTATCATATTTATTTAAACTACAATAACAACATATGTACTATGTATTCTTCTTCTTCTTCTTTTTGTCATACAATGGCTCCACAGCCCACGAAGGACCTAGGCCAAGCTTTTCTACTTCTTTGTTAAAATTGAAAATTGTATTAGAATGACAAGAAATTTCGCAGTAGCGAGCCAAATCTAGAAATATTAACAAAACATTATTGTAGTATATAACATTTTTGAATTGAAGAAAATTTATCATAATTTACATACTTTTGCAAGTGTATTCAAGTTTAAATTATAAAATTTGCCCGCTGTGAATGCAATAGGATTCTGCATTATTTGCAATGAGAAACTATCAAGTATTAGTTGTGAGCATTTAGTCGACTGCTTAAATTTCGAAGCGCTCAGCAGGGAGAGTAGTTTTTTGCCCTGGAGAAAAATTTATTAATTAAAAAAAAAAAAAAAACGACGCCAAAAATGTACACTTACCCTTCTGCTGCAACATTCGCATAACCAGCTTAAAGTTATAACTTTCAAGGTTGCCGGTAAAATGACAAGTAAATTTTGCGTTATGTCCAATTCACTCTCCTCCAATCCCATTGCAAAAACAAAGCATTCCTCAGTCAAATCACATATGGAGAGGAAATCCATCAGCATAATTGGCATACCAAAGGATTCTTCAATTATTTGTACAATTGCAGTAATTTTCCCATAAATACATTTCATCATATAAATGCGTTGAGACAAAAAATCGTTCCTCTCTTTATTAGCAACAGTAATCTGAATTGAAATGTGATTGTCCGCGTCGTCATGGTCGTCGTCATCATCATGATCTTTACCTGTTCCTTTGATATCCTTTTCAATTAAATTCTTTTCGATTGCCGTCTGCAGCATTCGCAATTTTCCATCGATTTGTTCCACCAACAGCGCATACTGCAAGTATCGCGCTCTAATTGCATATGCTGTGTGTAAAAACCCATGCCAAGATTCTATTAAGCTAGCGAAATCGATATATAATGTTAATACAGTTAATGTAATAGCATTCCAGGTGAGTTCAATGGCAACATTAATTGTATTAATATCCATCACACATTTGCGACGCTTAACGATTACTTGCTGCAATTTCCGTTGAAGATCATCATCGATTTCCTGAAATAATTGCGAAATTTTAATTTCCTTCTTCCGATGTATAATCGCTTGTGTAATCAAAACTATATGTATCGATTTGTAGGCAATAAAGATTGCATCACCGAGAATTTCTAAAATTTTCTCTTCTTCATTTTCGTCGATTTCCTGCTGTGTGTCTCCCCCTGCCATATAGACTTGAATGAAATAGATTTGAGCTGCAATTGTGAGGGCACCATAAGCGAGTAAAATATATTCAACATAATTATTTTGTGATCCACACTTGAGTCCAAGCAATCGAAAATATAGCTGAATGTAATCGAAGCGTTTACAATTCATCCTTTCTCAAGTCCAAAAGCAAACTACATGAAACTCATTGTTACGAGTACCTTTTTTTTAGCATTTTTCAGTCATTTGATTCAGAAGTATTCTTCAGATCAGATAGCATTGCTTAAATATCAATAATATTATTTCCCCCCCATGGGATATTGGTGTATTCTAGAAGATATTATGGGTATTCAATAAAACACGTAAATGCGCCGTAAGTGACGTATATGATGGTAAATTTTAAATGCTGATAAGTGTTAATTACGATTTAACTGTATAATCTCAAAATTTATGAAAACGAAATATTATAGTTGTATGTAGAAGTAAATTAGTTTAAAGAAAAATATTATGATGCTGTCTGACGTATAATGCAAAAACAAATTTACATTAAAAATTTTTTACGCCTTACGCTGCGTTTAGACCGCCTGAATGAACCAAAGAATCTTTATTCGTTCAGGTGGTGTGCTCGCTATAAAATGTAAGGTTACATACTCCGAACGAATGAAAAAATCTTCGTTCGGAATGATCGGACGAGTTCGATCGTTTTTGGCGAATCCAATGTTGCTGTTGTTGTGTAATTTTGACAATGAAGTAAAAAAAGGGTCTATGTTCAGCCGGTGTAAACGGCTGCGCAAATAAAAATTATTAGCTATAATTTCTAAGCGACTGAATTTTCATTCGTTCGGGCGGTCTAAACGCAGCGTTATATTCTGTAATTTTGAGGTGTAAATCGTTTCAAACAGCGTAAAATGCAACTCTGTGCAGCTCTGTACCAGCCATAGTTACCATGATGTTTTGATACAATTATTAATTTTTTATTTGAAAGTTAAAAAATATTTTTTTTTATTTTATTTATTTTTTTTAAATACAATCGACACGTACCCCAATAAATGCAGAGCGTTGTGTTGATTGGAAGGAAGATTGATAGGTGGGCGGAAAAAGAAGGGCTCTCATGAGCCCTACAATTTTATGAAATAGTCATGGTAAAAAATTATGCAAATTTTTCAAAGTTATTGAGAACACATGAAGAATTTTTCGTGAATTTTCATGAATGGATTTTCTCCACAAAGTTGGCAACTATGTTATCAGCTGTTCACAAAAATAAACAAATCTAAAAACCATGACTGCGGTAAGGAAATTTTAATGAATAATTTTTATTTTATTTAACAATTGAGAGATTTTCACTTCCGACGTCACTTGAAGCCCACACACACACACGGACAGAAAAACAAGCACACACCCTTCTGGAAGCAATTATTGCTGATATTAAAAGCGAATCGGAAACATTTGAAGTAAAAATTTATGATCTTGCTCAAGCGCTTTAATAATTTGTCCTTTTTCACTTCTGTTTCTGTTTTCACTTTTGTTTTTTTTTGTAAATTACGTTAAACTCATGCATCCACTTATCGTTTTTTGAAAGTGCATTCATGCTCACCAGCGACGTAAACTATTTGTTTTTTACGTCAAAGTAAACTTACGCAGTTGATTGAATACCCTTATTGTCGTTCATTAATGTAACTAAAATATTTATAATTTAAAATTACCCTACCAATAATGATTGGCTTAAAAATGTTTTTAATTTGGATGGTAATCAATCATGATCAGAAAAATATTGTAAATTGATATGTACTGGAGATGGGCGAGTGACGTGAATTTGATACGTGATACACGTGAACGTGAAATCTTTTTCCCGTGAGCATGCGTCTGCTGTGATAAAATTTATATAATTTCCACGTTAACATGCGGGGACGTAACGTAACTTTCACGTGATTACGCGTGAGTATGAGTTTACATTTTCTTTAAAACGTTAATTTCGGTAGTTTAAAAAGCAAGCCAGTGTTGCTGGCAAATTAAAAATCTGGCAACACTAACTATTGTTTTGTGTTCTATAATTTTGTATTTTTACTTGTGCGATTAAAAGAAGAAAAAGAAGGTAATTTTTTAATATTTCGTGTGTTTACTTCTTTAGAATCGTTTTTTATATTTGCACCGGGTGTAAAAGATGATCGAAAATTGTCACGGAAATGATGGGCAGTGCCATCTATCAATCGAGTATGAAAAAAACTTCATTAAGAGAGGGCGCCACCCATTAGTTTGTTGTCAAATTTTTTCATACTCGATTGATAGAGGGTGCTCCCCATCAGTGTCTCGTCAAATTTGTAATTTCAATTAAAAATTTGATATTCCAAACAAAAATTTGACATTTCAAACAAAAACATTTAGAAATTTCCAGAGTCGAAAGAATGAGCAAGTATAGACTGAAGAAAACAAACTCGAGGTGCAAACAATTGGCGATTGTTTTACCATAAAATTTCCAGCAAAAACTGCGGCTGAGAGACAGCGAGAAATATGAAGGCCCAACAAAATTCAGATTCTGCTACCGTGAAAATAAAATCCAAAAACCAGCACCGAGAGATCGCGAGCGCGTAGACTTCGCAAGCAACTTGAGGCAGAACAGAATTCGAATTTCATTGAAAAACAACTCGCAAAAACTGATGCGGAGAGACAGCATGAATGGCAAATGAGTTCATTAGAGCTAACAATTGCATCAACACTCATCTCATTGAGTCCTAACAATGGTCTTCAGATTATACAGCACCAGGCAGTCATTGAGGTGTCCGAATTTCCAGCTTCTCAACGTAAAAGATGGGCAGAAGATTTACTTGAAAATCTTTCCCCCGCGGAAAGAAATCAACTAGCATCAACCTCATAACATTTGCGATTTTTCAGACCGGCAAGTGGTAAATTTTCCACTTGTTGAGATCATACAATCTGAATATTCTGATAATGATGATGATTATTATAATGATAATAAAAATGATGATGACGATAAGATTATAATTAAAATGATGTAGCAAATAACTTCGCATGCTTTGAGTATGAATATTTTGATGGAGATGGAGATTTTGCAGAGGGCGTTGCATGCATTGGAAATGCAAACGATCAAAATGAAGTTAATCCAGATATAGCACACCTGGGATCAGAGAATCAACCAACTGAACTATACAAAGCTTCGCTTATCGTTTGCAGAAATCAGCATATCGTTAAAAATTTCATCGGCCAGGCCTGTAATATCTGCGACAGACTCTGGTTTTTACAAGATTACTAAACCTAACCTGAAAACCCAAAACGCAAACTTTCTGAAGAAGTAAACGTCTCTAGGGCATCCCACTGACGAACACAATTTCTTTTCATTTATTATTTTGTTTTGACGTACTCTAAATAATTCCCATTAAAATTTGCTTCATATTTATGTGACGGGGATGGACCCAAATTATTCTCCGTAGACATAACTTTATAAATGTTTAATCGCCAAAGGTAAACTTCACAATTATCGAAAGCGCAGCGTAAATACAACCTATTCACTTCGTCTCCCTTTTTCAACTGCCCAAGCGCGCAGTTCTTTTCTTCTCTCGTATACACATTTTTGCCTATGTGTCGCATGTTCATCTATTCCTTTTCTCCTTTCTTACCATCAATTCCATCGTTTTTATGTACGTCACTCAGGGTTACACTCGGCAAAGCTCGTGCCTTTGCCTCGCTTCCAGCAGCGATGGAACACAGTGAGAAACGGAACAAACCATAAGCACAACATTACGTAAAAGTAACTCAAAAGGAAAACAGAATAAATAGACGTAACTGTTTAATTCAGCAAGTTATTGTATTTGGAATATAATAGAAATTTGTACATAGAGTGGTAAGTTATTGAGCTACACTAGGCATGTGCCGACATATTTATAAATGATTTGTTAAAATTCCAAATTGTAGCCAAATCAGAAGAGATTCCCAAACAAAGACGCAAATATAAAAAGATTAAGGAACAATTATTAATACATGCATCAATTTTCATAATTTAATTCACATACATTTTTGAGAGTTTTTAAATTGATGTGATATAAAGCCGACAGCTGTGAATACAATACGACTTTGCTTTATTAGCAATGTGGCGTCATCAAGTTGTAATTTTGAATATTTTGTACGATGTTTTGGAGTTTCATGGCATTTAGTGTCGGAAGTATTTTGCTACCCTTAAAATCGTAGATATTTTTATTACATATAGTATGTAGAGTGGCCAGCATTAATGGGTACATGCTGGACATATTTGACTTTGAGTATCTGTAAAACCTATAAAAATGCACCAAGCGAATTCGAATTTTCGCCGTTAATTTCTTTATTTATATTTAAAAATGGAAAATTATAAACCATTTTAAAAATTATAAAGTTAATGTAACTTTTAGTGCTTGCAATGAAAAAAGCCAATGTATCCACTTTTGCAAGTTTCGTTTTCCCCTACACTGGCAACACTAATTTTTAAAACAAGAGCAAATGAAATTTGGCGATTCCCTACGAGTGAAGTTACCGTTTTCTAAATTATTGTTGCACTTGCCACAGAAAACATTGCGCGACACGTTTTGATTGGTTCAGTAACTCGTTTTTACATTTTCTATGCGAATCTCCATTTTCAAGCAAAAATGAAGCAAATATCTAAAAACTTGGAAAACCAAATTGTTGAAATGAAAAAAAAACAACGATTCAGTACGAAAAATTGCGAAATCACTAAATATTTGCCACAGTACAGTGCTTCAAGTTAGAAAACGACGCAATTAAAGCCCACCTGAAACCAAAAAATCGCGACCACGATTGCTTACCGATAGGAATGCTCGAAATATGGAGCGCCTCATGATGTCCAAGCAGAAGACAACACCAAAAGAAGCTGCAGCGGCCATAAACGAACCCGTTAGCAAGTGGACAGCACGTAGAGCGCTTCAAAGAATCGGACTAACAGCGTCAATATAGCAGCAAAAACCAGCATTGTCAACGAAAAATATTGCGGTACGTCTAAAATTTAGCAAGGATCACAAGAATTGGAGCGTAGAAGATTGGAAGAGAGTAATTTGGTCAGACGAGACTAAAATTAATAGGTTTCAGTCCGATGGAAAGGAATACTGCTGGCACCGTCCTCATGAAAAATTGCAAAATTGGCTCAATAACCAAAAATTTTAAAACAATGAAGTGGCCTGCCCAGACCTAAATCCTATTGAAAATGTATGGGCTCTGCTTAAAAAAACGATTGCCATGATACGGCAATGCGTCAACAAATTTGAACAACAAATTTCGTCCCAAGTTCAGACTGAGTGGAGCAGTATTCCACGCCAACTCATCGAAAAATTAGTTGAAAGTATGCCTAAACGAGTAAAGAGAGTTATTAAAGCCAAGGGTCTTTGGACTAAATACTGAAAATATTATTTCTTTTTTGGATTGTCTTTATTATTTTCTGCATTTTTTTTAACCGTGCAAAAGTGGATACATTGGCTTTTTTCATTGCAAGCACTAAAAGTTACATTAACTTTATAATTTTCCTTTTTTAAATATAAATAACGAAATTAACGGCGAAAGTTCCAATTCGATTGGTGTATTTTTATAGGTTTTACAGATACTCAAAGTCAGATATGACCAGCATGTATCCATAAAACCATGCCACTGTATATGTGTAGTGAAATTGAAATTTCCATAGTTACCTTCTGCTAACGCACTCACACAACCAACATGACAATGAAATTTTAAAAATTGCCAGTACAACGTTAAATCGATTTTGCAAAACATTCGCAACACTGAATATTCTGCATGCCCCGGCCTGCATGCTCATTGTGCTTATGTAACTGACTTCCGTTAAGTCCCATATAACCAACAGATCCATTAGAATGAGAAAAATGCCAAATAATTCATGAATATTCCTTATAATTAAGGTAATTTTTCCATAAATGCATTGCAGCACATAAATTCGTTTTATCAAGTAGTAATTTTTCGCTTCATTATCATCGACGATAATTCTTTGCTCCTTGGCAGCTGTAATCCAAATAAATATGGCATTGTTGTCGTTGTCGTCATTGTCGTCATTGTCATCATTTCTTTTAATTTCCGTTTCCGTTCCAATTAAATTCTTTTCAATTGCAACTTGAAGCATTTGCAATTTCCCATCAGTTTGCGCTGCAAGTATCGCACTCGTAGCGTGTACACTTGTATGCAATAAACGCCAGAATCTTACAACCACTCCAAAATCGACATTCAAGGATACAACTATTAACACTGTTACCTATATTCCAGATAATCTCGCATGCAATATTTGTAATACGAAAATTACGACCCAATCTGAAATAATTTCCATTGGAAATCATCATCAATTTCCGCAAATAATTGCGTAATCACATTTTCGCTTTTGCCATGGACCATCGCTTGAGCAACCAACATTATATGTATCAATTTGTAGGATACGAACAGTGCACCACGTAGAATTTGTAATTCCTTATCAATTCATTGTCGGTTGCCGTCTCTTTTTTCCTCAACAATACAAGAATTTAACACACAGGGTGTACCCCTATGAATGCAGAGCATTGTGTTGATTGGAAGGAAGATTGATAGGTGGGAGGAAGAAGGAGGAAGAAGTAGTTATGAGCGTTTGCTTTAAACAATGCAATGGTCATAATAATCGCGAAAAATTATTGCAGAGAGCTTATTCCAAAATACGCGCGGTATGACAGATAAACGAACTTTCTCTGTAATGCGTAGTTCGATGGAACACCGTGTCTACGTGGAAGCCGTGAGTTCCGCTTGCTGATCGTGCAGTTCTGTTGAACACACGAACTAGCGCCATCTCAGAAGAACATCTACCGTGAAAGTAACGGTAAAACAGAAAGACACAAGCCACGTTTCGACAATGTTCCAAGTAGTCAATAGAGCTGGAAACTCTACTGTCTCCTATTAGTTTTATCGCTCAATGTTGAATACGGTCCAGGAGCTTCCAGTTAACTTACTGGAATGGGTTTTCACTCTAACTACTTGTTTATTGATACATTCAACACACAGGGTGTACCCCTATGAATGCAGGGCATTCCATTTGAATGGAAGGAAGATTGATAGGTGGGAGGAAGAAGGAGGGAGAATGAGAGAGGGAATGCAATCACAGAACACCGATAAAGAGATAGACAGCCATTGTGATAAGTGCCTTATGCCTTTACCACAATGAACTTCAGTTTTTATCAATGTCGACTATGATCAAAAGTAGCGCCAAAGTCGTAGCGTTTCGTGTCCACTCATGTTTTTTGAACAACCCATCACTTCAAGTGATCGAAGATATAACTGCAGAAAATCTAAACGCTTGCAATTCATCTTTGTCAAACTCAAATCCACACTACTTACTTACTTACTTTACTTTTAATGGCACAACAGCCCATGGAGGGCCTAGGCCGAGCTCTTCGCATCCACTCATGTTGTGCGTGTTATATTTGTACATGAATGGAAGGGATCTACAGTTTATTGCCGAATCCGAACGGCGAAGTGAAAAGCTTTTCATAGCAATTTTTACTCTTGTAGGTTTGCCATTGCCTGTCAAGAGGTGGTGCCGTGTAGAAAAATTTTTTTTTTTCTACTTTCTTTTTTTGTTATTTTGCCTGTGCCGAGATTCGAACCCCGGACACTCTGCGTAGTAGTCCAACGCATTACCACTACGCCACAGCGACCAAATCCACACTACACGAACATCAAATACCAGTTTATGTATTTTGTACTATTTTGCAGTACAGTCATGTCTGGGTATAGTGAACACCAAAATTTTTGCATGGAGTACTCTAAATAGTCAACAATCGAAAACATCCAAATAGTGAACAAAATTTTGAAAGCAACTTCGAGCAGAAAGAATCAGAAATGAAAGCGGGTATTCCCCTAAATTGTACCTACTTTTGCTGTTGATCGCTACAAAATCAGGCTGCTTCTTGACATTCGTGTTTGTTTTGTATTTTATCGAATGCTTTTTTATGTTTATTTAAAAGTTTTTGAAAATTAATAAATTGATAGTGCGATCATGTCTTCGAGAAAATTTCTTTCTGATTATGATAGTATACTAGCACTGCCAAGTCTATTCGAAAAAGTGATCCAAAAGTCTATTTCTAAACGCAAGAAGCAAACATCTGTTCGCGAATGCTACATTTCTATTTTCCTACAAATTTATTTTACTGATCTCTTGCATTTACATGCACAAATGTGTATTTTGAGCAAATAAACCTAGTTTTTGAACAAAAAATGTCAACCTTGATATAGTGAACAATCTGGATACTGTGAACACCGTCCTTGCAATTATTAGTTCACTATATCCAGACACGATTGTATTTATATTATAATAAATTGAAAGAAGTCAACAATCTGGATACTGTGAATACAGTCCTTGCAATTATTAGTTCACTATATCCAGATACGACTATATTTATATTATAATAAATTGAAAGAAGTCAACAATCTGGATACTGTGAATACAGTCCTTGCAATTATTAGTTCACTATATCCAGATACGACTATATTTATATTATAATAAATTGAAAGAAGTTAAAGTCATTAAATATTTATGTAGTAGCTGTAAGCCCTTCAATTGCATTACATACATTGGCTGGAAGATTCTTTGAAGATACATATACCATATTCTTATTAAGGTGCATATAAAGGTAAGGTGTTTTCAATATGGACATAACCATTTTGTATTTAAATAAACACAGAATAATTGAAATATCGGGCTGAAATTTATTCCAGTATAAGGACACGAATTACATTTATATATGGAATTCGATATCGTTCATATCCTCACGGTGGTGAGCACGTCTGAAGCGATCGATCTACGATGGATCGATCATTCTTTCACACATATCAGCCAGAAAAAAATTTGTTTTTTTTTCTTTAATCACGCAATGTCGTTATGTCATTAAAATTTTACATTTTTGTCATGGTGAAGTTCACGAACGAGCAACGTCTGGAAATTATTAAAAATTACTACCGAAAAGAACGTTTACTTACTTACTTTACTTTTAATGGCACAACAGCCCATGGAGGGCCTAGGCCGAACTTTTCGCATCCACTCATGTTGTGCGTGTTATATTTGTACATGAATGGAAGGGACCTACAGTTTAATGCCGAATCCGAACGGCGAAGTGAAAAGCTTTTCATAGCAATTTTTTACTCTTGTAGGTTTGCCATTGCCTGCCAAGAGGTGGTGCCGTATAGAAAAATTATTTTTTCTACTTTTTGATTTTGCCTGCGCCGAGATTCGAACCCCGGACACTCGGCGTAGCAGTCCAACGCACTACCACTACACCACAGCGACCACAAAAGAACGTTTACTTACTATCAATATCAGCTGTGTAGCATGTGTTGTTGGAACCACATATCACTGATGTCGAGTCCATTCAATCTCAGCCAAAAATAGTCTTCCAACATGGCGAACGACAGCGAGCTTCATTGAAATACAATCACACCATCGGCATGAGATCCTCATCACACAGTCACTTTTTGTGGATGCAATAGATAGAGTAGTTTAAGCACACATGCTGTCCAATAATGCATATTTTACTTATTGATTAAGCCAAAAATATGCTTCATCGCCGAAGATGATTTTTCGATGAAATTCGGGATTTTTTTCAAACTTTTGCAGCCCCCAATCAGAGAAGTTTCTGCGATTGCAATGATCACGAGGCTTCACTTCTTGTGTTAATTTGATGTTGTATAAAAGTGTAAGCCAAGAACTTTACGCAAAATTCGACACACAGAGGACTGAGAGATTCCCAATTCCTGTGAACGGCGTGGAATCGACTGATTTGCTTTATTTTGAACTGAAGCACTTACAGCTACGATATTTTCGGTACTTCGATCGGTGCGTTGCCTCACTGGTACATAAGCATTCAATAGTGAATCTGTTGATTCGAATTTATCCACTATAGTACGCACAGCCTGTCTGGCGGGACAATTATTATGACCGCAAATTGGAGTAAGCGCTCTTAAAGTTGCGACCACCGGACTCAATATTTCTGTTGTAATTTTTAATAATTTCCAAACGATGTTCGTTCGTGAACTTCACCATTATCAAAATGTAAACTTTGAATGTGGTGGTGACATTGCCAAATCAAAAAAAAAAAACTTAACTTAATATTGGAGCATAGTTTCACTGTGTCCCGTGATCAATCCAGTCGCTAAACACATTAATGATCATTTAAGGATCATAGGACTCATTGTTCGGCTTTTGTTTAGCTCCGTCCAAAAGGACCGGGCCGTGATGCAGTTAAGGTGTCTGAAAAACACTACCGATGCTGAGTAGTATCGATACTTTGGGTACTTCAGCACCCGATACGATATTTCGATAGCTTAGTCGATACTTTCCCAAATACATAATATCGAGTACATTTTAAATTTACATATAAATGCAGATTTTTAGTTTACATTGGCTACCCAGCCTTTTACGAAAATATCAATTACTTAAATTCAAAGTTGCCCGTCACTTAAGAATAAACTGACATTTGTTGTGTTGTTTCCTAGAACTTCCATGCCTTTTCTTTCTTCGTTCTTTTAATGGCACAACAGTCCATGGAGGGCCTAGGCCGAGTTTTTCTATTTGCATAAGCAATTTTTACTCTCGTAGGTTTGCCATTGCCTGACAAGAGATGGCGCCGTGTAGGAAAATTGTTTTTTCTACTTTTTGATTTTACCTGTGCTCAAGAAAATGTTTGTTGAGCACAAATTGAGTAAATTGCGTTTTTGGCACGCTTGTGAATCAGTGATTTAGCATAACTTGAGCACTTGCGCCTGCAAAACGCGACCATTGAAACGTTTCTAACAAGGAATGAAACCGAATCAGTATAACGTTCTGGTTTCGGTTCTGTCAAGTGTTTTGGTTTCTTTACGGTTACGATTTTGAAGGAAAAAGATCAAATATAATTTTGCCAATCACACATGAGATCAATTATTAAGTAACTAGTATTCTTCTATGTTTCGCAAACTTACTTGGATCTCTGGGTTGATTGTATATATACTTTTTTTTTTGTTCGAGCTTTAATATTCAAATGAATGCTGACATGGATTTGTCTCCTAATCTCGACATGTTGTTCCGCAGATGAAAAACAATCAATAGACCTAAAATGTAACGATACAAATTTTGAAGTAAAGGAAGACGATGCATTTGTTACTTTGTAGGTTAGAATATCGTCTGTACAATCAGTGTTGCCAGACGTTTCTGGATAAAACATCGCCGATGAGTGGCGCTGAAATCGGCTACAATCGCCGATTTTGGTTTCATTCGTTGGTTTCCTGGTAATAAAGTAAGTCGATTGATATATTTTACTTTTGATTAGTAACTTACTTAATTAAGTAAACCATTTTCAATTCAATTAATCGTATTATGAATATTTTATCTAAGTATGTACACTAAAAATGCATCATTCATCAAACACAGAAATCTCTTTACAAATACATACATGCATTATTTATGTGGTGTACACAGTTCAATCCGATAAATACTTACTACCTACATATGTATTTTGAATGATTGCTAAATGCACTGTAACCGCAATGAGGTGCAGTTAGTTAGTGCTCTTTCGAACTGCAGGAAGATGAAGTGTAAACGCATCGATTACTTTCAGCTATATTTCCGAGTACTGGGACTCACTTGCAGCTCCAAAAATAATTATGTTGAAAATGTTTTACTAGCACATGGTATTTGCACGGTCCTATTGGAAATATACTACATTAAAGCCTATATCGAAACGGTTAACGAAGAATCAATAATCGCCGACGAGGGCAATGAAGAGAAAGCGCTCAGGTATATAGGCGAAGCACTCTTCCTTGCCTATAAACTCGTACACATAATATTGGTGACACGAGCGATGAAGCATCGCAAGAAGGAAATTGCAATTTCGCAATTATTTCAGGAAATTAATGATGATTTCCAATTGAAATTGTATCAAGAAAATTATCATAAATCTGGACGTTGTCTACGTACATTGAATATTGTAGTTGAAATTGTGTGGAATGTTGCTGCCATCGTTTTTGTGTCGACATATTTCGCATTTGCAAGCTTAATCGAATTTTGGCGTCTATTGCATACAATGCATGTGATTAGAGCCCGATATTTGCAGTATGCAATGCTGGTGGGCAAAATCGATGGGAAATTGCAAATGCTTCAGACGGCAATCGAAAAGAATTTAATTGGAAGGGAAATTAATGGGGCAAATGCTGTTGTTGTTGACGACGATAATCATATTTTTATTTGGTTTACAGCTGCTAAGCGACAAGACATTGTCGTCGATGGTAATGAGGAGAGAAAATATTTAATCAAACGCATTTACGTGATGAAATGTATTTACTGGAAGATCTTGGTAATCAAGAGAAATATGGATGAGTTATTTGGTATTTCCATTGTTCTGATGGATTTTCTATGCATTAATGATTTCACTGAAGTCTGTTATATGTGCGTAATGACTCTGGAAGATCACAGAGACTACAGCATATTTGAGGTTATGAAAAATCTCTTTATTATTGTACCGGCAATTTTGAAAATTATAACTTTATGTTGGCTATGTGAATGTTGCAGCAGAAGGGTAAACATGTTAAGTTTTCTACATATAAAAAGTATTTACTTGTATTCTTTTTTTAAGGGTAAAAAGATACTTTCCTCAATCAATGCCATGAAACTCAAACATCGTACAGAATATACAAAATTAATGCTTGACGACTTCAAATTGCAAATAATCCAAAATCCTATCATATTTACGGCTGGGAGATTTTATAATTTAAATCTAAAAACTCTGGCCAATGTAGGTACTAGAGGGTGCGCCATCTTTTATTTTATGTCGGTAGGTAAACATTGAATAATTTTAACATTTATCAACCGATTGACTTGAGTTTACACATGTTTTGGAAACGTCAATTCAGTACAATTTTAACTATGAATCAATCGCTTCACATCTAAACAACGCGCCCGCCCGGACAGTGACGCTGTACATGAAAAATAGTCGTTCAGTTGTTATTTCCTTAACGTGCTTATTGTCGAAAATATCGTGGCTGTCTGGCAACACTATTCGTCGTTTGGTGTCGTATTTTGTTAAGCACGGGACAGTGAAAGATCGTTGGCAAGCTGTTTATCAACGCCCAAGACATTCCAATGAACTGGTTGAAGCGGTAAGAGAGGGTTGCCGATAACCCACATGTTTCGTATCGTTACCGCACTCAGCATTTTGGCGTCAGTGGAACCAC
The DNA here is from genome assembly GCA_958295655.1 of Palloptera scutellata. Taxonomy (NCBI): domain Eukaryota; kingdom Metazoa; phylum Arthropoda; class Insecta; order Diptera; family Pallopteridae; genus Palloptera; species Palloptera scutellata. The sequence goes on from OY282449.1 coordinate 97,698,920, forward strand.
TTTGTGGCGCATTTTGAAGAATAGTTTGCATTTGTTTCCATATATAAATGCTCGTCATTTGGAATACGTCCAAACAGTCAGCCGAAGGAAATTTTGATGACCGACGAGGTTTATTTCACAATCTCTGGCACCGTTAACAAACAAAATTGCCGCATTTGGGTAACGGAGAATCCACATGAGATCCATGAAACACCATTGCATGTTCAAAAAGTTACTGCTTGGGCCGGCGTTCGCACCAAAACTATCATTGGGACATTTTTCTTCAGAGAAGGCGAAACAGTCGATGGGAATCGATATCGGTGGATGTTGGCTCATTTTGTCCGCCCACAAATGTATGAAAAAGGTCTGGACGGTTACTACTGGTTTCAACAAGAATGCGCCATGCGACAATGCAGTTTCTGCAAAGAAATTTCTCTGGACATGTGGTGTCATAAAATGCCGACATTGGCTGGCCACCCAGATCTCTAGATTTGACCCCTCCGGACTTCTTTTTGTAGGGTTATTTGAAAAGCATAGTGAACGCCAGCAAGCCTCAGACCATTGACGAGCTCAAGCCAAATATTCGTGCCGAAATTATTGCTATACCGCCCGAGATGCCCGGAAAAGTGATCGAAAAATGCAGCAAAAAGGGCACATTTTGCTTTGGTCAATAACGGCGGCCGCTTGATTGATGTTGTATTCAAAAACTAGTCCAAATAAATTCTTAAGGACCAAATTAAATAAAAATACCTCATATATGGGAATCGGTTGGTTGTCTTTTAAGTTATTCAATATTCACATACCGATATAAAAGATGGCGCACCCCGTACATCGAAACTAATTTGCTAAATTAACCGTACATATAAGATAATAATGGATGTTCTCTATATTCTTTTTAGATATGCGTATTTGTTGTGAAATTGCTTGTCATTGTAATACAATTTAATGTTATAACAAATAAAATTTAGTTTCGAAAAGAAACTCATTAAAAAGGACTTCATTTTATTGCATCCTTGATTTGTGCAAAGCCTTCGACTCTGTATGTCATAGCAAATGTCCTATCAATATAATTGCTATTTATCTGAGTAATCCATTACAGCAAGTAAGATTTGGAGACGACATTTCCCCATTATCTCCGTTCTTAGCTGGATACCACAGGGGTCAATTTTAGGACCTCTATTATTTTTTATATTTATTAATGATGTTTTAAATGTATGCAAGCATTCTAAGATGCATTCCTAAGCTGACCATATAGGGATATATGTGGATCTCCTGTGACGCTGCACTCATTAATGATATGATCTGTAAACTTAATTATGACCCCCCCAAGCCTTAACAGTATGGGCTGATTGCGTATAAAATTTTATCAATCTCGCGGAAGACTGCTGGTTCTCTCGTTATTCCATCTATTTCTGTTGGGTACTCCCAAATTGAACTCATTCTTAACTCTAAGCTAACATACTGTGATCACATTAATGGTGTTGTCTCTCAGCCGAATATACTGCTCCTGCAATTAAAGTTAACCTTGTAAAACAGTTGATAGTTCTTCACATTACCTATTTTGATGTTGTCTTTAGTAAAGTAGACTCCACCTCACAGCGCAATCTTTAAACTATAGTTCCAACCATGTAGTATTACAACGGGCCTCACTAGCCCCTAAACCAATAATCCACACTACATAATTCATAACTTTCAATCACAATATCTCCTCAACTACAAGAACTGCATGCAGCTTTTATTACTTCGTATATAATTTAAGTGATTTGTTATAAGTTAAGAGGCGTGAATATTATTCTTTTTTTTTTATAAAACTCAGCTTAGTAATCAACAGAGTATTTTTAGTAAATTTATTGTAAAGAACAAATTAGAATGAATCCATGAAGAAATGAATATACCATAAATATACTGTCTCCTAAACCTGACAGAATTAGAATAAACGAAAAATAAATATTTAAAAATATTTACAAATCCTTGGAAATAATTTGTGCTACTGTTTATAACACCTAGCATTTTCAGTTCTAGATTTCGAGACTAAGAACCATTACTACCATTAAGGTCCAACCTAGGCCAAACTTTCCGTATTCGAATAAAACGTTTTATTTTTAGGTTTATTTAACGATAGCAGAATTTGAATTTTGTTGGACCGCCATTTTTCGACGAAGTCTACATTCCGGTGTCTCTCAGCTGCAGTTTTTGCTGAAGATTTTATCGTAACACAATCGCCATTTTTTTGTGCCGCACGGTGTTTTTTAGTCTATGCTCGCTCATTCTTTCTAAATGTTTTTGTTGGAAATGTCAAATTTTACTAGAAACTGATGGGCAGCACCCTCTATCAATCGAGTATAAGTCATACGCGAATCAGCGTCCTTTATCAATCGATTGAGGTTAGAGCTCAGAGCTCAGAAAATCGATGCGTGATTGTTGAGAAGCCAATGCACTCTCAACCAATAATTGTTTGGTGTGGTTTTTAGACTGGCGGTATCATTGGGCCATTTTACTTTGAAAATGTGGAAGGAAGATGAGTTACAGTGAATGGTGTGCGCTACCGCTCATAGATAACTGATTATTTATGGCGTATTTTACAAGATACAGACTTAGACAACATTTGGTTCCAACAGGATGGCGCGCCGTTGTTTGGGTGATGTGCATTAGCCACCACCACGCAGTTGCGATTTGACTCCGTTGGTCTACTATTTGTTGGGTGCCGTTAAAGTTAAGTTTTGCGCTAACCATCCAGCAACAATTGAGGCTCTTAAGGACGAAATTGGTGCAATCATCGGGCAAGTACCACTCAATACAGCCAAACATGAACTGAAAAATTAGGGCTGATCGTATGGGTTAGCCAGCAAGGCTAACTCATTTGCATGAAATAGTGTTCCACAATTAACCGAAAGAATTTTAATAAGTGTAAATAATAAAATAATAAATGCCACATTGAAAAAAATTATTCGTTTCATATTTAGACCAAAATCAAAATCCGAATTATAAATGGTCCGCCCTGTATATCAGTGGGGCATATTTCTGTGGAATATCTAGCACGTCTCATATTAAGATTGATAAATTAAAGAACCACACTTCGAATTTGGATGAGTATGGTATTAAACGACGCGGGATTAAAACTATTATCGTGGAAAGTCAAAAATTCTATTTAAAAAAAGAGCTTAATCAATTTGTCCACTGGGCCCTTGAAATGGCGAAACTTCATTTAAACTGAAGCTATTTGCAATACATAAAATACATATGGTATATGTACTACTTATGGTATTTTTAGTAATAAGTTAATTTTTTAATTTTATAAGTGTCAAATTATAGCTAAGTTTGTTATCACAAGACCTATTTTTATATAAACCACCTCCACTTTTATGATTACTTATTACAGTGCTTACGGTTTTAACGTCATCTATAAAATACAACGAGTACGTGACGGATAAAGGTAAAAATATTTCAATACCCTGCAACGCCGAGGGTAACATAATGTGGATTAAAGAAAATGGAACTAATAGCACAATAATTCAGGTGAGTTTTACATGTTCAATTGGAAGAAATACTCTTAAGCACAATATGAATGTATGTATGACCTTCTGACGATAAATACAAAATATAACATAGACAAGTATTGTAGGTGAACACCCATTGGAGATTTACTTTACTTACATAGCTGGCACTACAACCGTTGATCGGTCTTGGCCGTCTCTATAAAGCTTCGCCAGTCGCCTCTGCTATGCGCGCCAATTGATAAGATCAAGTGCAGTCAGGACGCCCTGTACCTCGCCCTGAACTCGAAATTCTAGAGGATAGAGGACTAGACTTTCACCGGGGAGGTTGGGTGTTCGATTCCCCTCTTGGCCTGTTGGTTAATTCTCATACAATTTCCTATATTTCTACCGATATTAAGTGAAATTCTGAGATCACCCGGGTGGGTATTGGTAAACGACCTATATAAAAAGATAAAATTGAAGGTATGCGAATATACTCTTTTCGAAAAATACTTTTTTCAGTGAGTCGATATCGTTTTAAGATTGGATTAAAACTTACCAAGATATTACCAAATAAAAATCAAAAAGGTCACCCGGGTGGGTATTGCGGTTAAGAGGGAGGTTAAATTTGCTAGATTGCTTAAGTTTCAAAACCACCTTCCAAAGAAGCCTGACTGCTTAGGCTTTGGTCTTATAGAAATATGAGACCTAATAATTTCCAATTATGTTAAAGCTATTATAAAGCCAACGCATGTAGAAACGTTAAACAGTGAGTACTTTTAGGAAAGTTTTTAAAAATGTATTATTCTAAAATTGCTCTTCGAAAACTCATACAAGTAGTAATTATTCAAAATGAATGAGGAATGCAATTTTTGGATTTCATTCCCTATGAATGCAAATCGAATTCAGAAATCGCTGCTCTTCATCATTTCGTTTTGGAAAATAATCCTACGACAATTACTTCTTTTATTGACCTTATCGTACGCTCTATCTACTTTCCCGCTGGGTAATGTATGCAAGACCCAGTAAATAAAAAAATAAAAGCAATTTCCGCTTTGAAAAAAAAAAAAAATTCATAGCCATTGCATGTGAGCAGACAAGAAAATAAAATTTTATGCAGGGCAGGTATTGTATGAAGAAAAAAATTATACTTTAATGTAGTACAAATTTTTCAGACAGGAAAATTTCTGGTTCTCACCAATGTAACCACATCAGATCGCGGTATTTACATATGCTTTGCTTCCGTGCCTCAACACAATGACTCCACCACAACCGAATACAATATAGCATCAGAAGAAGGTTCAGGAAATGAGAAAGTTGCTGCGTCTGCTGTTGATAATAAATCATCAAATGAAAATGTGAAGGAAAATGCTGCAACAGCAGAGCTAGAATTATCATCATCATCAACGTCAACGTCAACGTCATCGGTATCAGCAACGTCATCAGTTTCGAAAATAAATAATAACATAAAAATTGAAATTGCTTCAACTACCTCGCCGCTTCCAGTGCTAATAGTAAAAACAACAACAGCAACAGTCTCTAATAATAATAATATTAATAATGCTAATGACAGCAATAACAACAATAACAGCAACAACATAACGATAGAACATTTCGAAGAGGAAGTATACCAAGCGTTTCAAAGAGTCAATCTTAGTGTACGTACCGCACCTGGTCCTGTCACACAATTGTATTTTAAGGCTTCAACCATTTTGGGCTTCTTGATATGGCGCTTCAATAAAACGAATTCCGGCGGATACCCGGTGCGCAGTTTCACAGCGGAATTCCGTAATATTTCATACAATGAGACACCATTCAATAGCAGCTATGAGCACGCGTGGAGTCGCATGGATCCCATAAATATTGCACCGAATGTTGTAAGTGTTGTGTATTAGTTACTCTTACTTAATCTCATGTTCCAGTGTGAGGTATTCGGTGTAGTTTTCTACATTAAATTTCTAATTTCAAATCACGGTGACTATGTATGTTGCAAGTCACAGTGATTTGTATTTTGTGTATTACTCGTACTTAATCTCATGTTTCAGTGTGAGGTATTCGGTGTAGTTTTCTACACTAAATTTCTAATTTCAAATCACGGTGACTATGTATGTTGCAAGCCACAGTGATTTGTATTTTGTGTATTAATCTTAATCTCATGTTTCAGTGTGAGGTATTCGGTGTAGTTTTCTACATTAAATTTCTAATTTCAAATCACCGTGACTATATGCAAGTCACAGTGACTTGTATTTTGTGCATTCCTCTCATGTTTAACTGAGGTATTCGGTGTAGTTTTCTAGACTAAATTTCTAATTTCAAATCACCTTGACTATGTTACAAGTCACAGTGACTTGTATTTTGTGTATTACTCGTACTTAATCTCATGTTTAAGTGAGGTGTTCGGTGTTCCCAGCCCCAGCCCCAGCATCTAATCAAATGATCTCATCGGAAATGTGAAGCACATTACTTTGCAATCACACATTCAAATTCCCATTTCTTTCTAGACGAATGATCAGTAATTTATTTTATTGACCTTTTTTATCTAATGCTCTAGCTCTAGTCTTGCGCTGAAAATCGTACAGTCTTGTAATTTGTTGGTTCGTTCGATCTGTGTGAATAGCCTGACGTTGCATTCATGTAGCCCATTGTGGATTGTACAACGATAATTGGAAATAATTCGCTGTTTTAGCGGCAGCAAATTAAATTTTGCTACAATTACAATTCAACAATATGCGCTGAAAGTACAAATTCTAAAAAACGATATACGAGTGCGGTATAAATACACGAATACCAACCATACGCTCTAGATTGAATTGAAAATAATAGCAATGATAATAAAAATTAAAAATTTAAAAAAAAAAAAAAACCGAAGAAATTGCAATTATTTAAATGCATCGCATCTCATATATTTATTAGACGAGTATGTGGTTTTCATGTTTCGATTACTTTTGTATTTTTCATTTTTACGCGTAACCTAGCGACAAATGGAAGTGTATCGTCTGGAGCCCAATACCACATATGAATTTCGAATATGGGCGAACAATCAATTGGGTAGCGGTGAAGTGGTCACGACCAATGTGACAACATTACCCGAAACCAAGGAGGAGGGTAAGTACCAGCAGCAGTGTGGCATGTACGAGTATCGTATGTATGTGGCAAGAAGGGTGATCCGTGTGAGTGTGTGTGTGATAGAAATTTATTAGTGAAGTAGTGAACAGAGAATGTGATTAGATAGATTGCGCGTGAATGTTAAAACTGGGTGGGTTTGGTTGCTTCCAAAGGGTGTCTCAATAAGAGTGCACGATGACATTTTGATTGCATTGTATAAGTACAGAAGACATGCTGTTGCGTTTAAGTATAGCATAAAATGACTGACAAATGGTCCGCGCGGCTCTTATCACAGACCTTTTGCTATTTGAAAGAAATTTTCGATGACATTTCGAGAAAGATGTGGCTCCATCTCACCGATGACTAGTTGAATCTCGGCCTTGAACTTAGGAATTGTTTGCGGACCTGGAATTTCACAAAACCTCAAAGAAAGAAATCTTACTTTTCTTACTTAGCACACAACCGATGTTCGGTCTTGGCCGCCTCTATAAAGCTTCGCCAGCCGCCTCTGAATGCGCGCGCTGGCGCCAGTTGATAAGGCCAAGTGCAGACAGGTCGCCCTGTACCTGGTCTTTCCAACGGAGGTTAGGACGTCCTCTTCTGAGTGTTCCTGCACCGTAGCTTCTAGCTGGAGAGCTTTCTTCCATTCAGTCAACACGACCTATCTAGCGAATCCGCTGGATTTTTATACGCTTGACTATGTCAGTGTCGACGTATAGCTCATACAGCTCATCGTTCCATCTTATTCGATACTCGTCGTCCGCGCATACTAGACCGTAGATCTTATGGAGTATCTTTCTCTCGAACTATATAGAGCGTTATTTTGGTCGGCCGAGAGAGCGCTCTTCTTCTCAATTGCCTACTGAGCCTGTAGTAACAGCTGTTGATCTCCGCTTGATCTAAAGTCTGACATTATTGTTGGTATTAATGCTGGATCCTAGGTAAACGAAATCATTGATGACTTCAAAAGTATAATTGTCAACAGTAAGTTTTTGTTCAAGACGCCGTGACTCTTTGTTTGTTGACACAACGTATTTCGTTTTGCCCTTGTTCACCACTAGACCCATTTGACGAGACTCTCTTTCAGAGTGGAGAATGCTGCAAGGTCATCAGCGTATGCTAGCAGCATGACACTCTTGTAGAAAATAGTGCAGAGATGTCGATGTTCGTATCTCGAATTATTTTCTCCACCATAAGGTTAAAGAAGTCTGAAACCTCTTTTGGTATTAAATGGCACGGAGAGGTCTGTCCCAGAAAGAAATCGGTCTGGAAATCGTTGCTCCAATAAATCGATTGTTTTATGAGCGGTGTGGCCATTTTGCTGAAATCATATGTCGTCCAGATCCAGATCTCGTACAGTTGAGACTACAAGAACTTCGTACATTCACAGTCACTGCATTCCCAGGCTCATTTTCCTTATGATAAAACGTTGTTCCTTTGTGCAGTGCTCCATTTTTAATAATCGGAACAATCGTATAGATACAAAACAAAATGCCACAAAATTTAAATCGTGCACTCTTATTGGGACACCCTATAAATATTGCACTCAATACCAATGTGTTGGTGGCTCCAGAATACTCGTGCTGTAGTTAAGGATTAAAAATTTACATATTTCAAATGGAAAAAAATCAATCGAAAATTACATAAGTCAATTAAGAAAGAAAGAAAGAAAGAAAAAAAAACATTTTCAAAGTAAATTGTGTGTAGTGAATGTTTAGAAGTACAAATATTATTCAATAGGTGGAATTTTTCATTTAAAAAAATAAAATTAGTGTTCTTAGTGTTGTTGTTGTTTTGAACTATGGTACATAAGTAATCAATTTATTTAATACATAAGCAAAAACGTATATTTTTTGTTGGCAACTATTTACATGCATAATTCTTTACTGTTATTGTTAACTAAGAATCCTTTTTGTCTTACATCTTTCTTGGTTCTATCGGGTTTATGTCATAGCCCAGACCATGAAAGTCATTGAATAATCTTATAAGTAATATCTGTGGACTTTTGACAGAACCAGCTACATTTCTTTAATCTGAAGGCCTCTATATACGGTATTAACAAGGATAGGAGTAGTTAAAGCTTTTGCGATTTGAAAGGAAAAGGATTTCTTATCCTATCCCTAGATATACTTTTTTTTTTTATTAAGAGCCTGCAGATATGTCTCTAATTGAGGAATACATTGCAGAACATGTTTCAGAGATATTCACTACATCGTTTAAGCACAGCAGCCCTTAATCGGAAATGTGCGAATTACTTAAATTCCATGAATTTTAAACTTCAGAGCTAAAAGAGTTTTAAGTACTGAAAAGTTTCTTCACGAGCGATGATTTTCTCATGTATGTACATGTATGTTCTATAATTTCGTGGCATTCTGCCACCTCAGATAGGAAAGTCTATTGAAATAAATTATACAAACTATATATTTTCCAAAGGCGTCTCAGTTTTTCATCAATCATTGCGCAGTAGGCGAAACTAAAACAAAACTTCTTGTAATGATCTTTTTCCCAGTTACTTTTCAAGAATGACCGAGGTAAGGAGAGGTTATTACGAGCTCTTGAAGTTTATATACTTATCCAATGATGTGATGGACCTTAAATTACTTCAGCAAAAATGTCAATTAACATCCTCGTTCTGTATTGGTTATACTGTGTTTACTATGCTTCAAGCTAAAAAATTCATTTGTCATATTAGAATCAGTTTTGACTAACTCGACGTCAGTTGTCTCATATCAATTCGGTTCTTTGCATATGTAAATCAGTTAAATTTTAAGATCTGGCTGATCATTACTAGAGAACGGCTTCCCGGGGTACCGAAATCTCGGGATCCCTGACCCTTTTTCCCCGTCCCGAAATGTCGGGAGTGGTGCTCCGGAATCCCGGCATTTGCTTCTTCAATTTTTATCGTAAATTTAGGAGCTTTTCACATTTTACTTTTATTGCAACCCTGAATTTTTACATATTTTTATTGAATTTCACGGTTATTTCACGAAATCTTTAATGTAGAAAGGCCCTAACTGAAATAATTTTTGTAATCAAAATTTTGGCTATTTTGATAACAGAAACTGCCGAAACAAAGATTTAAAACAAAAAATGTTAGTTAAAGCCTTTCTACATTAGATTAGATTGAAACAGGGGCACCAAATCACTGCGGCCTAAAGAGGCCTATTGTAAAGAGCCCATTGGATATCCTAAGATACTCTTCCTAGGCTTTAGCATTTAAAAATTTTAAAATAGTCATTTTGCCCACTTCAACCGTAGTTGGGTATGCAATAGTAAGCTGATGAAGTCCAAGCCTTGCAAGCTTGCCACAGTGGCACAGAATGTGCTCTGCTGTTTCTTCTTCTTCTTCACAAAATATACCGAATTCATCTCCCGAGTTATTCCCATGTTGGCAAAATGTTTCCTAACTGGGCTGTATCCATCCAGTAAGAAATCCTGTAATAGCTCGGATTCCGTTTCTGTTAAACATCAAGAGTTGTTTTGTTCTTAACTTTGATACACTTGGCATGAATGATTTTGCTTGTCTGTTGCCTGATGTGTCGTTCCAGGCAGCCTAAACGTTTCTGTTCAGCCATGTATTAAGATTCAATTTTACAAAACTCCATGGCGGGCCGCTGAATGGGGTTGGGCCAAACATAGGTTCGGACGCCCTTTAATGGCTAGCTCGTCCACCATTTCATTGCCCTCAAATGGCACTGTATCCAGGCAACCAAATTAGATGGGTGCCTTTCGACATTAAGGTAACGATAACTCAAACTAGTGAGATCAGTAGGGTGTCATCTATTATGAGCTGCTAAAACCTGGTGAAATTATTATGGGAACAATTGTATCGAAAACAATTCATTCGTTTGACGAGAGCAATGGCCGAAAAACGACCAGGCACGAGACTGTAATATAACAAGTGAAATTTCAAATGCAATTATCTCGACTTTTTTACTTTATGGCTATCATATAAACAGCCTGGTAAATTCTACATTTACAAACGACTGATTTTCTATTTAAAATTGTATTTTTGATTTAAAGAAATGTAAATATTTGTAAAATCTTATTGTCGTTTTTTTTTTATTTGTTCCATATATAAAAATCTGTATCCCGAAAAATCCCGAGATTTCGGGATTCGGAAAATGCTCCGAGACACCCATCCTTAAACACTACTAACTAAAATTTCAGTTGTGATATTTCAAACAAACTCACTTATTTTCACTTTTTTTATGTATCATTATAAAGGGTGACAATTAATATGTGTATACAACTTTCGCGCTATAGAAAAAGTATTGTGATTTTCCATGAGTTGCTCTGGAAACTGGCATCAATCGTGAATCAGTTCGACTCATAGCAGAGAATGCACTAGGACTCAATGCCTACAAGCTCTGAAAAGGCTAGTTACTTAGGGATATCGTCTACTTCAACGTCGAGCCGCAGGAATTGGATGGGGAAAAAATTGTCTTCACTGATGAAAAGCTGATCACTGTTGAACAAGCATATAACCGTCAAAATTACAGAAGCTGGTCAACAACTGGCTCTTGGACCATCATTCGCTATTCAACATCGCCAAAATTCGCAAACTGTCATGGTATGGGGTGGGATTTGGTAAATAGCAAGACTTGAATTGAATTTTGTGGAACTTTACTTACTTACTTCTAATGGCACAACAGCCCATGGAGGGCCTAGGCCGAGCTTTTCGCATCCACTCATGTTGTGCGTGTTAAATTTGTACATGAATGGAAGGGACCTACAGTTTAAAGCCGAATCCGAACGGCGAAGTGAAAAGCTTTTCATAGCAATTTTTACTTTTGTAGGTTTGCCATTGCCTGCCAAGAGGTGGTGCCGTGAGGAAAAATTATTTTTTCTACTTTTTTTTTTTTTTTGATTTTGCCTGTGCCGAGATTCGAACCCCGGACACTCTGCGTAGCAGTCCAACGCACTACCACTACACCACAGCGACCACACCACTACGCCACAGCTACCACAAAAGGAGTCAAAAGCAACAAAGAGGTGTGCCGTCGTGAAATTTTTGGGGCTGTGAAACTCCCCTGGGTCCTAAGATAGCCCTTTGGCGATAATGATCGGACGTTTCAGCCAGTTCATAGAGCCAAAAAACGACACAAGAATGGTGCACGGTAATTTTCCTGATTTTATCACATCTCAAGAATGGTTACCATATTCGCTGTAATCTCAATCAGATGGATTACAGTGTATAGTCCCATTTTAGAGGCCAGAGTCTGTGCTATACGTCATACAAATTTGCAATCCCTGAAACAGTCGATGCGTCGTGAATAACAGTGGTGGAGCTGTGGCTCATAGCTAAAAATTTTTCCAAGCGTTTGAAGCTGTGTATTCGTGCCAAGGATGGGCACTTCGAAAACGGCTGAAAATATTTTTAATCATATATTTTTCTTTGATCAGTTTTTCATTTTTAATTAGAATAATTTTTTCATGTCCAAAACTGTTGTACACACTTCTTATTTGTCACCCTTAATTAACACAATATTTAATCTTTACTTAGCATTTATGGTATATACATATATATGTATGTGTGTGTGTGTTTCTTCTTTCTACTAACTATTTATATATTTTTGTCGACAATCGTTTTGGTTTTTCTCCTTTTTTTTTTGTTGTTCTTTTTATTCTTTTCTAGATTTAATACGCCTTATACAACCCGACTTAGATAATTTCGATCCGCGTGTTTGGATAGTCGCCGTCAGTGTTGTACTTGGAACACTTGTGATATTAGCAATTGGATTGTGTATAGTTTTATCAAAAGAATGCTATCAAGCGTCGCATATGGGTATTGAAAATAATTCTACTACTACTGCTACTGCTACCACTACCACTAACGCTAAAGCTACTACCAATACCAATACCAATATAAATGCTAATGCTAATGCTAATGCAAATGCAACCACCAATGCTAACACAAAAAATAATGATTGCAATTTGAATGTTGTTGTAATTGCTTAAGTACCTTATGTTTTACATATATGTACATAATTACTATTTCATTTATTGAAATGTTTATTAGTTTATTATTCCGTTTTTATTCATTGCTGTTAAATATGTAGTTTTTAGGCATTAAATATTTCATGGATATATTGTACATACTTGTATAATATCTATCTACTACGTACTTGCTTCTTCCTTAAATGTATAAAAATGTTGTGAAATGCATAGAACAAAAAAAAAAAAAAAACTATAACAATTAGTATATCAAAGTATTATAAAATATTATTTGTTACCAAATTTTAGATATATTTATTATTATATGTATATGTGTGGTACATACTTACAAACATATAAAATTATACTTAATACATGTATTTGCTTTTTGTATTTATTAAATGTTGCAAAAAAATAATAGTTTTTAAACTTAACTACATTTGGATGTCTTTTACTTTTCGCTTGTTATTATTGTTTTAAATTGTTGCTATTACTATCGTGAATTCATTAAATTGAATGTTTATTATTTGCAAAATGTTGCTCGATGTTTACAACGATATGATTTAGTAGTTCATGTATGTATATTCCGTACTTAGTAGGAACATAAATACTGTTGCAACATTGAACACACCCATTCCAATAGTAGAATTGAACATACGCTGTTATTACCACATTGTTTATGGAAGCTTACCTCTATAGCGTTAGTCTGTAAAGGGAATTCAAAATTGTGTCAGCTTTCACCATGGAGTGGTCAGATAATGAGAACCGTATCGCTGTAATAGCACTTTTTAAGTGTGAAATGAAAAGAAAAGATATTTTCAAAACGCTCCTCCACTCGGGATTAGTCGTTTGAGGAGATTGGAGATATAAAAGACCGCCACCGGTCGGGCCGTCCACGAACAGTTCGCACACCGTAAGTCATCAAAGCCGTCAAATCAAAAATTCAGCCAAATCCGCCCCGAAAACAGAAAATAATGGCCCGTGAGATGAATATCACGCAAAACTCCATGAGTCGAACTAGACTTGGGACTTGGTGCCTTCAAACGTCGCACCGGACATTTGTTGACTGCAGCTTTGGACAAAAATTGGGTAGAAAACGTTCCAACGTCTTTTGGTGAAGCACGCTGATAACTTGCACAGAAAAATCTGGTTTACGGATGAACAAATTTTTACTGTGCATGAAAAATTTAACAAGCAAAAGGATAGGGTGTATGCACGGTAATCTAAGGAAGCATCTGAACTGATTCCACGGGTCGAAAAGGGTCATCACCCAGCTTCAGTCATGGTTTGGTGGAGTGTCTCTTTCGATGGAGTCACTGACTTGCATATCTGCGAACAAGGGGTCAAAACTTCGGCCAAAGTTTATCCAGAAACCATTTTGGAAGCAGTTGTGAAGCCACTTAACCATTCCCTATTCCAAAATCAGCCGTGGACTTTACGGCAGAATTCAGCGCCAGCCCATAAGGCTAAGGCGACCCGGATCTGGCTGCAAAACAATTTGCCAGCTTTCATTTGCTCTGAAGAATGACCCCTGATCTGAACCCACTGGATTACAAATTATGGACAGTTTTAGAGGACATGGTTTGCGACAAAAGATACCCCAACATTGATTCATTGAAGACTGCTTTGATTCGTGCGGTCAGCGCTTTTCCAATGCACGAGGTGCGTGCAGCTATTGATGATTGGCCAGTGCGGCTTAAGGCTTGAGTGAAGGCCAAAGGCGGGCATTTCGAATAAGTAATAGCTTTTTGTATATAAAATAAATAGCAATAAATATATTTAAAAAAAGTAATTATATTTAATTTTATATCAAATGTGTGTAACAGTATTTATGTCCCTACTAAGTATATGTATATTGTGTACATATTATGCTTCAAGAGTGAAAGTTATTGTATATATTATATAAAGTTGATACTTCAAAAGTTGATACAAAACCACTGACTTACATATATGCAACCATTTTACTTTACACACACTTTAAAAAATATTATAAAGTTTAATGTTCATATTAAAAATCTGACAATCTCTAATACATATGGTACATATTTTACACTAACGAGTTTTTATGTAGGTTTTACTTCATAAGTATAACTTGTGGTACATACACAGAGATCTGCGTGAATAAATAGTACATAATGTACCTATACAATATAACTTTTATATTACATTTATGGTAGCGTTAAGAAACATTAAGTGAATTCAATCAATTGCGTAAACGTACGTCGACGTAAAAAAGATAGTTTACGTCGCTGATGAGCATGAAAACACTTTCAATAAACGAAAAGTGTAAGCATTCCATTCATGTACAAATATAAAACGCACAACATGAGTGGATGCGAAAAGCTCGGCCTAGGCCCTCCATGGGCTGGCATGTTTTAAACGTAATTAAAAAAAAAAAGTGATAATAGAAACTGATTTAGCTGATTTAGTTGGTACGAGAAAAAACCAAAACGTTAAGATGCCTAAATTAAGTGAAAAAGGAAAAATTATTGAAGGATCATAAGATTATACTATCTTACTTCAAATGTCTCCGGTTCACATTTAATATCAGCAATAACTGCTTCCAGAAGGGTTTGTGCTTGGTTTACTCTCCATCTGTGTGTGAGCTTCAAATGACGTTGTTTTGCTTCGATTATCTGGGAGAAAACATCACTCAAATATTAAATAAAATAAAATGAAAATGATTCAATGAAATTTCCTTACCGCAGTCATGGTTTTTAGATTTGTTTATTTTTGTGAACAGCGGATAACATAGTTGCCAATTTTGTGGAGTAAATCCATTTATGAAAATTATGCGAAAAATCCTTTATGTTTTCTCAATTACATTGCGATATTTTTGAAATTTTTCACCCTGATTATTTCCTAAAATTCTAGGGCTCATGAGAGATTTTTTCCATTGAGAGAGCCGACGTCTGTGTTTGTACTGCATGAGCCCGACCCCTATATACTTAGTATGAAGAAAGTCCGATCTCAAAACCAGCTCTCACTGCTCTCTTCATAAACTCTATGATGCTCTCACTCATATTTAAAAGGAACTTACGAGAATTCTGTTTTTGAAATTATTACTATTTTTCATTTGAGTTGGATTTTCCAACAAATTGCTTTGCCATTTTTTCATTGCCTTAAATCAAATACCAAGTGCATCGAAATAAAAGGACATGAGGAAACATAGAAAATTTAAAAAATAGATTGATGTATACTAGAAGTGAAACAAGTTGGTCGTGATAAGTTTCACTTCAGCAAAGAAGATCTCGTGGAAGAGTTCTTAAACTCTCACAAACAAATCTTTCCTACAGTCCTTCCTAACTCAGAGATTATTTAGAAATCAAGTGGCCCAAGTGAAAAACTTAACTCTAGTCTGGAGCTGAAGCGCACAGGAGTGTAAAAATTATTTACTTCAAGTTCTACTGGATTTAGAATCAAACGAATGAACAAAAAGAGAGGAAATGTTTATTAAAATTTAATCGTTTGAAATTATTACTTTTATCGACTTCTTTTTAATTGCTATTTACAGCACAGAACATAGTGTGGATTCCATACATACAAAAATCATACAAAAGGCCCACGATCCAATTTTCATAGCTCTATAACGTTCCTCATTGACTGTAACATTATCACCGACTTCATCTTTGAAGAAATATGGACCAATGATTCCCTCTGCCCATAGAGCACACCAAACAGTGAATACAGGGTGTTTTTTTAGAAGTGTGGTTTTCAAGAAGAAATAAAACGCATATAATTTAATGTTATGGCCAAGAATTTAGCTTTATTATAAAGATAAGGAATTGTCATCATGTTTTACAAACGATTTCGGGCAAGTGGCTGCCGCGGCTGGTTCGAATAGATTCCAGCCGAGAGGCCCAATTTTCGACCAATTGGGGCCGTATGTCAGTAATAACGCGCCCAATATTCTCTTCTAAGGCGTCAATCGTTTCGAGCTTATCTGCGTAGACAAGCGACTTCACATAACCCCTCAAAAAAAAGTCCAGCGGTGTTAAATCGCACGATCTTGGAGGCCACGCCACAGGCCCACGACACGAGATAATGCGCTCACCAAAAGTTTCTTTCAATAAATTGATTGTTTCGTTGGCTGTATGGCATGTAGCGCCGTCTTGTTGGAACCAAAGGTCGTGGTCGTCCACATCAACATCCTCCAATTCAGGCACGAAAAAGTCATTAATCATGGCTCTTTAACGTTCCTCATTGACTGTAGCATTATGACCGACTTCATCTTTGAAGAAATATGGACCAATGATTCCCTCTGCCCATAGAGCACACCAAACAGTGACTTTTTGAGGATGTAACGGCGTCTTATTAACGTATCCATTCAACCAAAGGTGTGCTTCATCGTTGAACAAAATTTTCTTGTGAAATAGAACCATTATTTTGGTAATAAATTTGCACGATTTGCAAACGTTGTTCAGGAGTAAGTCTATTCATTATGAAATGGCGAACCAAACTGAGCATAAATCAAATGACAGCTGTCAAAAATACCAACTCCGAAAAAAATATTGCCAGATTGAAAATCACACTTCTAAAAACAAACACCCTTTATTACAAATGAAGTTAATCTGAAGATATAAGATATACGATAAAATTAGGTGTAAGCTGTAGTTAAGCACACACATATACTTACTTACACACACACAGTAAAGATACATGTGTAGGGACACACACACACACACACACAAAACTCGTATGTATGTATGTAAGTACAAAATAGTAGGTAAACTATTTAAATGTTATTCTTTATTGCTACATATTTAATTATTTTTCGATGTAAGTAGATGAACAAAGTTAATGTGTGGTGTTTTTTTTTCGTTGCTGTTTTTTGGTTGACGAACTCAGCAAATGCTTCTTTTGTTAATTGCATAGCTAGTGTAATTGGAAACAGCTACACAAAATATCCCATTTACTCGCAAATCACCAGCAAACAAAAATCAAAAATCTTACATATCAATTAAGTAAATATCTAGTACTAATCAAAATTTACGAATACGCTTCTTCTTCTCTCTCTCTCTCTCTCTCTCTCTCTCTCTCTCTCTCTCTCTCTATCTCTCTCTCTCTATCTCTAACTTTCTTCCAAATTGTTTATTGTTTTTGTTTTTTAATTATATTTTTTATTGTTTTATTTAAAAAAATTTTCTTTGATTCTAATATAACATTCTATATAATTCCACTTGCTCCGGCTCCTTTCTGCTCCTTCGATTGCTTCTCATCCTCTCTTCTCTACACACAGGCTACGAGGATGGTTGGGATAGTATTGAGCTTTTACCAAATATTATACTTAACCCTGGTTTCTGTGAGAATGACGGTCAGCAGGCAGGACAGCCCTATACACGCACCATCATATTCGGCGGCGATGATGATAGTGATAGCTACGAAAGTGAATCCGATCATGAACCGCGCATGGAGAAATTCAAGCGGAAAGTATCCGTATTTTTTACAGGTCCCACCATCAAACGTATTTGAGAAGAAGAGTACAAAAATAATTCAAAAATCCCATACGATTTCACATTCCACATATTTGCGTTTATTATTCAAATCATTTTCTAAGTTTTGACAAATTTTATGAAACAGAAACACACACAATTATGAAGAAGCCTTTTTTTTTGTAATCGAGAACAAGAAAACTAAAAAATACTACTCGTATGTATGATTGTAGATACTTAAATTGATATATTGTATTTGTTTATGCTAAATTTAACAAAAAAAATAAAAAAGAATATATTAAAACAAAAATAAATAAAAAAGATAAACGAGCTTTTTGTTATGAATATATTTTATAAATAAATAGCAAATTACAATAGTAAAAAGTATCGTTATATGGTATCAAATTTAATAATATATTTTTAAAATTTAATTTTTACATTTAATAATATAATTTTTATATAATATTTACGTAAAGTTAATTGAAGAGCTCGTAAAAAATGCATCTATTACAAACCTATAGGCTTTTAAATATTCAAAGAATATGTTAATTGAAGAGTTTTTTAGATTTCTTTTTAATTTTTAGTAAATTTAGTTTCTTTTCTTTTGCTCTTTGTGACTTTTTATTCTTTTTAAATAAAACACTGCCAATTCTTTACTTAATCAAAGGAAAAAAGTTGGCAATAATGGTTTTATTCTAAAATTTCTTTACTCTTAGTTTTCTCGTTAATTTTTATTTGAAACTTGTTTAAAAAAAACTGTAATTATAAGCGCTTATTTTCGCTTCAGAATAACGAAAAAGGAAACAAAAAATAAAAAACAAACAACTAAAAATTAAGTTTGTAGTAAATATAAAAATATACAAATTTAATTTAAAATAAAATGAAAATAAATTAATATTATAATTATTGCTGTGATAAATTTCAATTGAGAAAAAAAAAAAAATATAATGTTGAAATATTAATATACACAAGATTTAAGCATGAAGCTCACGATAAAATGCTGTAAAAATCAAATAAATCGTTCACTTTATAATTCAAATTAGTATGTAAATGAAAATATTATTATTATTTATATTGATTTTAATTTTAACTCAGTGCGGATTAAAGTGATTAACAGAGTGATGAAGCTGTAGAAGATAGTACTTATACTACAGTAGGTGCTCACACTATTAGAAAGTTTTGAAAATAATATCAATATTTGAATTTACATATTTAATAATTTTAAAGTTTATTTCAATTTTACATAATAATTAACATTCTGTTACAGTTTTATAGTTTGATATGTTATATAGTTATATAGTTATAAAATTAATTTCGTCCAACTTCCTTAGTATGATGTATTGCTCCCCTTTGCCTTTATAACCGCATCCACACGTCTGGGCTTACTAGCAATTGAGTTTTGAATGCAAGTTTTTACTTCTCAATAATGTTGGTTTTTAGGGAGGATGGTGTGGGGTTACGGCGAAGGTAAACAAGTGTTTTGATGGTTTGCCAGACATTCTCAATTGGGTTCAAGTAAGGAGAATTTCCTGGCCAGGTTAGCAAAGTGATATTCTGAGATAATACGTAATTTTTAACAGATTTCGTTCTGTGGCATGGTGCACCGTCTTCCTACATAAGGAACAAAAACCTCATGCAGCACCTTGATTTATTGGTGTTGCCTCAATGTTCCTTCTACAAAATAAAGGGGACCAGGATCTTCAGAGCTAATTGCTCCCTATACCATCACTGTAGGGGGTGCTCTATTTGTGGCTGTATGCGACCCTCTAGCAAGTCTTCCCCTGGCCACCGACTGACGAATTTCATCCCTTGAGTCAGGACGTATAGAGAGGATATGATTGCTAACATTGTTCCAAAATGTAGAGTTCTTACTTTTGTACGCTTTAACAAACTTCATCTGAGCTATTTTCATCCTCCGAGTTAGGCGTGGTTTCTTTGTTGGGCCATATGCTTTTATGTGGTTTTCTTTAAGCCTTCTTCGCAATGTTGCTTTAGAAATTTCCACACTTCTGTTTCGTAAGATTTTCAAATGCTCACGAGGACGCAGTATACGGTTTTCTAGTACGGTTCTAATGATTCTACAATCCTCCCGCCTCCTCGTCGATATGGACAACGAGTCCTTATATCGATCGCGCCTTCCCTAAACAATTTTGCAATTTTTGAAACAGTAGGCCAACTAACACGTACTATTTTCCCGATTTCGCTGAGTCTGGGTTAGAATAGCTCGCAGTTTTTCAATTGATAGGTCCTTGCTCCTTCCCATTCTTCCAAAAATTAAATTTCACATGAAGCAAGGATATCAGTAAAATACTTAAATTTTTGAGCCGCAAAAAATTGTAAAAGTTTATGCATTGGTTGCCAAGACAGAAGCATCGCAATGTAAAATTTGAGTAGTTTTCTAATAGCGTGAGCCCCACTTTACTATCAAAAGTTAAATTGTACTGAAATTATTGTTAGCGAATAGATTGTGTAGCATATATAAATGTAGCGGCTGCAGTTTGCCGCGAAAGTTTATTCAACTTTAGCTTTTGAGCGTTAACACAAGCAAAAATGTTGGGACAAACATATTTATTGACAAACACATTGAGAAAACTTAATAAAAGTGGTTAGACCAAAAACAAGCCATTCAATTTTCAAACCCGATATAGATTTATTAAAATCACCAGACCCTAAAGGCTTTGGTTATATTCAAATTTTGATCGTTGTTGCCCGAACACGAAAAAAGAGCTTTTACTCACTCTCACGATATGTTGGGTGAAATGTACCCCGAGCATGCCAAGTATTCAGGGTGTCAAAGAGTTATTCTACAAAAAAAAAGAACAAAAATGTATGTAAAATACCACGAAAACATGCAAACCTGTACATCAGAGAATTTTATTAGTTTTTAAAAGTGAATATTAAATATTTTATTCATAAAACTATTGAAGAAAAGTCATATTAAGCATAATCATAATTTTTCAATTATATTATTAATTTCACTCTCCATATTGATAAAATCGTTTAAAGTTTTTTGGTATACCATTTAGTGTTGCCGTTGCGAACAAAATAGTATTAAAAAAAAACCTGAATTCCAACCAAAAAGCAACTCTGTAATGAACCCCAATGTAACCACTACACCGACCACGAAAGAAAAATAATATGATGTGTTCGTCGAACAGCGAACACCAATATAACCAGCACCTAAGACAACCTTGTACTATGCTCGCTCATAATCTTTAAGTCGATTATACAAAGCGCGGCGAATTGCACTTGAGAGCGAAAATGTTTTTTGGTCTTATGAAGTTGGCTGCTGCCTTTTTTGCTTCGCTCTATAATGCGAAAGAAAATTTGAAACGTTAGAAACTTAGAGTTACTCGATATGTGGTATGCTTACACATATTTATAATTCTTTTATCTCTTTTCGTTCTGCACACAGCATCCGTTTTGGTATTAACTTTAACTATCGCAAAGCAAGTACGATAGCTATTAATGTGGCGGATTGGTGGCGATTGTAGGTACTATTTTTAATAAGCTAAAATTATATAATGTTTTTTGGTAAAATCATTTTATAAATTAATATTTTCGTTCAAATTACCAAAAACAAAATAGTGAATTTTACTGATTTGGTCACAACTTCCAATAATTTACTTGATATTTTTTAAAAACTTACAATTGTGTTTTTTTTCGTATTTTTTGTTCCATTCGCAACTTCTTGCCAGATTTCGAGGAAATATTGGAGCAAAAATTTTCGCTCTGTTCGCAATTTGATTATTCTTTCGTTAGCAAGCGACGTGCGCCGACGGTCAAATGATCGTCGGTCATGTCACTTTTTACGCTCTCTTTTTGTTTTTTCAACTCTGTGCGCAAAGTATGTTAGGCAAGCGGTATGTATGTTAGGTGGCCGGTTATTAGTACGTTTTTGCATACTTTTAGTACTTCTTTATTACTTTTTATTTGCACTTCGTAGTTATTACAACAGTAATATATAAACTACATATATAAACGTATATTTACGATAAGTCAAGCAAATATAAATATAAGTTAAACTGTTTTGATTGCGTGATTTCGAATCGTAGCGAAAGCCAAATCATTTGGTGACCGTCGCGGTCAAATTTTTCTCTCGCTCTCTCTGAATTTTTCATTTTACATTGTAGCAACAACTCGTGATCATGATGTGTCCGTAAACTAAATCCTCAGTGTTTACACCTGCCAACACTAAACACTCGCACTTTTTCACTAAAACTCACATTTTTTCATTGGCAGAGTGGCTGAGATCACAATGAGGCTACCAGCGATTTAAAATAATACCACAATTTTAAACCTTCTGTCAAATGTGAGGATGAAACAAAAAGAAATAGAGAAGAAAACCGCGAAAATTTCAAACTTATTAGAAATTAACTTACATCACATAGAAAATTTTTCAGTTTTTTAACAGCTTATACGTATTCTTCTTTGGCATGACAGCATTAGCAAAGGGCAGACACAGGGTAAAGGTGGAACTCTATAATCGATAGTTGCCTTTCCCAGCCCTAAAAGACAGAAAATGTAAGATCCGCCAAATTTTGCATAATCGACCGACCTACTGCTTTTTATGTCTCAGTTCAATGAGGGCGTTTCTCCACTTTTTTACGCGCCCACTTGAAGCAGTTATTTTAGATGAAGTTCTTTTAAATTTTCTAATCTTCCTCTTTTAAAAGCTTACGAGTACGAGTTGATCAAATTTGTTACGACATTTCTAATTAATTATTTCTTTCAGTATATATATATAGATATATATCTAGATATATATATAGATATTTTACCAATGCTTCCAAAAAATATCTTTTTTTTTTGCTTGCTACATTTAAAAATGCTGTAATTTTTCATCATGGCTGGTGGGGGCCTGAAGCCACCGGGAGGGGTCAGTTGCTTCCCGCCTTGACAATATATTTAATTTTTTGTTTAATCTCAGTATAATTGTTCTTGATATTTTTAAAAGTAGAGTCGCTTAATTTTGAAGGTATTTCATTTAATCAATAATTCCATTTAAAGGTTTACTTTTATTGTATTATGGTTCCCAACTATCGACGACTTCGCGGGATGTTCTGTAATTATTGCAAGTCTCGTGGAAAGTTTCTGCGGGACGCCAAATGTCCCAAATTACAAACAAACAAAATCGATTTAAAATATTGGCTCAAAATTAGATCTTTTTTAAGAAAGGGTACACTGCTCTGACATTTTATTCAAAAACATATACTATTTATTGTACTATTGGAATTCAGGTTCTTTACCATATTGTTATTTATTATTGAAGTGTAACCTCTTTAGAATCGTTTTTTATATTTACGCCGGGGGTAAACATGATCGTCGCAGCGAAAATTGGAAATTAAGGGAAGCGCCTTCTAACAATTAAGTATGAAAAAAATGGATTGATAGAATTATTTTCTAGCCAAATTTTTTCATACTCTATTGATCAGTTTCTCGTCAAATTTGAAATTTGAAATTAAAATTTGTCATTTCAAACAAAAACATTTAGAAATTTCTAGAGCTGAAAGAATGAAAAAAAGGCGAGGCCCATACAAATGGCGAATGTGTTACGATAAAATCTACAGCAAAAACGTGGCTGAGAAACAGTGAGAATGTGGACTTCGTCGAAAAATGGAAGCACAACAAAATTCAGATTCTGCTATCGTGAAGAAAAAACCCAAAAACCAGCACCGAGAAATCGCTAGAGTGTAGACTTCGCAAGCAACTTGAGGCACAACAGAATTCAAATTTCATTGAAAAACAACTCGCAAAGACTAATGCGAAAAGAGACAGCATGAATGGCAAATGAGTTCATTAGAGCCAATAATTGCATCAACAGCCATGTCATTGAGTCCCGAAGAAGGTCCTCAGTTTATACAACACCAGGCAGTCATTGAGGCGGCCGTATTCCCAGCTTCTCAACGGAAGAGAAGGGCTGAAGATTTACTTGATAATTTGCTTGAACATTTTTTTTCCGTGAAAAGAAAACAACTCGCATCGGCACAACGAAACATAGACGAGATTTGCCAACTTTCTAGTCAACCTCATAAAATTCGCTAATTCTCAGACCGGCAAGTGTCAAATTTTCCACCTGTTGACATTATACATACAACCTAAATATTTTGAGGACTATTATTATTATTATAATGATGATCCATCTTTATGTCCCATTTTTCGAGGGTTTTCCATAGGTGAGTCTTGGGTTAATTTTTATGAGCCTTCATATGTCATTAATTACCTTCTATGATGGTAAGATTATAATTATAATAATATAGCAAATAAATTTGCATGCTTTGATTACGAATATTTTTGATGCAGATGATGATTTTGCAGAGGGCGTTGCATGCATTGGACATGAAAACGATCAGAATAAAGTTAATCCAGATGTAGCATCTGGGATCAGAGAATCATCAAACTGAACTATACAAAGCTTCGCTTTTCGTTTGCATAAAACAGCACATCTTTAAAAATTCCTTCGGTCACGCCCGTAATGTCTGCGATAGACTCTCGTTTTTACAAGATTACTAAACCTAACCTGAAATCACAAAACGTAAACGTAAACGTTGTGAAGAAGTATCCTTTTGTAGGGAATCCCGCTGACGCACACTTTTTTTTTGTTTTTAGATTTAAACTTGTTCGAGATGAAAATGTAAACATTTTTTATTTTTACATCAATATTTTATCGATCTCTATGTCCCATTTTTCAAGGGGATTTCGATAGATGAGTCAGGGGTTAATTTGGTTAATTTGTATGACCCTCGTACTTATGTCATTATTTCAAGTCATTAATTATCTTCTATGATATTTTTTAAACGAAGTTGTGGTTAACAAATACTTTGGGAAAGATATCAGGATGAGGGCTGGTGTAAAGTAAAAAATGGTTTCGTTCATTAAGAAATTTTTACCCTCAGACGTGAAACTTTCCTTTTGTATATGAGCTTTTCAAAGAAAGCCCATTAATTCGGGCTATATCCCGTATTTTAATCAGTGTAGTCGTGGAAGCCAAAGATTTGGAGTTATACTCATATTTCCATCTAAATTTCCTTTGAATGTGTTTACTAAAAAAACATTTACCATAAAATTCATAAACTTAAACTTTAATTCAATTTAAACGACATATTCGAAGCTTCTACATAAGTAATATGTAAATAAAAATTTGAATTGCAAATGTGAAAATGTTTTGCACTGTAGCGCGCACCAACAGTATTTTATAAATAGAAATTTCTTTACGAATCGTTTAACAATTTCAATTAAAAAAACGTTATATAAATTTAATAAACAAAATATTGTTGAATAGTTTTAAATTAAAGACAGTTAATTAATTTTGCTTAACAAAGATTAAAAACGCAAATGTTTTCTCTTATAGACACACAAGATATAATAATATTAAAAGTTTTGGTTTTATGTACTTAAAAACTTAGCAAATTAAAATTGAAAAACTAATAATACAAAATTAAATTGAAAAATAATAAAAAATAATTGCTTCCACAAACCGATTTAAAAACAATGAAATTGTCTAACGAAACACAAGAAACACGCGAAGAAATCAAAAATAATTAAATTAAATTGAATTAAATAAAAATATATGCAAATGATTTTATTCAGCATTAAAGAAATAAATTGTGTAAAATTAAGAAAGACTGTAGTTGAATATTTGATAATTGATTTGTATTTTTAATTTTAATTTTGTTAATATAAAATGCGCAAATAATTTTAGCGCAATACAATATTAAGAAAAAGAAATAAATATAATTAAAACTTAAAATACCAAAAGCCTTTGCAAATAAAATAATATGAAATTAAAAAAAAAAACAACAACAACTACCATACGAAAACTTTGCTAAAATTATTGCAATATTGCACTTACAGTTAATTTTTAAACATTATCATAAATATAAATATTGTATTATTATTAATATATTAAGCGACGTTTATAATTTATACTTATTTAATGTTTCAAGTTCATTTGTTTGTCATTAAAAATTGTACTTCTTTCTGTATTTGTGTTAGTTTTTTCTAGCTAATAATTATGGTAAATGAAAAAAAAAATAATATTTATAAACACCAGCTGAACATTGTTAAAGCCTTAAAGCTTTTAGGCTTTTTGTGTAAATGCAGAAAATAAAATCATGAAATAAATTTATACAAAAATAAAATACCTAACAAAAATGATGATTTGATTTTTCAACTTAGATTTTAACAAATCAAAATATGTATCTGAAGTTTATTAAGCCTTACAAACCTGATTTTATTTTTCTTCTTAAGTTTAATGAAGTTTACTTCTTTAGAATCGTTTTTACATTTATCATTTACCATTTAAAAGATGATTGTTGCAGCGAAAATTGTCACGGAAATAAATGGAAGCGCCCGCTTTCACTCAAGTATGAAAAAATGAGAATACACATGTGTAAGTGATGAGCACCACATGTATCCACGAGTATGAATCAAACTTGATTGATAGAGGGCGCTGATTCGCATATGCTTCAAACTTATTGATAGAGGGCGCTGAGTATGGATCATGCTTTATTGATAGAGGGCACTGCCCATCAGTTTCTAGTAAAATTTGACATTTCAAACTAAACTTTAACATTTCAAACAAAAACATTTAGAAATTTCTACAGCTGAAAGAATGAGCGAAATTAAACAGAAAAAACAAACGCGAGGCACAAACAAAAAGCGATTGTGCTACGATAAAAACTCCAGCAAAAACTGCGGCTGAGAGATAGCGACAATGTAGATTTCGTCGGGAAATGTAGGCTCAAAAAAATTCATATTCTCTAATCGTGTAAAAATACAAAAAAAAAAAAAAACAGGGAACCGAGAGATCGCGAGAGTGTAGACTTCGCCAGCAACTTAAGGCACAACAGAATTCGAATTTCATTGAAAAACCACTCGCAAAGATTAATGCGGAGACGCAGCATGAATAGCAAATGAGTTCACTAAGCCAATAATTGCATCATCACTCATGCCATTGAGTCCCGACGAAGGTACTCAGATTATACACCACCAGGCAGTCATTGAGGTGTTCGAATACCCAGCTTCTCAACGAATGAAAAGGGCAGAAGATTCACTTCAAAATTTGCCTCAAAATCTTTCCTATGTGGAAAGAAAACAAACAACTCGCATCAGCACAACAAATCGTAGACGAGATTTGCCAAGTTTCTAGTCAAGCTCTTAATATTCACGAGTTCTAAGACCGGCATGCGGCAAATTTTCCACCTGTTGTGATCATACATACATAATTTTTTTTTATGATGATGATTCTTATAATGATGATGATGGTAAGATTATAATGATAATGATGTAGCAAATAAATTCGTATTATTTGAGTATGAATCTTTTGCTGAAGATGATGATTTTCCAAAGGGCGTTGCATGCATTGGTGTGGTCGCTGTGGCGTAGTGGTAGTGCTTTGAACTGTTACGCAGAGTGTTCGGGGTTCGAATCTCGGCACAGGCAAAATCTGAAAGTAGAAAAAATTATTTTTCTACACGGCACCACCTCTTGGCAGGCAACGGCAAGGCTGCAAGAATAAAAATTGCCTATGAAAAGCTTTTCACTTCGCCGTTTGGATTCTGCATTAAACTGTAGGTCCCTTTCATTCACGTACAAATATAACACACACAACATGAGCGGATGCGAAAAGCTCCGCCTAGGCCCTCCATGGGCTGTTGTACCATTAAAAGTAAAGTAAAGTAAGTTGCATGCATTGGAAATGCAAACGATCAAAATGAAATTAATCCAGATGTAGCACACCTGGGATCAGAGTATGATCAAACTGCACTATACACGGCTTATCGTTTACATAAATCAGCACATCGTTAAAAGTTCCTTCGGCCATTGTCTGTAATGTCTGCGATAGACTTTATATAAGATTACTAAACCTAACATAAAAACCCAAAACCGAATACAACCATTATGCTCTTATTACTTATAATAATGGTGGTGAGGTGAAGTAACGTAAGTAATAAAATGTCACTTCCCCGTAGATAAAAGTAGTGCCAGTTATAATACAACATCCCACCACATACAACTGAACAGCATGCTTTTGTTTGCAAACCAGAAAAGTAAGGGCATTACTAATGAGATTCATAATATATTTTTACAAAAAAATGGATCCGGTAGGTGGCGTTGGCGTAGAGATATTTTGAAACACTTTAATTATGGTCTGATTTATCTCATATTCAGAATATATTATTGTCGAATAGGTCATTCAGCATCCAAATCACCGTTAAACATGCAAACAAAAGATAATGCAGTATGTAATATCAGAAAACATTTTGTTAGGAATGCGGTCTTTCATTCCTTTATTCCTTTTTCATTAAACCTAAAGACAACGCATGGTTTAATGCGGCTTGCAGGCAAGCAGCCAGGTCCAAAGAGGTCGCTTTCAGGAACTGGCAATCCAACAAGAATGCCAATACTGAACAAATGCGTAAACATTAAAGAAGTCGCTGTAAAGAAACTCTAAAGCGCGAAAAGTTGCTACACGAACAGCGCCTGAGGTACAAAGTCTTACAATTCCATAGGGGTGATAAGGAGTTTTGGTCATTTGTAAAGAGAGTAAAGAAACAAACGACTTCGTCAATACCAACTATTTTTATAGGTTGCTATGGATCGCCTTGTTACTTGCTCGGTTGATAAAGCGAACCTTTTAGCTAACATTTTCGCTGAGAATTCTTCTCTGCCAGCTAGCGATCAAACACTGCCCGTTATCGAATCTGTATCTTGTGCTATGCCTGAGATACATTTTCGAGATCGAGTACATACTGCATTATCTATTGTTTGCATGTTTAACGTTAATTTGGGTGCTGAATGATGGCATTCCAGTCCATGTATTGCGAGCTCGTGCGACAACCTTGGCGCGACCGTTCCGCAATCTTTTCAACATTTCATACACAACTGGTGCATTTCCGTCATGCTGCAAGGTTGCCAATGTCTAACCAGTTCCTAAAAATGGCAAGACTACAGACCCTGCGAACTATCGCCCCATCGTAATCTATTGCTTAATGACCGCCAATACGGTTTCCGTCGAAATCGCTCTACGGGCGATCTCATGGCGGTCCTCACCAAGCACTGGTACCATATTGTCCATGACTTCGGTGAGAGCAAGGCGGTTGCTATGGATACTTCAAAAGCTGTTGACAGATTGTAGCATAAAGCACTGGTGTCAAAACTGATTGCGCATGGGGTCGGGAGTAACTTCACACGATGGATCACGATGAAAATGAAAAAGCTGGTAAGAGAATCTCTGTCTGCACTTACAGTTACATCCAAGGAATTATTTTTAATAGATAGATAAGTTCTAATAAATAAATAATGTATTGATAATCCAAAAATTTTTGTTTTTTTAACTTGGAATTAATTGATAATATATTTTGCAAAGTAATAAATTTTTAGGTATATTAATAATATGTTCCGTGGCACCCCAACTAGTTCCTAGTCAAATTCACACTTATTGTATTCATATATATTGAATACATGATGCCGTCAATATTATTCATCTGCACTAAACGGGAAATTCCTGAATTAATTTCTTTTTTTTTTAATGGATGCGTAATAATTGACATTAAATAATTTTCGCAAAATAACAGGCAGTGACAGCTAATTGTCATCGGTGCGTTACACGCCACAATTCTAAGCAGTCGTTACGCCGCAATTCTGTTCTCATTCTACCTTTTGAAACCACGCTTCACGTACTTCCACTACCATCATGGGTTTGTTTACTGGTTCACAATAGATTACAGAACTATTTTCGGCAATTCTTAGGTTTGATACTTATGACCTTATCGTATTGGCCTAAGTAATTCCTCAAACAAAAAGGCCAACCATTTCAACAAAGACCTAAACCCATTGGTTAAAAAAGTTCTTAAAAAAATGATGAGATAGTACGCTATATAGCAACTCTGAAAATAATGTCAAACTAAAAAAACGTGCGACAGCAGGATTTGTTTTGAATTAGATTTACGATTTATTTTTGTCTACTGCGATATATCTTGCAAAACTATGGGCGGTAATCACAAAAAGAACTTGCGTACTGAAAAGGCGAAAGTAAAATTGAAAGGTGCCAAGTTGCCGAAGGGGCTCAATGTCACCAAAACTGATTTTAAAGTTCGCAAAATTACGATACGCGATCAATTGAAAGAGTCACAGTTTGTGGACGGGCGACGCCAAGTTAACCTGAAAGAGACGTTATCACGGCTGAAACACCATAGCTCGAATTTTCGCTTGGAAGCGTTAAGAAATTTGAAAGAAGCTATTGCAGCCAGTCATTCCGGTATCATAAGCCAATTGAGTGAAATTATTCAGGGCATTTCGGCGATATGTCTCGACGTGGAAAAAGAACCGCGCCGTGAATCCTTCAAAACGTTAAGTGCACTGTTGGGTGCACTACAAACGGAAGTAGTTGCTCCATTTTTTCATGTCATATCCTCATATTTGCGCTGTGCGATGACACACATTCAACCGACACTGCAGGAGGATTCGTTGCTCATGCTCGATGTGCTCCTACAACATGTGCCACGCCTCGTGGCAGCACATAGTGCAAAAATATTTCAAAATTTCCTTGAAATGATATCACGTGTACGCGCCGAAGGTGATCGCGCTGGACGCACTCTAACTGTCAATATGGGGCAAAAGCAAACGACGATTAAATGGCGCTTCAAAGTACTGCAACGTTTGCAGCAAATGCTGCAGACACTTGCTGAGCACAATAGACGCAATGTGCTGGAG
The DNA here is from genome assembly GCA_958295655.1 of Palloptera scutellata. Classification (NCBI taxonomy): domain Eukaryota; kingdom Metazoa; phylum Arthropoda; class Insecta; order Diptera; family Pallopteridae; genus Palloptera; species Palloptera scutellata. The sequence goes on from OY282449.1 coordinate 97,729,566, forward strand.
GCTTCAGGTGGAAGTGATGGTGGTGGAAAAAAGTACACAACATATACGTTCAATGTTAAGGAATTGCAATACTTTTCACTGATACGTTCCTATGCAACTTCGACGCAGAATGTTTGCGATCTCTCAGCAATATTTAATCGTTCGGTGGGGGCGAGCGCTGCAAATGCAACACTCAATACCGATAACAATACTGTAGATGAAGCAGATTTCATTTTACGAAATTATGTAGAGCACTTAATGCCGCTATTGCTGGAAGCATGGCTTGAGGTGAGGCCACAAGAAGCTGCCGCCGGTGCACATGTTGTCCTATCACATGATGCAGCAATCACGCTGAAAGTTGTTTTGGAAATCATAGAAAATCTTTGGTGTTTGGTGGAATTGCACGAGAAGCAAGTAAATAATCATGATTTAAGCAATTGGTTCCAAGAGGAATATGCCGATCTGTTTGCTATTAATTTTCTACTCACCAGCTTTCCCTATCAGCAAAACGATACGACCAAAGGTAAGTGGAAATAGAATATGCCACTATGTAACAATACGGAAACTTTAAAAAATAAATTTGTTTTGCAGCTACTAATTCGGGTAAAAAATCAAAGAAACTCAATACACCCGATGCCGGGGGACAGTATTGTCAGCCACAGAACCTCAGTCTTACGCATCTGATGTGTCGTTTCTTTGCGCAACATCGCATGGACCAGCAGCGTTCCAAATTTTCTACGCTTCTGCAATATCTGAATACTGTTGTCAACAACCTTAAAATACACTCATCCGAAAGCTATCGCCACTTGGAAACTGCATTGAGAGCTCACCTACTTAAGAGAGGCATAGAATTGTTGCAGATAAATAACACAGAAATGTGTCTTCTTCTGCGCTCTACCATTAAAGCCTTCTTGAAAAACCAATTTTCGCATAAGGACGCCACAACAAACATCGTTGGCATTTCGGCGAAAGTGCTCATCTTACTTTGTGACATCATGCAAACGCCTAATTTATGTGAAGCATATGGTGTTCAAGAATTTGTTGACTTTTTAGAGTATCTTCCACAGCTGTTACTCAAACCTACCATTACCGAAGCTGCCCTTATATCCATGTCCAATTTGGGAAAACAAAAGAATGAAGTTTTCTTGAAGGCATTGGAAAAAATGATTATACCGGTTATAGAGAATATACAAAAAATGCAAGTTGTAGGCGCATGCAATGCATTCGAAGGCAAGAGACACATCATGAACTTATTCTATTGGACCGATAAGCAATGGAGCTCGGAGCAGCTTAAAGATTTAATTAAGAGAATCGAGGAAAACATTTCCGATAAACGTATTGTGGGTTATTATAAGTTTATATTGGAATAAACAATTGAAAGTTTATTGAAAAAAAAACGCAAGTCTTATTATTCCGGGACACGTAAGAATAAAAAACTTTTTATCTTAATGATTAAGCAGCTACTGTGTCAGCTTCCGTGTATAATTGCAAATAAATTTATGGCCTTCATTCATTTGCCAAAAGTTATTTTATTAAGGCTTACGTATATAACCTGAAAGGGACGTTATCACGGCTGAAACAAGTTCATACATATAAAAATAATCTAGGCTTTTCTCTTCTTCGGCTTGAAACGATCCAAAACAGTTGGCTTGCTTTGCTCCTCCAAAGGTATGTAGTCATCTGTGGCAACTTTGTGATCCTTGATAATTTCTTTTTTGGCTTTGCGCACTTCATCGATGAATTCCTAAAGAAATATGATTTAAAATTAATAAATTTCAAAGTTCAATTTAAAGCACTTACTTTTCGTTTCAAATCCTTGACAATTTGTTTATTTCGCGCCGCTTTCACGGTGCCACCACGCCCCTTCATCTTGTGACGTGATGTGAAGTTGATTTCCGGTGGCTTCACAAAGAACAATGATCTCTTGGCATCGACCTTTTCCTGGAGCGTGGGGGCATCAACCGCAGCAATCTCGTTAGGATCCAAAGTGATGAGTTCTGGTGGGATTTTCTCCAGTAAAGCATGTACTTCATGCTCACGACGCTGAGATTTCGTTTGAAATGGATTATCTTCAAGCGCATCGTAATTCGGTTCACCAGAGCCCGGCACCAGCAGTGATTGAAAACCCTTTGCAGTAGCAACGCCGAGTATGTCCTCGTAGGAACAAAAACGCATACCATGAACAAAAGCATCGCAGCACTGTCGTAAATATGGAGTTTTCGCATGTTCTCCCAGCAATAAATTTGAATATATTTCACAATAATGACCCTGCGAAAAAGCCAAAACGCCTCGTTGTGATACCTCCACTTGATTGGCAGGTAAACGCAGCGCATATGTCGCCAGCGGGCCACTTAAAGCTCGCACATCCCACACCTTTATCTTGCGATCTAAGCCTGCCGTAACCATGTGTATTCCTTTCGGATCCACAGTCAAAGCAGACATCGGAGTCGAATGACAAAGAAGCGTCGCCAGTGGCTCCCGAACTTTTGGTGACCACATCGTGACTACACCTTTTCCACCGCCTATACATAGCACGCCATTACCGGGATTATTTCGCATAATGCGTATATCGCCGAGACGTGTATTAAAATTACCAACTAGCTCACCAATGGAGACATCTAGCCACGAAACATAACCATCACTGTTGGCAGTGGCGAGTAGGAAGTGATATGGTAGGAATTCCATGCGGTTCACGCGGTACAAGCGTTTCACTTTATGCAACTGTGTACCTTGATTATCGTAAATGTGCACATAGTCTTTCTGTGCGCAAGCCAACATTGTATTAACATGCAGCCAGGACACATCGGCTACCTCCTCCATGACATTTATTTCGCATAGCAACTTTTTCGTAACCCAATCGAATGCAGCGACATGACCACGTCGCCCGCCAAGCAGTAAATGGCGGCCGTTTTTAGTGTATCGCATTGAGTAGGGCCCAAACTCAAGATTCAACTTGAAATGCTTAGATGCTGCTAATATGTCCACCTGAAATGATTTAATTATTTAAGTGCATAAATACTTTGCAACGAGTTTAATGACTTCTACATACATTTTTAGCGATTTCTGATTGTCTGTATGATGCCGTAATCTCTTCCTCATCGGGCACAATAAAACCTTGTTCCTCCTGGAGCAACAACTCGGTCCGAGCTGCCTGCTCTGTTGCATAGTCTATATAGATTTCCTTTCTTTGCTCTTTCTCTTTGAAGAATTTTGTCTTTACCCCGTCTATGTTTACTTGCTCGCCACGTGAATACTTATCCATCAACTCTTTGGGAACCTTTTGTTTGGCCACCTTGACCTTATTCCCTTGACCAGGTTTTCTTTTATTTTTGAAATGTCTTCTGAGTGGTTTCTGTGTTTTCAGATTAACTTTTATAATATCTGTATTGAACTTTTGATGCTTTTTTCCTTTTATTTTGATCTTCTTGACTTCACTTTCACCGACAGGCGATTGGAAGTAACGCTTCGGTGCGGCATTATTTCGCCTTGGTAGATTCACTTTGTGATTTTTTTTGACGGCTTCCTCAGACATTTTTCAACCGTTTCTAGTTATTTTATATTAAAGTAAAGTTCTCTGTCACAGATGCACTAAAAAATAAAAAACAAATAAGCATCAAAACGTGCTCACGACAATACTGACAGTTCAAAGACCAACTGTTTGTTATTGGGTTGATTTTCAGTGTACTATTTTAGTACTCACTTTAGTACTAAACCTAAATAGCAATGGTAAGATATCAAAGAATATCTGATTTGCTAGTTATTATATAGTTATTATTACGATGCACAATAACTGAAGAGCGGGTTGATTTTCAGTGTACTATTTTTGACTCACTTTAGTACTAAACCTAAATACTATAGCTCACAATGGTAAGGAATCAAAGAATTTCTGATTTTCTAGTAAATTTTAAAGGTTTTTGATACAACCGACTGAAGAGCGCTTTTGGCTAGTATTTTTACTTTTTTTTAATGGAATAACAGCCCATGTAGGACCTAGGCCGAGCTTTTCGCATCCACGATATATATTTAAATGAATGAAGATGCTAAATTCGAAGTGAAAAGTTTGCAATTTTTACTCGTGACGTACCAGTAACCAGTGACTGCCAATTTTAATACCCTATTTTTGATTCACTCGATTAGATTTTAACCCTCCATGTAGTAGTTAGAGACTTAATATTTGCGCTCCGGAGAACACAGGCTTTCGCCAGATTAATTTTCTCAAAATTCTGCATGTTTATTAAAATCATTGTATGTATATTAATAACCTATAGTTACGTAAATTTGAACTTGAATTTTTAGAGTAAAATTTACCGAGAAAAGGTTGTGAGTAGAATACGACATTTTGTAGGTGGAAGACACATCTTAATTGACTTTGAGTGTGTTTATTGATAATTTATTTAAGAATTTATAATATCCCAGTCAGAATATTTATTATGTTTACTTATTAACGAAATATTTATCTTTGTAAGTCTTGTAAGTTTTATTTAAATTTACTTCTAAGAAATCAAGTCAAAAAATTTGTTAGTTTCTACTATTATTAGACAGCATACGAGTATGAAAAAGCAATTTGACTAATTTCCATGCATAACAATACTATTGGGGAGTTGACAAGGTGTCTTATTCGGTATCACATCCTCTCAATTATCGTAACTTCTCCCATTTCTCATATAAAATTTTAGGACTTTATAATAATTCGACTAAATAAGACAACTTGTGAATACCCCATGTTTTACGTTGACGAGAGTGTTAATAAATGTAAGTTAACAATTAATAAAAACAAAAGAAGAATTAGACTTATATTTTCTCTCACCAGCGTAATTCTACGTCCACTGTGATGCTCTTAGCGAAGCTGTGTAATTTTTAGAAGATTAAACTATTACACAAACAAATTAATTTAGCAAATCGTTTTACTTAAAGATCGATGTTGTCCATAATCCTTAATTTTTATTTTTTAGTATTACCAGTACAAAACGCCCTAAATCTCTGGAGATTGAGAGAAAAAGGCATGTTATGAATGACGCACTCAATAGTGGTCTCCAATCAATCTCCGAGTGGTGTGTTTCAAATAGAGTTGAATTCAATGCGCGTAAGGCCCAATGTTGCCTGTTATCTCACAAACGAGATTCTCAATCTTCTAGTTGTTGCGGATTCAGCTTTTCTTGATGTTCTGGGTATGTCCATCCAATGTGGCGCTCGTTGGAATAACAAGCCAAGTGCGGTGTAAGAAATACTTCACTCCGACTGATCTTCGTATGATCTACACCACATATATCCGTTCCAAAATGGAGTATAGTTCGCATCTATGGACAGGAGCTTCACGAACACAACTGGAGTTCCTGTTTTCAACTCCATTGACTTCTTAGAACATCGTATAAATGTGGCTTGCGTGACTATTTTCTATCGTTAATGGTAGATGCGCAATTCGACGATTGGTATGACCTTTACAATTCCTTCTTACTTTTTCCCCCTCGCTTATATCTATCTACCTTCCTCAATCAACACAATGCTACCTGTATGTTGATAACTAGTAAAAAATAAAATATCGTAGAATAAAATAGTGGTGAACTAAGAAATTTATTTGGTAAGACTGATCATTATCATATTTTAGTACACTCATTACACTCATTTAGTAGATATATCAGATTCAATACATAAAACTACAACTGTGTAGTAAACTGGTATCGCCGCTACTGCGCTCTTTAACACACTTTTTTTACTCTTGTGAAAATTTTTCGGTTTTCCTTTTTCAATAAGCGTGGCTGGCCAAAGTAACAAAAGGTAAGTAATATTAAGGAAAACTAATTAAATTAAATTGGAAAAACGCTTGGATATTGGTACATACAAGTTTTTCAGAAGTGCAACATATAAAGTTGAGAAAAATATGCGCTAATTATATTAGAAAAGTGTAAAAACGGTAAAGCAAAAAAAGTTTTCAGGTGCTTCGAGCACATATTCGCGTATTCGTTTAATTTAATTTTTTTTTGGGTTTTTGAGCGTGTTTTTTTTGTTGCTTCACTTTGCCATTTATTTTCTACCGCTCTCTCGCATTTGGCAATAAATGCATTCGAAAGACGGGGACAACTAGCTATTATCGGTTGCCGCCGCAAAACGGAAAGCAAAATGGAGAAGAGGTAAAAAATACTTAAGGAGATGAGTTAGAAAGAGAAATTGATGAATGTGTCCGTAAAAGAAGAATCAAATTTTTGACAAAAATGTCGGGAAAAGTGTGAATGAAAAACGATTTTCATTCGGTAGAGTTAAAATAAAGAAGTGCAATTAAAAGTACCACTGGAGAAATTGCGTTAAAAGTCATTTAATTTTGTTTTGCTGTTTCTTTAGTTAGTTTGCAAAATATTTCCTTTAATGTGCGTTATAATAGAATATCATAAATAAAAATAATATGTATTAAAGAAAAAGTGAAATGATGGTCAAGTTCTCTATCTAATTTTGGTTTCGTGTGCGGGTTTTTTTTTTTTATCATTTCTTACAGAAAAATGAGCAGCTCCGAGGAAGTCTCTTGGGTCACCTGGTTCTGCGGTCTGCGCGGCAATGAATTTTTTTGCGAGGTGAGTGAGATGTGACCTTTTCTCTATACAATTTAAAATTTCAATTAAAAATATTAAATTTGTTTAGTATTTCGCACATAATTGTTGTCTTCCGTGATCAATATTTTTTGTTGTTATCTAATCAAACTATTTGCCGCCCTAGTACAACTGTACGCTTCCCCTCATCTAATTCATATTAAATTCAATTGGCAACCAAAACAAATTCCTTTGGTTACCACAGAAATTTGCATGTTTATGTTCTTTTCTTCTAAAACGAATATTTTGGAAGAATGGTACAGGAATATGGGAAAAAGTGCACGGAGTTATCTATCAGCCATCTGGCATTTTTGCTTATATTTTATGTTAATTAACTTGAGCAACGGCATTTGCACTGATTTCCTGAGTGATATTGCAAAATTAACTTCTACGTCGTCACCGTATACTCAGTAGCAGTTGTAGAATTAATTTACTATGTGAAGTTTCTCTAGATCCCAGTAGAAAATATTTACTGGAACACACGATGTAATGCTATTAATAACTTTAACGTTGCCTTAAAAGACAGACATTGTCTTCATCTTCACCTGATATGGTTACGGGGCATAGTAACATTGACGGAAACTCTACTCTCTACAGCAGAGCGAAGAGGAGGAGGAGGAGACAATATCTTTTCTGCAATTGTCCTGCTTTAGCAACACGTCTTCACAAAACTTAAAAAAACATTGAAAGACTCACTCAACTATGTTCCTCTGATATCAGAGATGTGCTAATCTTCATCGAAAATACAAAATGTTTTAAATCGGGTAGGTCAGGAGTGAAATACTAGCCCCATAGGTTATTACAGTGGACGAATTGGTCTCAGTGTTGTTCTTTTCGAAGAGCCCCAAAAACTTACTCTGTTCATTTTGAAAGTCTTTCGTCGACATTATGAACTAAAGCAAACTAAATTCGACATTTCCATTGTACTGTGATTGCAGATACGAGACCCCATATTCCTTAAAATGTTAAAAAACATAATAATATTACAGTATTTGCCTTTTTGAATGCAGCAAATGGAAAATTAAGTCAACTGATAACATTGAAATTTTTACCAGTAGTATCGAGCGATCAAAAGGTCTATCTGCTTCGTAATTCAAAAGTAGTGTGCAACCCTGACGATCACAAAAAATGTGAAATTATTGATGTCTGAAATAATACTGACGTTTCCAATCCCGATATATTTTTCTTTCTCCAGGTCAGAAGATAAATTTGTATCTGGAAATCCTACCCAAGTAGTTTCTGCAGCTCTGGTGTATGACATTATCTTGTCAAAATTACTAAAAAAATACTCGAAGTTTCTACTCAGGTACTGATTGATGCATGTACTCGGTAAACATCAACTTTATGCCTCAATGACTCTTGAAATAAATTTGATTGTCGGAAAAGGTTACGCCGACAAAATTTCAAACCAAATTTCAAGTTGAAGGTTCATGCTTTCAATTAAGCTCTATTTTTTATTCAACTCGTTCATGTTAGGCGTGTTTACACTTTTTTTTTTAACTTTTTAAACCCAGTTTTTGAGTTTTCTGGTGGATGACTAACAATATGATGAATAAATATATTATTTTTTCGCGGAAGTACAGGGTGACAATAAATAAGTGTAAAAATTATTGTATGTAATTAAAAACGAAAAACAGACTGAAGAAAAAAATAACATAATGCATGAGAAAAAATATATTCAGACGGTTTCGAAGTGGCCACCCTTGGCGAGAATACCCAGCTTCAAACGCTTGTAAAAATTTTTGGCTTTGGGCCGTAGCTCCTCAATCTTTATTCAGCCTTATTTACGACGCAACGACTGCTTCAGGGGTTGCAAATTTGTATGACGTTTAGCACAGACTCTGGCCTTTAAACTTGACCATACGCTGTAAGAAAAGAGATGAAGAAAGACGCGAGTTCAATGATATCGAAATGTTGCTGGACAGGAACGAGGTCCGAAAATTCTTTGAAAGAATAAGACGCCTGACTAATGGTTTGAAGACCAGGGCCTCTTCCTGCAAGGATGAAGACGGAAATCTGGTGACAGATGTTCACGGCATAATGAGATTATGGAGGGAGCACTTTCCGCAGCTGCTTAATGGCGATGACGGCAATAATCTCGCCACTGCGGAATCCACGCCGGAAACCCCAATCAAGTACCGCCGGCTGACTATGAGGAGGTCTTAACAGCCATTGCTCGGCTGAAAAACAATAAGGCTGCAGTGCAGATGGCCTGCCTGTTGAGTTGTTTAAGACCGGAGGCGAAGAGCTCAAAAAACGCATGCATGAGCTTCTATGCAGAATATGGTCAGATGAAAGCATGCCAAGTGATTGGAACCTCAGCGTACTCTGCCCAATCCATAAGAAGGGTGATTCCACGATCTGCGCCAACTACCGTGGGATAAGCCTTAATATTGCATATAAGGTTCTATCGAGTGTACTGTGCGAATGACTAAAGCCCAGTGACTTCTTTAACCTTATGCTGGAGAAAATAATTCGAGCTGCGAATATCGACATCTCTGGCACTATCTTTTACAAGAGTGTCATGCTGCTAGCATACGCTGATGATATTGACATCATTGGCAAAAACGCTCGAGCAGTCAGTGCAGCATTCTCCAACCTGGAAAGGGAGTCTCGTGGAGCTGGTCTAGTGGTGAACGAGGACAAAACGAAATACCTTGTGTCAACAAACAAAGAGTCACGGCACGGCGTCTTGGACAAAATGTGACTGTTGACAACTATACTTTTGAAGTCGTCAAGGATTTCGTATATCTAGGATCCAGCATAAACACCAACAATAATGTCAGCCTTGAGATCAAGCGGAGACTAACTCTTGACAACAGGTGTTACTACGGGCTCAGTAGGCAATTGAGAAGTAGAGCCCTCTCTCGACCGACGAAAATAACGCTCTATAAGTCCCTCATCCTTCCCGTCCTAATGTATGGCGCAGAGACGTGGACATTGACCATCAATGATGAGAGGCTGTTAGGAGCGTTCGAGAGGAAGATACTCCGTAAGATCTACGGTCCAGTATGCGTGGACGACGTGTATCGAATAAGATGGAACGATGATCTGTATGAGCTGTACGCCGACACTGAGCGTATAAAACTCCAGCGGCTTCGCGGGCTAGGTATTGTTGAGCGAATGGAAGAAAGCGCTCCGGCTAGAAGGGTGTTTTATTCGAACCACGGTGGAGGAACACACAGAAGGGGATGTCTTAATCTCCGTTGGAAAGACCAGATACAGGGCAACCTGACTGCACTTGGCCTTATCAACTGGCGCCAGCACGCGCATAGTAGAGGTGACTGGCGAAGCTTCATAGAGGCGGCCAAGAGCGATCATCGGTTGTAGTGCTAGCTAAGTAAGTAAGTATACGCTGTAATCCATCGGATTGAGATCCGGCGAGTATGGTGGCAATTTTTGAGATGTGGTAAAATCAGGAGAATGAGCACTGCACAATTCTTGTGTCGTTCTGGCAGGGTCTTGTTGGAACGTCCTATAACACAGCCTTTCAAATTTCGCGGCAGTACACTTCTTGATGGATTTTGAAGTTTTGTTCCACAAAAATCAAGGGTGTCTTGCCAGTTGCGCAAATCCCTCCCCATACAATTACGGATTTTGGTGATGTTGAATGACGGTCCTTTGTTGACCGGCTTCTGCAATTTTTACGGTTATGCTCTTGTTCAACAGTAAACAGCTTTTTATCTGTGAAGACTATTTTTTTCCAATCAATTCCTGCTGCCCGACGATGAGGTAGGCGACATATTTGGAGATAGATGGAAACAGACGATTTTGTGATTCCTGGGAGTATTGACGGTGGGTTTTCTACCGCTTCCTGGAATATCACCTTTATGCCCCAGCTCCGTAAGCGTAACTGCCGGGCAATTTCACAATTGCGTTTGCCTAGCTGGTGCAATGCTATAATACCTAACCGATTATTGGACATCGTAAAATAAATAACTAAATGAAAACTAGACCACATTAAAATTAAATCAGATGTACTCTCGATTACGTAGAATAATACAAAAATGAAGAAAGTTGCATAAAAATTAAAATACTTTTTCTATAGCGCAAAGAAAGTTGTGTACACTTATTAACTATCATCCTGTATGTGTGTTTACGTGCAATATATACTGCTTTTAACTATTCCACAGACAAGAATAGTGTAAATTCTTTTTTAAAACGCAATGTGTTTTGGTTAACCTTAAATTAAGCGGAAGTGAATTCCAAAGACGCACAAAAAAACAAAAAATTTACGTTCCAAAATTGCATTGCTGTATTTGTTATGAATTAATTGTGATGATAGCAATGAACGAGTAAACCGCAGTCGTCAAAAGGGATATAGGGGTTTCTTGCTACACACACACAGTCACAATCAGCAAACAGTTCACATCCATACAAAATTGTAGGTATCAAGTAAATTTTGGCTAGCAGCAGACTTGGATAAAATATTAAGTTGCCTATAATGATCGCAGTATCGCATAGATACTGCCTATAACACTGAAGATATGGTGGACTAACCACGGTGAGAGCTCTGTTAAATAAGATACCGATATTCTTTGCAGAGTCTATAAAACTAAGCACAGAGTTGTTTACTCTTATCCTATCTAAGTGGTCAAGATTAAATTCTTTCCTCTAAATGACAATACACTTGCAAACCGTTCATGGAAGCTCATTAACTCATTAACAAGTCTTAAGTCAGAATAGAGACACTTTATGCAAGAATCGATAGAGTCAAGAGAATAGAATATTGCAGTACTTAATTGTTTTTAGTAAATCGTTAATATAGAGGACGAAAGACAAAGGACCAAGGATTGATTGGCCAAAGTTTCTGTTATATCTAATGCCAGATTAAAGTTCAGCTATTATTGAATGCATATTTACAAAAGAGTTAATTTGAGTATGCATTATAAGAAGTTAGATCGAAAAAATCGGATATCTTTAAATTGTCCTAGCATTGAAATCCCTTATGCAAATAAAAATATGTAAACAGTTTTGAAAAGAAAATTTAGTTTCTGATAAAATGATCAATGAAACTAATTTGTTTGTTGTTTTTTTTACAGAATTCGGACAGCTTTTCCGGTATGCCTGTTATTAGCGCCTTTACTGTCATTTCTGAGACTCTCTTGGCGGCAGCATTCCACTTATTTCTAAAATCATCCATGGATTTAGCTTCTTTGTTTGTTGTCTTTAATGTTCTTTTCACTAGAACCCAATATCTCTCGATAGGTCGAAGTTCTGGGCAATTTGGTGAGTTGGCGATTTTTGGTACCAATTTGATATTTTGGTCTTCGAACCATTTAAGGGTTACTTTACTGTAGTGGCAGGAGGCTAGATCAGGCCAAAAGCAAGTAGATACATTGTGCTTTCTAATGAAGGGCAGCAATCTCTTCTGGAGGCACTTCTTCACATAAATTTCGGCGTTAACAGTGCCACTTGTTACGAAACTTTTACTCCTTAGCCCACAACTACAAATCGCTTGCCATACCAGAAACTTCTTCGGGAACTTGGACTTTTGTTTTGTCCTAAATCTTTCCTCAACTCCTGCTCGTTCCTTTGCGGTGTAAAACTCTTGACCAGGCAATTGAGAAAATTTAGACAACACGTATGTTTCATCGTCCATAACACAGCAATCTAATTTTTGGAAAAAATCTGTCTTCAACTCTTAGCTCGGCTCTGGGCTACCAAGTTCTTAGTAGCGTTCCTGTCGGGTGCTGACTGCCCTTTGTATGTTTTAGGGTCCGCATCTTTTTTAATTTTACAAACTAAAAACTCACTGCAACTCGCTTTTTCCGCCAATTTTCGATTAGACAACGCAGCTGGATTCTTTTCTAAGAGAGCAACGACTTTCTTCGCCTATTGTGGAGACACGAAACCGCATTTCCTTCCAGACCCATATTTTCTAGCAACTGTTAAGTCTGTATTAAATTTTTTAAGAATCTTTCGCCTTATTTGCAATGATTTTCTGACTCCACTGCGGATTTTCTCGAAATAATTCAACAAATAAACCGCGTCTTTCCACTTCCGATGCCATGACTCAACTAAAAGTTCACAAGTCAGAAAACATGTGATTCTGATTTCATCAGAATTACTCAAAAGCAAAGCCTACTGTTTGAATTTTTTCATTCACTGCTTTGGTCATCCACTGCTTTGGTCTTTCAAAGATATCCGATTTTTTCGATCTCAATCCTTAAGTTCCAAGATTTTGGATAGAAAGGCTAAAATAGCTATAAGTCTGAAGTCATCATTAGATTTGTTTACCGGCAGGTCAATAAAATAAATCGTAGGCATTTGAACTTTGTTTGGGGTGGCCCTTCTGTAATGGTACAACAGCCCCCGAAAGGGCTAGGCCGATCTTTTTTCATCCATTCATGTTGTAGGTTTTATATTTTTGTACACCTGAGTAATGGTTTTAAAATGATTAAATTAACAATGCCAATTGTCAACAATTTTAAAATTGTTAAACAAAAGTGTTACAAAAGTAAGTAGTTAAACAATTTTCTAAATCAGTTCTTTCATTACTTTCGAATGAATCAATTTTAGAAGGACTTACACATTTAAGTTCATATTAATTAAGAAAAATGATATACTAGTATGTTTAGAAATAGCGGGGTTTTTTTTAACTTGATAACGTTCTATCCTGAAGTTGTAACCAAACAGTTTTAACCATTCATTAATCATGATTTCGAATTTCGTCAAACCATTTAATCTATCATATTATACTATGTGTTTTCTAAAACTATTTTTTTTTTAATTCTTTAAAATATTTATATTTCTAAAAAACAAAAACAATTTTAATCTTAGGTGGATGAAGATTATATTCAAGATAAATTCAATTTAACTGGATTAAATGAACAAGTACCGAACTATAGACAAGCGCTAGATATGATACTCGATTTAGAACCAGGTATGTAAGGAAAAGCTTAACATGTTTGTCTTGTAATTATATAGCTAGAAGATTCAAATGATTATTATTTCTGTTTCTTTTTTTGTAGAGGATGAGCTGGAGGATAATCCATTGCAATCGGATATGACGGAACAGGCTGCTGAAATGCTTTACGGCTTAATACATGCACGTTACATTCTTACAAATCGCGGTATTGCCCAAATGATTGAGAAATATCAAACTGGTGACTTTGGACATTGCCCACGCGTTTATTGTGAAAGTCAACCAATGTTGCCGTTGGGTGCGTAACATTTAGCTTAGACAAGCTTTACACATTTATTTTAGTTGCATTTAAAAATCTAGGATTTTGCTTCGAGACAATTAGGATTTTCCAATCTTGAAAGGGGTTTCCCATAGGCCACTGATCTGGAACGATAGTTAGTATGTTTTGATTGCAACTATTCTATAGTTGCACTTATAAACTACTGTTTTTAAAAAAAAAAACAAAAAAAAAAAAATGAAAAGGAAATAAGAAAAATTTAATTAAAATTACAGTAGGTCGCTGTGGCGTAGTGGTAGTGCGTTGGACTGCTACGCAGATTGTCCAGGGTTCGAATCTCGGCACAGGCAAAAGAAAAAATAATTTTTCTACTCGGCACCACCTCTTGGCAGGCAATGGCAAACCTACAAGAGTAAAAATTGCTATGAAAAGCTTTTCACTTCGCCGTTCGGATTCGGCATTAAACTGTAGGTCCCTTCCATTCATGTACAAATATAACACGCACAGCATGAGTGGATGCGAAAAGCTCGGCCTAGGCCCTCCATGGGCTGTTGTGCCATTAAAAAGTAAAAAGTAAAGGTAAAAATAATTTTACATTAAATAATTTTTCTACATGGCACCACCTCTTGGCAGGCAATGGCAAACATATGAGAATAAAAATTGCCTATGAAAAACTTTTCACTTCGCCGTTCGGATTCGGCATTAAACTGTATGTCCCTTCCATTCATGTGCAAATATAACAAGTACAACATGAGCGGATGCGAAAAGCTTGGCCTAGGTCCTTGGGCTGTTGTGCCATTAAAAGTAAAGTAAGTAAGTAAGTATTTCAAAATTAAAAAATTAAACACCTTAAAAGTTCATATTCAGAAATCTTGTTAGATTCTCTGTTTAGACTCCTATGAAGCTCCAAAAAAGTTGTTGCTTTTGTCCCTTCTAAAACTGAACTCGGGTTTATTTTATGATGCCTCCTGGTTCGTGGACTGCAATGTTTTGAAGAAATCTGAATTGTCGTATCCTATTTCAGACTCAAAAACCCGAATCTGATATACGCAATCAATAACTCAAAATGGCGGGTCGATTTGTTTTAATTCGCACATCTTTTTACATGTTTTCTATCCGCTTTAACTCATTTTGACATCTGATATAAAATTTACCGACCTCAAAACTCTATACATAAATTCGAATTATGACATTTTTATGAATAGCTAAATTTTTTAAGGCTGTGAAAGGAAGAATTGAGGAAATGGGAACACCTTATGTATTGAAGAAACCGTAAAAAAAAAGTTGTCTTGGAAAATTTACGTTTTCATATTAGTAGTCCACAGTAGAAATGCCATCGGAATCTAATAGTTTGTCTCGAAGCAAAATTAATCATTTTAAAATATAATTCTGTTTATTTTCTAAATCTCTTTTGCGCAGGTCTCTCTGATATACCTGGTGAGGCTATGGTGAAAACCTATTGTCCCAAATGTATTGATGTGTATACACCAAAATCGTCGCGCCATCATCACACGGATGGTGCTTATTTTGGTACAGGTTTTCCACATATGTTGTTTATGGTTCATCCCGAATATCGTCCCAAGCGGCCGACTAATCAATTTGTTCCAAGGTACTGGTGCATCTCTCAATCATACTCTTAATACCTTTATTTGCACAAACTTGATTACAACAAAACACGAACATTTATCTTTATTTCAGACTATATGGCTTCAAAATTCATAGCTTAGCTTATCAAATTCAGCTGCAGGCAGCAGCTAACTTCAAAATGCCACTACGAGCGGTAAATTTAAAATGAAATTTCCTTAAACAAACAAAACAAATGAAACATTAATATCGTTTTTCCTTTTTTCTTTTATTTTATTTTAATTTCCTCACAAAATTTTTTTTTTTTTTTGTTTGTTTTTGTTTTCACTTTTACATTTAAAAATTTTTTTTTTTATACACGTTACAAAATTATGACATTGAAAAAAACAAGAAAAATTAATAAAAAAAAAAAAAAAACAATTAAAGCAAACTTAGAAAATCCATTGAGAAGAAAGAAAAAAGAAACGATTTTATATGAAATACAACTCAATAACAAACAGAGCCAACAAATAAAAACACACACAAACTTGTATAAGCGAACAAACAGACTTAAAACTCAACCATGCCCACTTTAGCAACGAATAATAAACAACATACCGCAATATAATAGTGTTCCCATTCATGCATGTATTCCACCGCCACTCCAATTCTATTATTTACCCACCCTTGTGTGTAATTTCCTGTACATGAACATGAATACACTGAATACAGAAAGAAAAACATCAAGAATCATCATCATCCTTTCGCATTGGTTTTTTTTTTCTGTTTTTATATTATGGTTTATTGCGAGCATCATCATCACCATCATCATTCATTGAAAGTCATCATCGAAGTGCGCTGGTTTCTAACAACGTTTCGAAAGAATGAAAATTCAGAATCCATACCTGGATGTGTCCTCACACAGGCTTCTCTTGCTTGCACTTACTCAATTTCATCTCTCAAATACACAAATGTGAAATGTTTCTCTTTGTTTGTCATTAATAACAAAATTTTGTTGAAACTCAGTCTCAATTTGGATTACTGAAATACATGCTGCATATGTTTTATTTTGTTTTCATTCCTTAGGCCGTGGTATGTTGGTGTTCGCTGTTCACATGCGGACACATAACAATTTTTCCTCGGGCTAAGTGTCTGGTGGATACATTAAACTCATTGCAAATTTGATTTTGGTCGTAATGCAATTTTTTGATAATACTATTTTTTGCGCAATGGCAACATTAAATGGTATACAAACAGGCTTTAAACAATTTTATCAAAATGGAGAGTCAAGTTAAAAACATTTGCATCACATCGTGAATACCGCTTGATATGATGTATAGATACTTTTCACAGTTTTATAACGAAAATATCAATCCACTTTTAAAAATACATAAAAATATTTGCAGCCTTTTCTGCAAATGAAGAAATGATTTGTATATTTTCATACTATATTTTCATTACATTTTTGCTCCATTTTTTGTAAAATATCTCATTGCTACCGTGAATACTTGGCGTGCTCGGTTTTCATTTCACCGAGCACATCGTGTTTGTTGTGAGAGTGAGTAAAAACCCTCTCTTCGTGTTTGGTGCAACAACAATTTCATGGTGTTTGTCGAGCAAAATCTGGACATAACCAAGGCCATCCATCCATCTTGATAGAATTGATTGTTACCATTGCGAACAAAATATTATCAAAAACTGCATTTCAACCGAATCAAATTTGCAGCGAGCTTCAAGACTGAATACGAGAGAAAAATATGATGTGTCCGCCAAACAGCGAACACCAACATGTCCACGACCTTAGTATTTGCCCTTATCCCTCTCTCTTACTCTCTGACTATTCCATTCTTTCCAACCGCCCCCAACCTACCAACACTACCCCATTCCTTCCAACCGTTCCCTATCTACCACCTACCGCCCTCCATCTTTCCTATTGCTGTACGCGCGCATTTATAACAAACTTGCGTTGCGATTATTTTACACAACATTTTTACAACTTAGATTGAACAATAATAATAATTATTAATATTAATAAATCTTATAATTAGCAATAAAATGTTTAGTAACTAATTATTATAACTCAACAAAAAAGAAAGAATATTACAAAATACATGGAAATGAAATAATTAGAAGAAATCTTTTAAAAACAAAAAAAAACAAAAAAATTTGTGGTAAATTTGTTCATCATTATTGCATTTGTTCATCTTAATTTAATAGAGTTTTTTTCTTTTTTGTTTACGTTCATAAAATACACTACGCATTGTTTAAAATTAATTAATCTAGAAAAATGATTTTATGTTTAAACATTATTTTGTATAATTAACTAAAAAAAAAGAACAAAATGTACGCAAAACATTAAAAAAAAAAGAAGCAAATTCGTCTACCATAAATTACATTGTGTCCCTCAATTTGTGTTATCCTGGTTAGTATGCATTAGGTTGTTGAAACTACAATAATAACTTTCTAAATATGCTTTCGCAATAAAACTTCACATTTCAGGTTTAGAATAAAATGGTTATGGTTCTTTGATTTTTCAATCAAAATTGTAGAAAATTCAAAAATAGCGGCCATGCACGCTGAAATGATTAAATGAAATCCACTTGTTGGTCACATTAGCAAGATCATGCCATAGTAATGTGACAGACTAATTCAATGTTAAAATGCCAGAAAATAATCTTTTAGAATCCGTAGCACAATTCAAAAAAAATAATAGGTTTTTTAATTTAGTTTTTGACTGTTCACTATTTTGTAATTTTGAGAAATATTTGCTGTAAAACTGAATACCCAATAACAATGAATGAAGAAGATCAAATGGAACTGGGGTAGAATTTTTTTTTGGCGCAACCTAGAATACTTTAAGCCCATGGGAAAATATCTTGGCAGATGTGACTAATTTAACATAGTCAGGAATTACAGGCATTAACATTTTAGGGTTATTCTCGTTTTGAAAATACATATCTCTAGTCTGTGACTGTAAGAAGAAGGCGAATAAAACTAAATCGTTTAATGTTGGGTCACAGGCAATATCGGAATAGAGCGGAACGAATAAGCAGACGAGAGCCTGTTCAAATAGTTTCCATTCATATAACATGAACCTCTATCGTGGAATAGGAGATTGAATAGGTAGTTCAAGGAAGAAGAGATAGATATACCATAACTCTTTCTTCCGGAGCATTAAACTGTAAGTTCAACCATGTGATATCATATTGGACCGTTCTGAATCCCGTGTGTTCCTTGACAGCCTTACTTATTTTACTTTTAATGGCACAACAGCCCATGGAGGGCCTAGGCCGAGCTTTTTCTCATTCACTCATGTTGTGCGTGTTATATTTGTACATGAATGGAAGGGACCTACAGTTTAATGCCGAATCCGAACGGCGAAGTGAAAAGCTTTTCATAGCAATTTTTACTCTTGTAGGTTTGCCATTGCCTGCCAAGAGGTGGTGCCGTGTAGAAAAATTATTTTTTTTTTACTTTTTTTTTATTTTTTTTTATTTTGCCTGTGCCGAGATTTGAACCCCGGACACTCTGCGTAGCAGTCCAACGCATTACCACTACGCCACAGCGACCACTTAAACTAATTAACTAAGGCATGTCAAAACGCTGCTGGATTACTATAATAAGGAGGTTAAGGAGGATAGAGTGAAACGGCGCAAATTTCAATTTGTTATGAAAACTGAGAGAAAACGTGCTGTAAGACAAGAAATTAGAAATACATCGTTTGCAAAAAGAAAAATGCACCGCTTATTGTTTTTTTTTTCATTTATTAGACATTGATATGTAAAAGTTCGTAAGCTCGCAGAAGTTATAAATTGAGCGTTAAAGGACATAAACAAGTAACAAATAGCTTATTTCAACCAAATTGTGTAATCACATTGAGTTCGATCTCCTATTGCTACTATTTTGTATATTACTTAATGTCGAGACAAAAAAAGACCTTGCAAAGTTTTTGCTTCTATTGTAGAATTTTAAAAATTGCACTTTTCAAGTTTCTACCTCTTAAGGAAATGCATAAGAAAAACAACCCATTACTGCGAGCTTAACGGACACTTTTTAAAAATAGTTATAGAGGGAAGTATAACCAGTCCGATTCCAAATATTCTCATTAATTTTTCTAACGCGAAAAAAATTATTCTTTTACGAATAAAAAAAAAATTTAAGGATTTCTTTGAGTAAATTAAATGGATGCCATGGTTGTAATCATGCACTATAAATGTAATGATACCCAGTCTAAATCTAACGAATCTGAGTCAAATCATTACTTAATTTACTTTTAATGGCACAACACAGCCAATGGAGAGCCTAGGCCGAGCTTGTCGCATCCACTCATGTTGTGCGTGTTATATTTGTACATGAATGGAAGGGACCTACAGTTTAATGCCGAATCCGAACGGTGAATGGAAAAGCTTTTCATAGGCAATTTTTACTCTTGTAGGTTTGCCATTGCCTGGCAAGAGGTGGTGCCGTGTAGAAAAATTATTCCGTTCTACTTTTTGATTTTGCCTGTGCTGAGATTCGAACCCCGGACCCTCTGCGTAGCAGTCCAACGCACTACCACTACGCCACAGCGATGATTAATTAGCACATGCTAGAAATGGATTAGTATAATGATAAAACAGTGACCACAAATAACCTTGGTCATTATGTCTGTTAAGTTTTAATCGATCTCATGACCTTCATCCATATACTTATTATTGGTATATAGAAATCTAGTCGATTTCACAAAAGAATATTGCTCCTAATTGTACCATATTCTATAATAGCATATATAGATTCTTCTCAAGCCTTATGTAGAGTAGTTGAAAACCTTTATATAATTTGTAAAAGGAGCAGACACAGGAGCAACTTGAAATGTTGATGAATCCATTTGCTATAGAACATTGTGAGAAAAAGGTTTCTTATAGAGTTTCCGGAGCTGAATGATCACCAATAGCAACAATATTATGTTACATTTATTGGTATGCAAACCCTCTCATACATAGTACGTCTTAAATCTTCCCTCTCGTAGCTGAGTGTTACACCAAAATGCAAGTCCCTGTGTATACAAACGTTTGTATGCATGTAAATATACCATATGTATGTAAGTGAATACATTAATATTATTCAATGTTATTTGTTGCAATATAACAGAAATTCTTTCGGAGCTTTATCTAAATTCCAAATCTCATTGTAATTTCACAGGACTATATTGCTCTCTGTCAAGAAATTCTAAGCCGACCAGATCCCGATGCCGAGGGAGAGTAGAATGCAATGCCTAATGTCTTGCTGCCTAGTTATTACCAATTAATACGTACTATTTATTTTGGTCATCAAATATTTGCACTAAAAGTACTGCTATGGTGCTGCTTTACAATTATGTATAATTTTTAGTTGTTTCATTGTAGATTCTTATCCACTCTGGAAACTTAATACGAGTACTTATTTAAATGCACAAAATTTGTGTTGTTGTGTTTTACTTTGATAACGAAAATCGAAGGAAGGAACTCGTACAGATGGTTTGTGTGTGTTTGTGTTTTCAGAGTTTCCCAAATGTCATTCGGAAATATAACCGACATGTAATTTGAAAATAAATATTTGAGGTTAGGATTACGATGCTACTGCATCATTATTGGCGATCACTATCACATTCACACTACTCATTTATTGCACATCGCTAGATCTCATCTCCACAACATTATTTGATTTTATTTCCACTCATCATTTTTCCATATGCGTAAAGCAAATATTTTAAAGATTCGAAAATGAATGCGTTTTGATAAAAAAATAATTACCATTACCACAAAAATAATATTTATACGCATATTGTTTTCTTCTTTTTTTCTCTTTGTTTTTTTTTTTCTTTTGTGTTTCTTTTTTCCTTTTACGCGCTGCGGTGTTAACACAATTCTGAATTACGTATTCCGAATATGAAAACTTTTTTGTGTTGGATTTCTTTTTCTACTTCCTCTTCTTCTTCTTTGTTTTTCTGTGTGTGTGTATGTGTGTCTCTCTCTCGCTCTCTCTATGCCTCTACTGCAGTGTGGTCAACTCAAGGAAGACGAGGATAATAACGACATCGATGCAATTCCTAAAAGAATCTAATCTAAGAAGAAGACGCTGGAAACGAAACCATAACGAATCGGAGAAAAAAGAGAAGTCAAATATATCATTACTCCCCTATTTCAAGCAAAAACAAAGCAAAACAAATTCTGAAGAACTCAAAGAGATTTTCACCGTCATTTCGGAGATCCATTTTTATCATTCATTTTGTACTGAAACTTCGTTAATTTATTCTACTCCTCGACACGACTGTGGTGGTGTATGCGGATAACGACGGATTAAACATGATTTTTGTAATAATATGAATACAAAAAAAAAAAAAAAATAGGAAGAAAAAACTAATTTACATAAACAAAAAAAAACAACGTTTCCTTCGTAAAATACTTTTTTATTTAAGCAATCTTATGGAAAAAACATACCTTTATTTTTACACTTAAGAATTAATTGAGAAAATATTTAATATTTTAAAGAAAATAAGAAATTTGTATATTTAATACTACCTACATAAATGAAATCGATTGAAATGCATATATTACTATACTCGTACTTATAGTAAATGAATAAAAAGATACTGACAGAGTATAATAAATTATATACATACATACATACATACATACATTGCTACTATACCTACATACATATGTATGTGTAAATACATGTTAATGATATATGAATGAATGGCAGTTGAATTATTTCGAATTGAGATACAGGAAGATACAGGAGATACTTAGTAGGGACATAAATACTGTTACACGCATTTGATGTTATAAAATTAAAAATTATTAATTTTTTTGGACCAATTTTTTAAAATATATTTATTGATATATATTGTATGCAAAAAGCAATTACTCATTCGAAATGCCCGCCTTTGGCCTTCACTCACGCCTTAAGTCGCGCTGGCCAATCATCAATAGCTGCACGCACCTCGTGCATTGGAAAAGTGCTGACAGCACGAATCAAATCAGTCTTCAATGAATCAATGTTGGGGTATCTTTTGTGGCAAACAATGCCCTCTAAAACTGTCCATAATTTGTAATCCCTTGGTTCAGATCAGAGCTGCCAGACGGCGATTCTTCAGAGCAAATGAAAGCTGGCAAATTGTTTAAAGCCAGGCCTGGGTCGTCTTAGCCTTACGGGCTGGCGCAGAATGCTGTTGGAAAGTCCACGGCTTGTTTTGGAACAAGGAATAGTTGAGTGGCTTCACAACAGCTTCCAGAATGGTTTCTTGGTAAACTTTGGCTCTTGTTCGCAGAAATGCAAGTTAGTGACCCCATCGTAAGAGACACCCCACCAAACCATGACTGAAGTTGGGTGATGACCCTTTTCGACCCGTGCGATCGGTTCAGACGCTTTCTTAGATGACCGTGCATACACCCTATAATTTTGTTTGTTAAATTTTAATTCGACTCATGGAGTTTTGCGTGATATTTGTCTCAAGAGCTATGATTTTCTGTTTTCGGAGCGGATTTCGCTGAATTCTTGATTTGACAGCTTTGATGACTTGCGGCATGCGAACTGTACGTGGGCGGCCGGACCGGTGGCGGTCTTTGATATCTCCAGTCTCCTCAAACAGTTTTATGCACCGGTAGACAAACATGCGGCTAATCCCGAGTGGGCGGAGCATCCCACTATGTTTATATTTATTAAAGAAAGTCATCCCGTCTAAAAGTGAAACTGGCAAACATCGCTCATTTGACTCAATTGAATATGAGGATCAAGAATACAAGCTCACAGTAATTCATAAAAATACTAAACTGTTAAAGTTGAAGATACACATTTTGCACTTAAAACTTTATGTCGGATTGAGTTTCACGTTCTTCTTATTTTATGAAACTACAATGAAAGGCCTAGTCTGAGTTTCTTGCATCCTTTCATGTTGCAAGAATTATATTTGTTCACGGATAGAACAAACCTACAGTTCTACAGTTTTGTATAATCCTCATGTAGCAGGCCAGAACACTATCAGCTATACCAAGAATTTTTGCCTTTTTGAGATATGCATGCATGTTTATTTGAAGTTTTACACATGATTTCATGCACTCATGTTGCCCGTGCCAAATACGTAGTAAATGAGGTGTTGCCCATTCCACTCCAATAGGAAAAATCAAGTGGCTTCTGACTTTGCTATGTATGAAAAGAAAACTTGGCATCACTCGATTTCATGCACTAGCTCATGTTCACCGTGCCAACAATAAAATGGTGTGCCCATGCCATTCCAATAGAAAAAAGCAAGTGGTTTATGACTTTGCTATGTATGAAAAGAAAACTTGGCTTCACTTGGCATTTTTACAAATTTAATTTTAATTGAGTTTTTAATGCTAAACACTTCTTCGATGTAATTGTCATTTATGACATTTACATTTATTATTACCATAGTTGGAAAACTAATAAAATTATTTATGGGCAATTTTTAAATACAAATTTTGTCCCTATTTAATAACCTTTTTTTTGTGAATGCAAATTCTCCACTATTTGGTTAGTAATAAAATCAGAAATTTTGAAAACATACAAGTGTGTATATTTACATCGCAATAGAGCAAAATGACGCCATCCTGCTCATCCTGTAAGAATACGCATCATCTTATGAAGTATGTAGATAACAGGTTCGTTATTTCCTTCACGTGATTTAAAATGACTTGCATAAGTATTAACTAGCAATAATTCTCTTTATTTTTTATATCAAACGCCACTTTCGTCTCCTTTCCCTCGCGTAAAATCGAAGCAGAAGCATTGCTCTTTTGGTTTTTTGCTCTCTCGTTTTTCACATGTTCTCTGAGGTGAATTTATTATATATCCACCTTAGATCTATGAATTATTAAGATCTTTGCTTAAAGTTTAATTTTGAAATAACATTGCAATAAATCGATCGACGGCGAGGTGTAAAGAAAAAATTGCTAAATCAACTGAGGCTCCTCCATGAGTAATCACTGAAGAAAGGGGAGGGCAAACAGTTCATCCTGTTCCGGCTCTGTTTCCTACTATACTTCTTACTAATAGTAACTGAGACTGAGATATTATTAATCAGCGAATTAAATGCTTTTGTTTGCTCTCCTGAAAAGTTGTGATTTTGATAAGCCCTGGATACCTGGATAACTTTTCTAACTGCTTCCGTTTCTAATAAATAGGTACCTACTTATTTTTCATTAATTAACTTGCTCGCACATCTACAAAGAAACGCAAGAAACTTGAATAAAAAGGTTTTAATGAGTAAAGAGCGCTGATTCGTTATTTTACTTATTTTTCAATTATGGTACATATGTAAAAGCAGCGCTTTGATTTAAGCTTTCCAATAGGTCATCACTTATCCAATACCGAAAATCTTGTCGCACTGTGCTATTAGAAAACAAAAACATTTGACTGTTCTTTGCATACCTGGTTCCAAATCGAGCATCATATTTAGCGCTTTTCTATAGATCGGTACTTGTTGATCTAATCCAGTTAAATTGAATTTATCTTCATCCACCTAAAATTGGAAATATTTATTGAATTTCTAAATCTTTTAAAAATAATTAATACTTAGTTTTAAAATATGGTACATACATTGTATATTAGATGATCAGACGACCCTCGAAGCCATGAGCTCTTAATCATTACAACCATCGTTAAAGCCTGGTAAAAATTGACTGACGATCATAGGAGGAAAAGTAAAACTTATATAGTAATGGAAAAGAATCACAGATCGAATGAGCTGAACAGAGAGGAATGCAGAGGTATTGACTAGCTTGTAACTTTTCTTCATTAATATGAACTTCGTATAACGTAAGCTTTTGAAAAAATTAAAATCAATAAAATTCAAATTAAAATCCATTTTTGCTTATATGCTTTTGGATTTTCCCAAAAGCTTTCGTTATACGAAGCTAGATTTAGAAATAGCTGCTTTTTTCACTTGCTATCGTCCTAAGGCAAATGTAAAAGTTGCAAGCCAATCAAACCGGCAGAATGTCAGCTTGATTTCGGTGAACAAAACAATGGGGGAAAACCCATTCCGAAAAAAATGCTGCTTATCACATAATACATACTTACAACTAGGATTTTCCACTGTGCTATGCTTGAAACGATTTGGAAATTTTCCAATTACTCATTTTGAAATCCGAAATTGTTTTGCAATCAGATTAGAAACTTTAATTTAAAGCAGAGGGAATTATGAAAAATTAATTTAAAATCAGAATATGAAGTCATTTAAAAATAGCAACTATTTACACCAGGTGTACAAGTATGAAAACGGTATTTTTTTTAAGAAATTACACGTTTTTTTTAAGAAAAATGGTTATACATTCAATCTTCAAAGTAATGGCCATTAGCTACACATTTTTCCCAACTCTCAGGCAATTAGTGAATGCCTCGCCAAAAAAAATGTTCGTTTTTTTAATAAAACCAGTCATCGAGCTATTTTTTCACATTTTCGTACAAATCGAAGTGCTGCTCGGCAAGTGCGTGCCCCATTGATGAAAACAAGTGGTAGTCAGATGGAGCCAAGTCTGGTGAATAAGGCGCATGGGGGATAACTGCCCAACTGTACGAATCTACCAATTCCCTAGTCTGTTTTGTTCGATGAGTTCGGTGAGATGGTGCATTGTCATCAAAAAAATCACTTTGTGTTGCCTAGCTTGATATTCTGGACGATTTTGGAGCAAAGCACGGTTCAAATCGGCCAATCGACCAGTAACTGTTTTACCTGGTTTCAGAAGGTCAAACCAGATAACACCTCGCCGATCCCAGAGCACACAGAGCATGGGCATTGTCTTCTTTCCGAAGCGATTTGGCTTTGCTGTCGATTTGGCCGGTGTACCGGGCTTAACATATGATCGTTTTTTTCGTGTTCGGGCAACAGCTATTGCATGGTGTTCGCCGAGTAAACTTTGAATATAACAACAGCCTAAGCAAGATCTTGCTGCGCCATTTTTTTACCCAGCAGCGCTCTCGCTCTCTCAGATACACACACAAGCATGCATGTTTATGTATTGGTTTATGCCGACACTTCACTATCAGTGAGGCAAGGTTATGTATTTTGCAACACCTCCAGCTTCAAAAGGTTGTTGCTGCTCTCTCTCTCTCTTAAAAGTTCACCTCGTTTTACTTTATGATGATTCCCAAAACGTTCGTGAGAAACCTGAATTACTGAATCCGACTTCACTCAAGATAGCTGAGTTATCAAAATGGCGCAAGAAACGATTTTTGGAGTTGCTAAATATGAATTTATTATTAAAACTTAATAACTAAAAATCGGGCGAATCGAATTTCATTGAATTGGCATCAACTTTCTCATGTTTGTCTTCGCCGTTTTGAATTCTAATATCAAATTCAGCGATGCTACAGCACTATAGGTAGAGTCCGGAGTATATATACTAGGGGACGTAGCTGCGCAATAAACGTGAATAAAAATACACATACTTAACTTGAAATTATATGGACGCTGTTTGTTAATAAAATTTTACTTACATTCTCAATATTCGCAATTGAATAAAATGTGAAAATAAATTACCTAAGCTATGGTGTAAAATTCTGCTATAATTTGAAATGCTTGGAAAACGCTCTCTTATGCCAATGTACGCATGCATCAGAAATGAAGTTTTACGCATGCATTCATGCAATTATGTTGTACATGCCTGCCATCTAGTGAATTAGCCGCTAAACAAATAAATGGTCATTCCAGTAGCAAAAAAATAAAAAGGTTTGTGACTTTGCTATGAAAGAAACTTGGCATCACTAGATCTTTAGAAATTAATATTTTCATCATTCGTTATATTTATTTAAAAATATGTAAAAACTGATCAGATTAATAATAATTTTTTTTTAGTTAAATTTTGCTCGAAAACCATGTATAAGAGCTAGTATATTTCAATATTTTTGATGTTACCGATATAAAACCATATTTACTCAACATTCATTATTCCTAGTATTAATTTGGATTAGCATCAGCCTTACCAATGAAGAAATCAAGTCGGTAAGACCGCCGTAATCGGAGATATTTTTTCTTGCAGAATTAACCAATTTTAAATTTTGTGCAAACATACTCCCGCAAACGCCCAAAGGACAACGATTTACGGATATGCACCTTTAGGGAATGTCCGACCCCCCACTGGGAAGCTGCTCCATCCAACTGGTGGATGTCCTCCAACGACACAGAGATGATATCATCGCTATACAGGAAATGCAATGGACGGGACAGGGTTGCTCCAGAAGAACATCCTGTGATATCTACTACAGATTTCATGCGTCGAGACACGAATTTGGTGTTGGATTTGTGCGTGGGAAGAGACTGCGTCATCTCGTCTCGAGGTTCACGCCTGTGAAGTAGCGCCTAGTCACTATCCGCATCAAGGCAAAATTCAACAGTATCAGCCTAATTTGTGTCCATGCCCCGACGGATGAAAATAATGAAACGACCAAAGATGACTTCTACCAGCTCCTCGACAAAACTTATGAGCATCGCCATGATATTAAAACTGTGTTATTCAACTTTAATACTAAGGTGGGCAAGGAGAGTCTCTTTGGTCCGAAATTCAGAGAAAGCTGGATGTCGAAAATCTGCAATCACAACAGACAGCCGAAGTCTTCGCCAACCAACTCGCGCCCTTCCTATCGCAAAACACCCCTCAACTTGATGATATATACGCGCAGTGGACGCACATTTCCCGCTCTATGTGTACGGCTGCCGAAGAGGTACTAGGCTACCACCGTCGACGGAAAAATATGTGGCACGATGTCCACCACTTTGGCTTCATTGGAAAACACCATGAAGGACTTACCGCGATAACAACGAAATCTCTGGAAGGTTAAAAAAAAATATTTAACTCATGCAAAGAGCACATGAAAGGGAAATGGAACTAAAAGATCAAAAATCCAAATATGAGAACAACAATTGGAAGTCCTTAATAAGAATGCCAAAGTTAATATACTATATGTAGTTTAGTTTATAGTTTTGATACTTAAATGTATCGCTATTAATCGTTATGTATATGTTTTGTGCTGTAACTGAATTACCAATAAATTGTTCCTTATTACAGTGAGGTGGATGTCATAAGTATAAAGACTACTGAAAAATAGAAAGACTGAATTTGAATTACAAGAAACTTGTTTTTATTTGTTCTCGAATTTCCGAAGCTTCAACATTCAAGTGATCTATTTCAAAATTATCTTCCCTAAATTCGGTATTATTTATTGTTGTATTGTTGTCAGCAATCTCGTTGTAAAATTGAATGCAAATGTTATGCAACGCAGTACAAACTTTTACTATTTGAGTTGCTTAAAAAGATTTATAATGCAATTGACGAGCGCCAAGTAAACAACGAAATCTATTTTTTAGAACACCAATAGTTCTTTCTACAATGTTCCTCGCTTTTGCATGTTTACTATTGAAAATAACCCCTGGACTTTCTTCTGCGCCGGACCGATAAGGCGTCATTAAATATGGCTCCAGAGGATAACCAGCATCACCTGTGCAAAATTTATTTTTGTATAGTATAATTTTATTACGTTCATAAATAAGTATGTACCTAAAACTCAACAGTTTCTTTCACCAGCATCGTACCGTTGCCGTAACAATTGTTTCGCAATGCTTATGTTCCAAACAAGGGAATCATGAGATGAGCCTGCATATCGAGCATCGAAAAATCTAATAACCATCTTGAGATCACAAATCTGAAAGTAAATTCATTAAAGTTGATAATTATAATTTAAAATAAGCCATCCTTTTAACTTACAATCATTGCGGTTAGGCTAAAAAATCCTTTCCTGTTGTAATAGAGATTTTGTTCTGCCTTACTCGGAGCCAAGATTGTTATGTGCGTTCCATCTGCACATCTACAGCTACAATGTGTTCGAAATTAATGTGGATCGTACACTATGCTTCATCGAAAGCGATATTTTCTCCAAAACGAATTTAAACGCTGATTTGTCCAATTTCCTATCTTTGCCTCATAACTTTTCTTTGAAGCCACAACTTTCTTCATCGTTTGAACTTTCATTTGAATCCGAAACAAAAAACATTTCTCGACACAAATTCTAAACAAAATGTAACAGCTGACGCAAAAAAATTAGAGATGACGATTACTTTTGTTAAATTATCGATAACATGTCAACGTCAACACAACACCGATTTAGCATTGATGTGGTGTTGATGTCGACGTTGAGATAGAATTGACAACGACGTCGACAACGCCATCCATCATAAGGGTTATTATTTATAAAACGATTGAAGTATGAAAGGTATTTATATAACATATTACTTAGCTGTATTCACGATGTGATGCAAATGGTGTTGATACGACTCTTGCCTTGAAGTTGCCACATATATATACTACACTACCGCTGAACAGCGAACACCAGCATAACCACGGCCTTAGATATTGCTGAGATATGCTGTTACTTATGGCTTCTCTCTCTCATTTATTATTTACTCCCGCTTAAGCAATACTAAGTTTTAACGATGAATGCCAAGTGTTGCTCGGTGAGGGCATTTTACAAAATTCCGATGCTTATATTTGAGAATTGGCTTAATCGATTTCAAATTTGATCATTTTGAGCAAACCTACTCGTCAAGATCTCAAAATTGAGAGCTTGATAGTGTTGTAGACATCTGGATCGTCTGGAATAAGAATGTATTCACACTTATAAATGTAAAGATAAAGTAGTTTCCTCTATTGATAAGGTCACATATCGATAGACCCCTCGTAACTCTGATCATGGTATCCCGTTTCCAATCTGTCGCACTTTAAATATTACTCGACGAACATCATGAAATTGTTGTTGCACCGAAAACGATATGCTGGGTGTATCGCAAACCGTGCACAAATTGTTTTCCGAGTGAAATTTTCAATGCACACAGTGAGCCCGATTATCAGCAGCTCACCTAAGGAGTAAAAGGTTGGCATTTGGTGTTTTTGTTTCGCTAACGACCACTCATGAAACTATTTTTGGACCGAATACGATATACTGAGTAGCACAAACTGCTCGTATTCACGGTCAAAGCAAACAAATCTATTAGACGAATAAATAAATATAAATATGAAATTCGAAAAAAAATGCATTAAAGTGAAAGTTGATAAATGTTTGGTCAAAATGAGCTCCTACATATCTCAACAGATTTTCAAAAAATGTTGCATTTAAATTTGTTTGGACATTTGTTTAAGCTAAAGCTAAGAAGCTAAGAATGAAGTAATATGTCATCAAAGTAGATTACCGAGTGCCGGACTACAGCCAGTAATTGCGCTGCTAATATCTTGTTTACCTTTTATGGTTATAGGACGGCCATATAGGGTTAGTGTGGTCGCTGTGGTGTAGTGGTAGTGCCTTGGACTGCTACGCAGATTGTCCGGGGTTCGAATCTCGGCACAGGCAAAATCAAAATGTAGAAAAAAAAAATTTTCTACACGGCACCACCTCTTGGCAGGCAATGGCAAACCTACAAGAGTAAAAATTGCCTATGAAAAGCTTTTCACTTCACTATGCCGTTCGGATTCGGCATTAAACTGTAGGTCCCTTCCATTCATGTACAAATCTAACACGCACAACATGAGTGGATGCGAAAAGCTCGGCCTAGGCCCTCCATGGGCTGTTGTGCCATTAAAAGTAAAGTAAAGTGGGAACACGTATGCTTTTCTCGCCATATCTTGTTATCTATATTATAAAATTTAATTTTTTTTTCCCAAAACGGGCGTTTGTTTTTATTTTGTTTTAGCCCAAACCTGCAATCAAAGTTATTTTTACAGTTTTTTTATAATTATATTAAAAGTTCTCAATTGTTTTTAAACTCCATTATTTGGCAAATATTGAAATGCTGAATTCTTTACTGGATAGTTGTCATAATTATTAAGAAAACAATCAAAAGTTTTAATCACGTGCCATAATTTACCCATCAATATCAACAAACAAAATTTATTAGATACAGATGAAATTCCTAGCGAATATTTCATAATAGTTTATAAAGTTTTGGCAGCACTTTAAGGCAGATAAAGTATTGCATCTGGCAGTTTCGCGACATATTGAGAAATTTCGCTTTGACAACTACACGTATTCTCTCACGCTCTCTGAACGTGGGCCAATCAGAATGAACCAAAACTGACAGACAATCGACCAATCAGGAAATACCACGCTAAAATTCAGACAGCGTAAAAATAGACCGGCATTCGAAGAGAATATTCAGTTCAAAAAGTAGCATCAAAGAATTAACACAGAATTAAGTGAAGAAAAATTTGGTAAAGCGAATGTGAATTTAACACAAACAACCAAAAGAAGAGCATTCATCAAAAAAGAAGTGCAAAAAAATTAATTATAAAACTTGAATAGGATTACTCAGTTTTATAAATTATTTATTAAAAAATGTAAGTATGCCATATAAATAATGGAAGTGCAATAAAAACTTAATAATAAATGCAAAAGTTGATAACAGAAGGAAAAAAAGATAGTGCAATGAAAAGAAAAAATCCTGCGACAAAAAGAAAAATGTTTTAAAATGAATATTTAAAGATTTACCTTTTGTTAATATTTATTATATAAAGTTGAAATATGTGAAGTCGCATAGTTAGTTAATTTGCCTTTTGTCTGAAATAACAATTTTCTTTTGTAGAACATTCTAGAAGTTTTTCCTTTCCTTTGCCTTTTGTGCGTAAGCACGTCATTTGATTGTTCGAATAGGTGAGAGGGGAAGTAGTAGAAGAAAAAGCTGTCAAAAAAGAAATCGTTGAGAGAAATGTTGAATGTGAATATTTTATTTATTACCGAATGTAAAATTTAAATTTTATTTTTGCTAAACCACTTTATGTGGAATTTCCAATATTTTATCGATTTCAAGTTGCTAAATCATTCTAAATATTTGTATTAAGATTTTCTAAAGAGAGCTTTTAGTTTATTCCACACGGAGAGAAGTACTTATGGAAAGAGCAAACGCCAAACAGTGACGTAGCTTTTGTAATACAATGTGGACTAATTGCAATAGGAGTAAAAGTTGTTAAAATCTTAAATACTTAAAAAATTATGATTATTGTCTTCTTCGATCGGTACTTATGAAGTGAAAGTTATGCGTAAACTTATGTACGCATGCAGTTTTTTTTTTTTACTGACGTGTCTTTTGTTTTTAAAAAAAAAACATTGCGGTAATACAATTTTTGAGTTCATACTAAAGTAAGTTGCCCACTAATTAATGTTGTTCCTTTCAATATTTTATTTATCAAAACATGTTGAAAAAGTTTAATACAAAACATCTTTATAATTTAAACAACAGCTGTTGTCTCTTTGCTTGAAAATATTGTTTCCAATTTATCAATTATATACTACTGCTGACTGAAAAAACATATGTTTATGATTTGTGAAATAAATATGTAAGCATATTTACGAATGTAAATATTGTAAATGAGTCAATAAAATTCATATAGGGTGAAACTTTTGTCACAATTATTACTACAGCTTCCAAATTCGTTACCCATTTAAGCTAATGGGTTGTATTGGAAAAAATTACTTAAATATACAATTTTTTTTCAAGTAACTTTTGAAATTTTGGAGTTTTATCAAAATCGCTTAAATTCATAAATTTGTTTTCAACAATATCGAAAGTTAATAACCTTGCATTGCTTTTGCTTCTCTATATTCTAAATATTCTTTACAGTTTTTAAATAGCTGCATCAACGCGAAAGTGAAAGTCTTTATTTTTCATTTATATGTGACTTTTTTTAATTTTCTCCTGGCTCATATGTGATAAAGTAAGATGTAATTTACGTTTGAATAATATACATTTACTTTAAGAATAAATTTTGTAAAAGGTTTTCTCACCCGCCACTGTCTATTGTGTTTCTTCTCTTTGAATCTTCTAAATAAGTATCAACTTTATAACTTTACCTTCTTACAATTTAAATTATAATTTCACATTATCCTCCCCTAAAGCTGCAGATTTTTATAAATGCCATAGCACACAGTTCGAAAATCGTAAATAATTATCATTATCAGTAAAATTTATTATACACAAAATATAAATGTTCACACTCTCCTTATCTCTCTTAGCTACACTCTCGTTCTCTTTTGAATTTAATTTCGCAATTTCCATGATTCTCATGAGTGAGTCGGCCACCATAGCAACGTCGTGAACAATTAATCGCTTCAATATTCAATATCAATGTGAATGTGTAACATTGTGCCTCTTCGCGCCGCCACCCTTTCCTTCACAAGCTTCCAATAAACAGACAGCGCTCTCTCTCTCTCTCTCTCTCTCTCTCACTTTACTTATGGCTTCTGTTTCCAATTATTGTTTTACACGTCATTTTTGTATTTTTCTTTATTGTTCAACATGTTTTTGTGTTAAATTTACGCGAGTTAAAAAAGTACACGTCAGTGTTTTAAGTTTATTTTTGTTGTTAGGAAAACGCTGTTTCTTTACTACTTTTTGTATTGAAGGTAAATTTAGTTTACTTAATTCTTTGTGTTTCGTTTATTTTAAGTTTATTTGAACATATTTTCTTGCATGCATTCATAGTTTTTGCTTGGGCAATTAACATTTGTGTAAACATAGGAAAACTTAATTTTGCAAGCGCTAAGTGATGTAGTTTTGGAACTAAAACAAGAAAAGAGTGTTAAGCGTTTCTAGGGCTAAAGGGATAATACGTAGTCGTGGCTTTTCTTAATCAAATTTAACATTTTTGAGATGTCTTCAGTTATTTAGTTAATTATTAAGTTGGAAATTTACATACTCTTGACGTTTAAAAGCAATTCAAACAGTATTTATTTTTTATGCTTAAGTATTATACTTAATTAAAATAGATATTACTGATTTCTTTTGGGATAAAGGAATAGTTTAGTTTAAGTACGTTTTATTTGTGACTATGATTATGTGCATATTTCTTAAAAGAAAATAACTTTCAATCAAACCCCAGTGGTAGTATTTCATCGACATTTCAGTAGATACTTTTCACTTATCTCACACACCAATACCAATTACTTTACTTCTCTCACACACCAATACCAATGACTAGCAGAGAAGCTTAGCTATGTTTGGTTTTTGCATGAATATTTAAATTGTAGATGGCTTTGAAACAATTTCATAACCTCTTCTGCCATGATATTCCAATGCAAATCCATAAAAGAAGTATACGAAAACACCGGCTCGCGTTTGTTAAATTTACCAACTTCTTAAATATCGTTAAACGGTCAGAGAACTTTTCTGAATGGCGCCTACACTAATTTACTCGTGCTCTTGGCACTCACACATGCTTTTATGCACACACATACTTTTATGCACACACATACTTTTATGCACACACTAATTCATTGCGTTGGTTTTTTCTTCCACAGCATTTAATAATTTCTCTCGTTGCCTTTATTTTTTCGCCCACTTTTTCTCTCGCTCTTCTACTGCTTTAATACCAACCGTCTTTCCATTGGAAAAATGTACACGTATACAAAATTCTTTTAGTAGCGTTCGCGTTCTATAATATGTTTAATCTTTCTTACGTGTTATTTATAAGTTTTGGGTGTGCAGAGGCAACGAACAAGCAATCATTATCGTCGTGATCCATAGTCTATCGTGATCAAATTGTCATTGTCAATCGGTTCGAATGTGCTGAGGGGTATAGACGTGTTTCTGTCAGTTATTACTTGCTGATTATATAGAGGTACTGTGAATTTAATTTGTAAAATCATGTAGTTGTGCTATTGCTACTATTACTTATTATTTGTTAACAAGTCTATTGTTACTTGAAAAGTGGGTCAATTATTTAAAAAATAAATTTCTTTACTCTTGTACCACACTAAAATTTTTCCTCCCACTCTCTGTCTCTCTTCCAAAGTAGCACAAGTAGCGGTAGAATTCCTGTTTTCTGACGTGTTAAT
Organism: Palloptera scutellata; assembly: GCA_958295655.1. NCBI lineage: Eukaryota > Metazoa > Arthropoda > Insecta > Diptera > Pallopteridae > Palloptera > Palloptera scutellata. The sequence goes on from OY282449.1 coordinate 97,764,685, forward strand.
GAAATGAAAGATGTGTGTATGTGTGTGTGCAAGTGTAGTTGGACTGCTAAAATGTATTTGTGGCACTTTTTTTTTACTTCATTTACTCAACTTCGAATTTAATATTCTTAAAAAAAAAAAATTTTAATAATTAACCATGTTTTTTTTTTTTTTACCTTTTGTCTTTGCAGTCAAATAGTGAATAGTAGTACGTAAATCACACTCAAAATGAGATTATGCATATTATTGGCCGTTGTGGCCTTCGTTGGCATTTCACTTGGTGCAGAAGAGAAGAAAGAAAAGGATAAGGAGCTTGGCACAGTAATTGGCATTGATTTGGGTACAACATACTCATGGTAAGTTCACCATTGAATTGGATATAAATTTGTATTTTTTTCTGTTAATTCTTAACGTTTACGCTTTTTACTAATTTGTAATGCTTAATTTTTCCTTACCTTCTCCACAGCGTTGGTGTGTACAAGAATGGTCGCGTTGAAATTATTGCCAACGATCAGGGTAATCGTATTACTCCATCTTATGTTGCCTTCACCGCCGACGGTGAACGTTTGATTGGTGATGCCGCCAAAAATCAATTGACCACAAATCCCGAGAACACCGTCTTCGATGCTAAGCGCTTGATTGGTCGCGAATGGTCCGACACGAATGTGCAGCATGACATTAAATTCTTCCCCTTCAAGGTTGTCGAGAAGAACTCAAAGCCTCACATTAGTGTGGCCACCTCTCAGGGCAACAAGGTCTTTGCCCCCGAAGAGATCTCCGCTATGGTTTTGCTCAAGATGAAGGAAACTGCTGAAGCTTATCTCGGCAAGAAGGTAACGCACGCTGTCGTCACTGTGCCTGCTTACTTTAACGATGCGCAACGTCAAGCTACCAAGGATGCTGGCGTCATTGCTGGTCTGAATGTTATGCGTATCATAAATGAGCCCACTGCTGCCGCTATTGCTTACGGTTTGGATAAGAAGGAGGGTGAGAAGAATGTGTTGGTCTTCGATTTGGGTGGCGGTACTTTCGATGTGTCGCTCTTGACCATCGATAACGGTGTATTCGAGGTGGTTGCCACCAACGGTGATACTCATTTGGGCGGTGAAGATTTCGATCAACGTGTAATGGATCACTTCATCAAGCTATACAAGAAGAAGAAGGGCAAGGATATCCGCAAGGACAATCGCGCCGTGCAAAAGTTGCGTCGTGAAGTAGAGAAGGCTAAGCGTGCATTGTCGGGATCCCATCAAGTGCGTATCGAAATTGAATCGTTCTTCGAAGGTGAAGATTTCTCGGAGACATTGACTCGCGCCAAATTCGAAGAATTGAATATGGATCTCTTCCGTTCGACATTGAAGCCCGTACAAAAGGTGTTGGAAGATGCTGATATGAACAAGAAGGATGTGCACGAGATTGTCCTGGTCGGTGGTTCGACACGTATACCCAAGGTACAACAGTTGGTGAAAGACTTCTTCGGCGGCAAGGAACCATCTCGTGGCATTAATCCCGATGAAGCTGTCGCTTATGGCGCTGCGGTGCAAGCTGGTGTACTCTCGGGCGAACAAGATACCGATGCTATTGTATTGCTCGATGTCAATCCATTGACCATGGGTATCGAAACTGTTGGCGGTGTCATGACTAAGCTCATTCCTCGCAACACTGTCATCCCCACCAAGAAATCACAAATCTTCTCAACGGCCTCCGACAATCAGCATACCGTCACCATTCAAGTGTACGAAGGTGAACGTCCCATGACTAAGGATAACCATTTGCTTGGCAAGTTCGATCTCACTGGCATTCCACCAGCACCACGCGGTATCCCACAAATTGAAGTCTCATTCGAAATTGACGCCAACGGCATTCTGCAAGTCAGCGCCGAAGACAAGGGCACCGGCAACAAGGAGAAGATTGTCATTACCAACGATCAGAACCGTCTGACACCCGACGATATCGATCGTATGATCCGCGATGCCGAGAAATTCGCTGACGAGGACAAGAAACTGAAAGAGCGCGTCGAGTCACGCAACGAATTGGAATCGTATGCCTACAGTCTCAAGAATCAAATCGGCGACAAGGATAAATTGGGCGGCAAGTTGAGCGAAGATGAGAAAACGAAAATGGAGACCTCTATCGATGCCACCATTAAATGGATGGAGCAGAATGCCGATGCTGATCCCGAGGAATACAAGAAGCAAAAGAAGGACTTGGAAGCTATTGTGCAGCCCATCATTGCCAAGCTATACCAAGGCACTGGCGGTGTTCCACCCACCGAAGAGGAAGGCAACGAAGATGAAATGAAGGATGAGCTGTAAAGCGAATAATGGGGGAATAGGGCGGATTATTATAGTTTTTTCTCGTTTTTTCTTTTTTTTTAGTTTTAAAACAGAGATAGAAAAATTCAGACTGATTCACACTTAATTACGAATTGTTTAAAAACAAAACAACAACAAAACAGCAATGGAAAATACACAAAGAAAATTATGTAAGTCCCAAAATGCCTACTGTTTTCCACATTTTGTTATATCGTTAGAGCAATATTTGTGCATCCGTCGTTAAAACTTGAAACCAAAATTGCGATTAGTATGATTTAGGATTTTCGATTTTTACGCTTTTAAACAAATGCAATTAGTTTTTTTTTTTTTTTTTTTTTTTTAAAAAAATAACGCAAAGTCTAACTTAATGACAAAACTCAACTAAATTAAGATCAATAAAAATACGAAAAGAAGAAATTATTGATCAGAAGAGCTCCAAAACACCTTACCAGATTCAACAAGTGCAGCATCATGAACAGCTCCATTCACTCCCTTTTCAAATGTGGCTCCTTCTAAAGTATACCATTTGGTAGTACCATAGGTGACATTGCCTCCATTGCTTGCCTTCATTTCCTTGATTTTGACGATTAAGTTTTTAATAATTTCTTGAAGATAGTTTATAACATCTCCTACACTAGAAGTGATGAGAGGGATATCAGCAGAGGACTTGAGAATGCTGTCAAGTAATTCATTGGTAAAAGCTTTTCTGCGCAAACCACTTGAAACAGGGACACATCCTATAGGTTCTGCACCAGCTGCTAATAATTTGTGCTGCTGAACTACTTTTATAGTAGATTAGGACTCTTATTATATTGGCTCTGATTGTGTGACCGGTTTTTTTCATATCGGAAAGAAAGCTCTTATATTGTGACCTGACTTTCCACGTCTTGTGAGTAGTTGTTTGTGACAGTATTCCAAAATCTTCGCTTCCGGTTCCAAAAGTGCAATGGTAGTACCATTCTCTGAAGAGCTCTGTGTTCATAGGCCCCAATATTTCTGGTACTGAACTATAACATAATGCACCTGTTTTACTTGAGAAGCCAACTTTAGCAGCTCCTTCAGGATCAAAGTTTCCCAGACCTCCGATTGCAGTAAATACAACATTGAATCCTAATGATGTTTTGTGAACGTGTCTATCTCCATGAAGGACTGAAATTTGACACATCTGTTCAATGATCTTCTTATTTATGTGAGCACCATTTCCAGCTACAACATCAGTCACAGTCTTTATCTGCTGTATGAAACTGAAGGATCTATGCACTGCTGTCGCATGTTTATTAAAATATTTGGTCTCCATTTTCTTTACAGACATTATCGAGAGATGGGCAATTCCATGGGTATAGGCAGAGAGGGTACTTCTCATGTTCTCATCCCAAGAGAGTCCAGAGGCATAATGGCGATATTTGGGCATTAAACCGAAGCTCTGACTGCTGTATTTACTAGTATTGGACCCAATTTTTCCTTGTACCCAGTGATCAGGCCCCAATTGCAATTCTCTAGCCCTCTCGTAAAAAAGATTGCACAAGCAAACCATCTGGTGATAATCACTAAACACTGTTTTAGCCTCTATGCCTAGGGACTCAATAGTCTCTTCAAACAGTTTCTGCCAAGCACCTACATCCCAAGAAAACTCACCAATTGAGAGACTCATAACCTGTGCAGCCTCAGTCATCTTTTTCACACGCGAAAAACTTTGATGGCCAACAATCTGACGCTGCCTATTGTACTGATGAATTCTGTACAAATAGTGGTAGAACAGCATTGCGTCATAAGGGCAAGTCAAGATGATGCCACCCACAATACTTAAGTCTCTTGCTATAGAAGTGTCTGACACATCCTTCATTTCGACATCCTTTTGCTTTCTGGGTTTAGTTCTGTTTCTTTCGTCGACCATCTTTTTAATCAACCCATTTGCCATTGCATGAATATATTTTAATGCATTTATTTTGGTGTCTTTTGTGATATCTGTAACCGCTATTCTCCGGTTTTTCACAAATTCTTGTCCTGTGCCTGCATCGATAGTCAAAGGTCTTTTGCGTTGTTCAGTCATTTTAAGTAATGAAGATTTTTATGTGTAAACGACTCGAATTGTTTCAAATTGAAATAATGGGGTGTTTATACTAATGGGGTGTTATCCTCAAATTTGGTTTTATTTTTTTCATTAAATTACAATCACATTTCTATACACACTCACTCACACAAACAACAGAAAACTGAATGTGTTCCTCGCATTCCTTTCATATATGAAAAAAAAGCAAACAAAAAGAAATAAAAATACGAAAAGAAGAAATTATTGATCAGAAGAGCTCCAAAACACCTTACCAGATTCAACAAGTGCAGCATCATGAACAGCTCCATTCACTCCCTTTTCAAATGTGGCTCCTTCTAAAGTATACCATTTGGTAGTACCATAGGTGACATTGCCTCCATTGCTTGCCTTCATTTCCTTGATTTTGACGATTAAGTTTTTAATAATTTCTTGAAGATAGTTTATAACATCTCCTACACTAGAAGTGATGAGAGGGATATCAGCAGAGGACTTGAGAATGCTGTCAAGTAATTCATTGGTAAAAGCTTTTCTGCGCAAACCACTTGAAACAGGGACACATCCTATAGGTTCTGCACCAGCTGCTAATAATTTGTGCTGCTGAACTACTTTTATAGTAGATTAGGACTCTTATTATATTGGCTCTGATTGTGTGACCGGTTTTTTTCATATCGGAAAGAAAGCTCTTATATTGTGACCTGACTTTCCACGTCTTGTGAGTAGTTGTTTGTGACAGTATTCCAAAATCTTCGCTTCCGGTTCCAAAAGTGCAATGGTAGTACCATTCTCTGAAGAGCTCTGTGTTCATAGGCCCCAATATTTCTGGTACTGAACTATAACATAATGCACCTGTTTTACTTGAGAAGCCAACTTTAGCAGCTCCTTCAGGATCAAAGTTTCCCAGACCTCCGATTGCAGTAAATACAACATTGAATCCTAATGATGTTTTGTGAACGTGTCTATCTCCATGAAGGACTGAAATTTGACACATCTGTTCAATGATCTTCTTATTTATGTGAGCACCATTTCCAGCTACAACATCAGTCACAGTCTTTATCTGCTGTATGAAACTGAAGGATCTATGCACTGCTGTCGCATGTTTATTAAAATATTTGGTCTCCATTTTCTTTACAGACATTATCGAGAGATGGGCAATTCCATGGGTATAGGCAGAGAGGGTACTTCTCATGTTCTCATCCCAAGAGAGTCCAGAGGCATAATGGCGATATTTGGGCATTAAACCGAAGCTCTGACTGCTGTATTTACTAGTATTGGACCCAATTTTTCCTTGTACCCAGTGATCAGGCCCCAATTGCAATTCTCTAGCCCTCTCGTAAAAAAGATTGCACAAGCAAACCATCTGGTGATAATCACTAAACACTGTTTTAGCCTCTATGCCTAGGGACTCAATAGTCTCTTCAAACAGTTTCTGCCAAGCACCTACATCCCAAGAAAACTCACCAATTGAGAGACTCATAACCTGTGCAGCCTCAGTCATCTTTTTCACACGCGAAAAACTTTGATGGCCAACAATCTGACGCTGCCTATTGTACTGATGAATTCTGTACAAATAGTGGTAGAACAGCATTGCGTCATAAGGACAAGTCAAGATGATGCCACCCACAATACTTAAGTCTCTTGCTATAGAAGTGTCTGACACATCCTTCATTTCGACATCCTTTTGCTTTCTGGGTTTAGTTCTGTTTCTTTGGTCGACCATCTTTTTAATCAACCCATTTGCCATTGCATGAATATATTTTAATGCATTTATTTTGGTGTCTTTTGTGATATCTGTAACCGCTATTCTCCGGTTTTTCACAAATTCTTGTCCTGTGCCTGCATCGATAGTCAAAGGTCTTTTGCGTTGTTCAGTCATTTTAAGTAATGAAGATTTTTATGTGTAAACGACTCGAATTGTTTCAAATTGAAATAATGGGGTGTTTATACTAATGGGGTGTTATCCTCAAATTTGGTTTTATTTTTTTCATTAAATTACAATCACATTTCTATACACACTCACTCACACAAACAACAGAAAACTGAATGTGTTCCTCGCATTCCTTTCATATATGAAAAAAAAGCAAACAAAAAGAAATAAAAATACGAAAAGAAGAAATTATTGATCAGAAGAGCTCCAAAACACCTTACCAGATTCAACAAGTGCAGCATCATGAACAGCTCCATTCACTCCCTTTTCAAATGTGGCTCCTTCTAAAGTATACCATTTGGTAGTACCATAGGTGACATTGCCTCCATTGCTTGCCTTCATTTCCTTGATTTTGACGATTAAGTTTTTAATAATTTCTTGAAGATAGTTTATAACATCTCCTACACTAGAAGTGATGAGAGGGATATCAGCAGAGGACTTGAGAATGCTGTCAAGTAATTCATTGGTAAAAGCTTTTCTGCGCAAACCACTTGAAACAGGGACACATCCTATAGGTTCTGCACCAGCTGCTAATAATTTGTGCTGCTGAACTACTTTTATAGTAGATTAGGACTCTTATTATATTGGCTCTGATTGTGTGACCGGTTTTTTTCATATCGGAAAGAAAGCTCTTATATTGTGACCTGACTTTCCACGTCTTGTGAGTAGTTGTTTGTGACAGTATTCCAAAATCTTCGCTTCCGGTTCCAAAAGTGCAATGGTAGTACCATTCTCTGAAGAGCTCTGTGTTCATAGGCCCCAATATTTCTGGTACTGAACTATAACATAATGCACCTGTTTTACTTGAGAAGCCAACTTTAGCAGCTCCTTCAGGATCAAAGTTTCCCAGACCTCCGATTGCAGTAAATACAACATTGAATCCTAATGATGTTTTGTGAACGTGTCTATCTCCATGAAGGACTGAAATTTGACACATCTGTTCAATGATCTTCTTATTTATGTGAGCACCATTTCCAGCTACAACATCAGTCACAGTCTTTATCTGCTGTATGAAACTGAAGGATCTATGCACTGCTGTCGCATGTTTATTAAAATATTTGGTCTCCATTTTCTTTACAGACATTATCGAGAGATGGGCAATTCCATGGGTATAGGCAGAGAGGGTACTTCTCATGTTCTCATCCCAAGAGAGTCCAGAGGCATAATGGCGATATTTGGGCATTAAACCGAAGCTCTGACTGCTGTATTTACTAGTATTGGACCCAATTTTTCCTTGTACCCAGTGATCAGGCCCCAATTGCAATTCTCTAGCCCTCTCGTAAAAAAGATTGCACAAGCAAACCATCTGGTGATAATCACTAAACACTGTTTTAGCCTCTATGCCTAGGGACTCAATAGTCTCTTCAAACAGTTTCTGCCAAGCACCTACATCCCAAGAAAACTCACCAATTGAGAGACTCATAACCTGTGCAGCCTCAGTCATCTTTTTCACACGCGAAAAACTTTGATGGCCAACAATCTGACGCTGCCTATTGTACTGATGAATTCTGTACAAATAGTGGTAGAACAGCATTGCGTCATAAGGGCAAGTCAAGATGATGCCACCCACAATACTTAAGTCTCTTGCTATAGAAGTGTCTGACACATCCTTCATTTCGACATCCTTTTGCTTTCTGGGTTTAGTTCTGTTTCTTTGGTCGACCATCTTTTTAATCAACCCATTTGCCATTGCATGAATATATTTTAATGCATTTATTTTGGTGTCTTTTGTGATATCTGTAACCGCTATTCTCCGGTTTTTCACAAATTCTTGTCCTGTGCCTGCATCGATAGTCAAAGGTCTTTTGCGTTGTTCAGTCATTTTAAGTAATGAAGATTTTTATGTGTAAACGACTCGAATTGTTTCAAATTGAAATAATGGGGTGTTTATACTAATGGGGTGTTATCCTCAAATTTGGTTTTATTTTTTTCATTAAATTACAATCACATTTCTATACACACTCACTCACACAAACAACAGAAAACTGAATGTGTTCCTCGCATTCCTTTCATATATGAAAAAAAAGCAAACAAAAAGAAATAAAAATACGAAAAGAAGAAATTATTGATCAGAAGAGCTCCAAAACACCTTACCAGATTCAACAAGTGCAGCATCATGAACAGCTCCATTCACTCCCTTTTCAAATGTGGCTCCTTCTAAAGTATACCATTTGGTAGTACCATAGGTGACATTGCCTCCATTGCTTGCCTTCATTTCCTTGATTTTGACGATTAAGTTTTTAATAATTTCTTGAAGATAGTTTATAACATCTCCTACACTAGAAGTGATGAGAGGGATATCAGCAGAGGACTTGAGAATGCTGTCAAGTAATTCATTGGTAAAAGCTTTTCTGCGCAAACCACTTGAAACAGGGACACATCCTATAGGTTCTGCACCAGCTGCTAATAATTTGTGCTGCTGAACTACTTTTATAGTAGATTAGGACTCTTATTATATTGGCTCTGATTGTGTGACCGGTTTTTTTCATATCGGAAAGAAAGCTCTTATATTGTGACCTGACTTTCCACGTCTTGTGAGTAGTTGTTTGTGACAGTATTCCAAAATCTTCGCTTCCGGTTCCAAAAGTGCAATGGTAGTACCATTCTCTGAAGAGCTCTGTGTTCATAGGCCCCAATATTTCTGGTACTGAACTATAACATAATGCACCTGTTTTACTTGAGAAGCCAACTTTAGCAGCTCCTTCAGGATCAAAGTTTCCCAGACCTCCGATTGCAGTAAATACAACATTGAATCCTAATGATGTTTTGTGAACGTGTCTATCTCCATGAAGGACTGAAATTTGACACATCTGTTCAATGATCTTCTTATTTATGTGAGCACCATTTCCAGCTACAACATCAGTCACAGTCTTTATCTGCTGTATGAAACTGAAGGATCTATGCACTGCTGTCGCATGTTTATTAAAATATTTGGTCTCCATTTTCTTTACAGACATTATCGAGAGATGGGCAATTCCATGGGTATAGGCAGAGAGGGTACTTCTCATGTTCTCATCCCAAGAGAGTCCAGAGGCATAATGGCGATATTTGGGCATTAAACCGAAGCTCTGACTGCTGTATTTACTAGTATTGGACCCAATTTTTCCTTGTACCCAGTGATCAGGCCCCAATTGCAATTCTCTAGCCCTCTCGTAAAAAAGATTGCACAAGCAAACCATCTGGTGATAATCACTAAACACTGTTTTAGCCTCTATGCCTAGGGACTCAATAGTCTCTTCAAACAGTTTCTGCCAAGCACCTACATCCCAAGAAAACTCACCAATTGAGAGACTCATAACCTGTGCAGCCTCAGTCATCTTTTTCACACGCGAAAAACTTTGATGGCCAACAATCTGACGCTGCCTATTGTACTGATGAATTCTGTACAAATAGTGGTAGAACAGCATTGCGTCATAAGGGCAAGTCAAGATGATGCCACCCACAATACTTAAGTCTCTTGCTATAGAAGTGTCTGACACATCCTTCATTTCGACATCCTTTTGCTTTCTGGGTTTAGTTCTGTTTCTTTCGTCGACCATCTTTTTAATCAACCCATTTGCCATTGCATGAATATATTTTAATGCATTTATTTTGGTGTCTTTTGTGATATCTGTAACCGCTATTCTCCGGTTTTTCACAAATTCTTGTCCTGTGCCTGCATCGATAGTCAAAGGTCTTTTGCGTTGTTCAGTCATTTTAAGTAATGAAGATTTTTATGTGTAAACGACTCGAATTGTTTCAAATTGAAATAATGGGGTGTTTATACTAATGGGGTGTTATCCTCAAATTTGGTTTTATTTTTTTCATTAAATTACAATCACATTTCTATACACACTCACTCACACAAACAACAGAAAACTGAATGTGTTCCTCGCATTCCTTTCATATATGAAAAAAAGCAAACAAAAAGAAACTATCTTAACAAATAACATATTAATTTTAATTATTCATAAAAAGCATTGAAAAGATATATGTATATTCTTTTGCCAATTGTAAAAACCTTAACAACAAACATTGAAGTTGAAGAAGAATTAGTGAAGAAATTAAATTTAATTTTGAGAGTGCGAAATTTATTTGTAAAATAAAATAAGCTGCAAGAAGGAAACTCTTCGATTTTTACGAAGAGCTTTATAATTTATTTGAAAATAACTCTTTAAAAATAAAATAAAAACTAAATAATTAAATCGGAGTTTTTACTAAAACCGCGTTCGTGGAACAATTTACAGTCGTCTCTAACGCGGACAGCCAGCTGCGTAGAAATTTAATCCCGATCTGTTCTCATTTTGAGCACGAGGTTGCAGAAGTATTTGCAGTCTTTCAAGAAGGAGCCGTTCAAGTAGTTTTGGCCCTTAACGATTTATGACATATTTATTTATTCATTAAATGGTCGATTTTGATCTTAAGCTTTCATAGTTTTCCTCTAGCGTTTTCCAGCTCGTAGCCAAAATATTCTTCTTACTTTAATTTACTTTTAATGGCACAACAGCTTATGGAGGGCCTAGGCCGAGCTTTTCGCATCCACTCATGTTGTGCGTGTTATATTTGTACATGAATGGAAGGGACCTACAGTTTAATGCCGAATCCGAACGGCGAGCTGAAAAGCTTTTCATAGGCAATTTTTACTCTTGTAGGTTTGCCATTGCCTGCCGTGTGGTGCCGTGAAGAAACAATTATTTTTTCCACTTTTTGATTTTGCTTGTGCCGAGATTCGAACCCCGGACACTCTGCGTAGCAGTCCAATGCACTACCACTACACCACAGCCACCACTTCTGCTACCTATATTTCTTTGTTACTGAGATTACCAGATTGTCAATGAAGGGCGAGTCACTCTTCTTTATAAAGCAGTCAACGTGCCAGTTGTTGTGCGCAATGGTTCGAATAATACATAGTTAAATCATCTTATAAATTGTTAAGAAAACTCGAACGAGTCTAACAGTCAGCGGTGAAATGACAAACGGAGATAGACTTTTAAGGTTCGACCTTGCAATTTTTATTATCCTGACGGAACAAAAAGATTGCTTACAGAATCGATTAATTAGTTTAAATCAGTATCAAGGACATGAACCATTATCAAGGACATGAACTATTATCAAAGACATGAACCATTATCAAGGACATGCACCATTATCACGCACATGAACCTTTATCAAGCACATGAACCATTATCAAGGACATGAACGAGATTGTTTTCACTATCGCAAATCAAGTTCGATACCTAATGATTTGCGGATGGATGGCGCCAAAATTATATATTTATTTTGTAAAAAATTTTATAAATTAATTTTTTAAGGCAATATTCAATGCAACTGATTTTGTCACTACATAATAGTTAATTTGTTATTTATTTAAAATTCACATTTTTAGCTATCTCTTCTACTTTTTTTTTATAATTTTTTCATGGAAAGTAAGGAACAGAGTAGCTTTTATTCTCACCGGGCATTGACTGATTAGCAATCATGCTTGTAGGCCAGTCCTTCTCTACAATGATTTCTGTAGAACTCAGGGATGCAAACATTTCTGAACCGAAATACTTATCCGCAATTATGAAATACCTGAATCGAATCATGAATCTATTCGTTTTAGTTTTTGTTTTTCACTTGAACCAAACCAAAAAGTTTTGGTTTGAAAAAGTGGTTTGGTTCAATCTAGAAAAGTATGCCCATTATTACTCACTTTCTTTTATCTATGCATGTTGATTACGTTTTGGATCATCAAGTGAATCTTGAAACTCCAAAAGTGATAGTGAGAATGAGGGAAACGCATCAGTACCAACAAAAAGAATATCGCAACCTCTATTCTTCAGAATAGAAATAAGTTCTCAGCGAGTTTGCATGGAAGAAAACTAAGATTTCTGTAAGTGTAGACAAAAATCATAATCATAACGTCACTTTAATTCACTCAAATTGTACAAATCTAACACGCACAACATGAGTGGATGCGAAAAGATTGGCCTTTGGCGCTACATGCGGTCATAGACGACACAGATAGAGCTGAAGTTCAATGTGGTAAAGACATAACACTTGCCACAATGGCTGTCTATCTCTTTATCGGTGTCCTCTGTGATTGCATTCCCTCTCTGATTCTCTCTCCTTCTTTCTCCCACCTATCAATCTTCTTTCCATTCAACACAATGCTCTCTAAAAGCAAAAACAAAGAAATCTCTAACTCATAATTTTAAAAATTTTTCAGCAACATTTCGTGAAAAACTGCGTAGACTTTACGGGCGTGTTTTTATAGGCTCTCAAATTTCAATTAGAAATCCCGATGGGTATGTTTTATTTACTATTGGTGTTATAATTTGAAAATTCACAACTGATGGTGTAACTAGTAAGTACTAAATCACATCTGTCAATACTGTAACTAGGTAGGTGTTTTCATGTTTTAGCTACGTCATGTGACTTTTATCAATTGGCCAAAGTGTAAACGTTATAACCTTCTTGCGCTACAAACATGTCAGCATACGTGCGATGCCAGAATAAAAAACAGCATTTGCGGGAAGTTTTGCTTTTCTTCTTGAATTCCAGAAAAAGTGCTGCTGAAAGTCATCGATTGCTGTTGGAAGTTTACGGTAAATATTACTCTATCGATTAAAATATGTGATTTCTGTGAATTCGTCGCTTTAAAAGTGGAGATTTTGACACGGAAGACAAAGGGAACGCCCTGCCCTGGCCAAGTGAAAAAGTCCGAAGATGAAGAATTGTAGATGTTACTCGATGAAAAGTCATTTCAAACGCAAAACGCACTTGCAATATCATTGGGGGTTACTAAAGCAGCAATTTCCAAACCCCTAAAATTATTGGGGTTCATTCAAAAGGAAAGAAATTGGATGCCATACGACTTGAAGCCGAGGGACGACGAAAAGCGATTTTGCAATCTTTCTTTAGCTTAAAACTAAGTCGTTTTTTTCATCGAATCATCATCATGACGACAACCCGAAGTGCAAGGTTTCGTATGTGAAGCTCAGTCAACCAGGAACATCAACGCCGATGCAGAATATTCATGGCGCCAAGGTAATGCTCGGTATTTGAAGGGATCAGAAGGGTGTCATCTTTTATGAGCTTCTAAAACCTAGATAAACTATTACGCGAACAACTGTATCGCAAATGATTGCTTCTTTTGAAGAGAGCAATGTCCGAAAAATTACCAGGCACGAGACTGTAATTTTCATGTTGCTCGACCGGTTAAAAGTTATTTGGAAAATAGTGGATGGGAAGTTTTGGCTTACCTGCAGTATTCGCCAGACTTTGTTCCGTCTGTCTGACGATCACTTATTTTGATCGTTGTAAAGGGTGATTTTTTTGCTACTTGGTTTTTGACGTTTATATTCCTAGCAGTTGACGCGTGATTCTTGACATGTGTCAAAGTGAAAAATGTTCAGTTTGGTTTGCCATTTCATTATGAATAGACTTACGCCTGAACAACGTTTGCAAACTATGGAAATTTACTATCAAGATTCGTGCTCTGTGAAAAATGTGTTTCGCGAGCTACGTCCATTTTATGGTCGTCATAATCGACCCACAGAGCAAGCTTTTCAGCTCATTGTCACCAAATTTCGCACCAGCTTCACTTTATTGGACATCAATCCACCAAATCGTATCCATAGATTGGTGGACTGAAGAGAATATTGCTGCTGTATCCGCCAGTGTTGAAGAAGATCGCGTTATGTTCATCCGGCGCCGATCCCAGCAATTGGGTATGTGTTATTCGACCACCTGGAAGATTTTACGCAAAGATTTCGGATTAATGACACACAAAATACAGCTGGTGCAAGTACTGAAGCCAAGCGATCGACCACAACTTCGAATTTTCGGTAAATGGGCCTTAGAAAAGCTGGTTAAGGATCCGTTTTTTTTATCGCAAAATTGTCTTCTTCAGAGACGATGAAGGCCGCAACGTTACGGTCAGTGGAGAAAGGAACCGTTCGATGATAACAGACTTTGTTTTGCCGAAAATGCTAGAATTGGACTTGGCCGACATGTGGTTCCAACCGGACGATGCCACACTGCACGCGAAACCATGCATCAATTGAAAGGCGAATGTGGTGAGCAATTAATCTCACGTTTTGGTGCAGTCAATTGGCCACCAAGATTGTGTGATTTGACCCCGTTAGACTATTTTTTGGGAAGTGGGGCTATGTTAAGTCTCTTGTCTATAGAGACAAGCCAAGCACGATTGCTGCTTTGGAAGCAACCATTGAAGGCGTTATTGTCATTGGTGAGATTCCGATTCCAGCTGAAATGTGTGAAAAAGTGTGCCGAAATTGGACCTTCATAATGGACTACTTGAAGCGTAGCCGCGGGCAACATTTAAGTAAAATTACCTTTTAAAAATAAATGGCAGGAGTGGAATTATCGATCCAAATAAAAATTTCATTCACTTTTGTGAAATTTCTGTGTTTTTTTTTTGAATTGTCAAAAACTAAGCTCTTCAAAAATCACCCTTTAGAAAGCCCTTACTCTGGAATGTGCTTTACGCTTAACTTCAGTTGAAAGTATCAAAAATTGGATTGATTCGTTCATAGCGTCAAATGATGGATGGTTTTTTTTTTGGCAAGGAATCCATAAAATGTCATAGCTTCCGATGGACACTATTTTGAATAATGTATTCGATTTTGTAATGAAATAAAGTTATATTTATGTAAAAATAAATCCTTCATACACCGAAAATAATCCATTAAAAATTCGATTTAAAAATAGGTGCTTACATTAAAAAAATCTTATAAAGATGGATTTTGAAATTGACACTTTTTTGTTTTAAACCGAACCAGTGTTGTGTTCTTTAACCCTTTAGTTCTCAAGCAGGCCTCTAGACAGCCGACACTTTATCATAAGGAGTGAGATCGAAAAAATCGGATAACTTTAAATTGTCCTAGCATTGAAATCCCTTATGCAAATAAAAAAATGTAAGCAGTTTTGAAAAGAAAATTTAATTTCTGATAAAATGATCAGTAAAACTAAATTGTTTGTTGTTTTTCTTTTACAGAATTCGGACAGCTTTTCCGGTATGCCTGCCATTAGCGCCTTTGCTGTCATTTCTGAGACTCTCTTGGCGGCAGCATTCCACTTATTTCCAAAATCTTCCATGGATTTAGCTTCTTTGTTTGTTGCCTTTAATGTTTTTTTCACTAGAACCCAATATCTCTCGATAGGCCGAAGCCGAAGTTCTGGGCAATTTGGTGGGTTGGCGATTTTTGGTACCAATTTGATGTTTTGGTCTTCGAACCATTTAAGGGTTACTTTACTGTAGTGACAGGAGGCGCTAGATTAGGGCAAACAATAAGATACATTGTGCTTTCTAATGAAGGGCAGCAGTCTCTTCTGGAGGCACTTCTTCACATAAATTTCGGCGTTAACAGTGCCACTTGTTACGAAACTTTTACTCCTTAGCCCACAACTACAAATCGCTTGCCATACCAGAAACTTCTTCGGGAACTTGGACTTTTGTTTTATCCTAAATCTTTCCTCAACTCCTCCTCGTTCCTTTGCAGTGTAAAACTCTTGACCAGGCAATCGAGAAAATTTAGACAACACGTATGTTTCATCGTCCATAACAAAGCAATCGAATTTTTGGAAAAAATCTGTCTTCAACTTTTTAGCTCGGCTCTGGGCTACCAAGTTGTTAGTAGCGTTCCTGTCGGGTACTCACTGCACTTTGTATGCTTTAAGGCCCGCATCTTTTTTTAATTTTACAAACTAAAAACTCACTGCAACTCGCTTTTCCGCCAATTTTCGATTAGACAACGCTGGATTCTTCTCTAAGAGAGCAACGACTTACTTCGCCTTTTGTGGAGACACGAAACCGCATTTCCTTCCAGAACCATATTTTCTAGAACCTGTTAAGTCTGTATTAAATTTTTTAAGAATCATCGAGACAGTGTTTTGTGCCACTTTCGATTTATTTGCAATGGTTTTCTGGCTCCACTGCGGATTTTCTCGAAATAATTCAACAACTAAATCGCGTCTTTCCACTTTCGATGCCGTAACTCAACTGAAAGTTCACAAGTCAAAAAACATGTGATTGTATTTCATCAGAATTTCTCCAACGCAAAACCTACTGTTTGAATTTGTTCATTCAGATGAAGCGTTCCAAAGCACTGGTCTTTCAAAGTTATCCGATTTTTTCGATCTCACTCCTTATCGCATAGTGAACTCCCTTACTTTTACTTTTAATGGCACAACAGCCCATGGAGGGCCTAGACCGAGCTTTTCGGTGCTTCGGCTATGAGCTTCGATGTTGTATTACAGCCGCTGGGCTTGAAGCAATCAAAGTTCGAAAATTTATTATTATTTACATTCAGTTTAAGAATTTTTGGTTAAAAATAAAATCAAATAAATAAATTATTTCCCGTGATACAAACTGTATATAAAACAGTCTATCACTAGCTTAGAATAGGAACATTTAATATAAATGATAATTAATTAAAAAAAAAAAATTGCTAACATGCTCAAAACAACCACAATTGCTTTGAGGGATCTCCACTTCTCGACTTTATAAATTCACCTTTGCGCTTTATTAATGGTAATTGCTAGTGCAACTCGCACTGGAAAGTGTACACGTTTGGATTTTGAAAGGCAAATCGGTTGGAATCATAGGAATCATCGGAATTCTTGGTATTAACACGTCTGCACCGTTGAATTTTCCAATCAAAATAGTTGCTATAATTGGCCATCAATTTTTTCACAGCAAGCCTCGTACCATTGCAAAGTTTCGGTTGATTCAAATTACGAAGCATAATAATAGTCGCACCGACTTTCAATTGCAGGTTATGCGGCGGTAATCCGGGTAAATCCAAAGAATTCAAAAATTCTGTACGATAGTTAACCGCATCTTCTTCATTGGTAGCAGTATCAATAGACTTATACGAAACCAAAGCACCAGGTATTTTGGATAGTATAGCAAAATTTAATTCATTAACAATGAGAGATATTCGGGAAATTTTCAATTTGTTTGGTGGAGGATGAATTTTGTTGTCAGGAGATTTCCGCCAGAACTTTGCCAATTATATCAAGATCAACCTCTGCCGATGAAATTCAAGCTTGCTTGAAACTATTTGTGGAGACATGTAACAAGTGGTCGCTGTGGCGTAGTGGTAGTGGCGTTGGACTGCTACGCAGAGTGTCCGGGGTTCGAATCTCGGCACAAGCAAAATTAAAAAAGTAGAAAAAAAATGTTTCTACACGGCACCATCTCTTGGCAGGCAATGGCAAACCTACAAGAGTAAAAATTGCTATGAAAAGCTTTTCACTTCGCCGTTCAGATTAAGGCATTAAACTGTAGGTCCCTTCCATTCATGTACAAATATAACACGCACAACATGAGTGGATGCGAAAAGCTCGGCCTAGGCCCTCCATGGGCTGTTTTGTCATTAAAAGTAAAGTAAAGTAAGTAAAAATATCTTTTCTTTCAACAAATGTGCGTGTTCAATTGCAAAATGAAGCATCATTATGTTGAATTTTCAAAGCAATTGATGACAATTGGTAATGGTGCAATGCCAGTTGATGAGACTGGATTGATTACGTTGCCGGATAACTTTTGTAGAATTACACAATCGTTTCCGGTTTTTGCGTTGCATTCTCCGAGGCAAAATACACACGCTGTCCGTTTTCAAGTTGAACACCTAAATGCTGCACGGTTGGGTAACGTTCATGTATCGAAAATGAAAAAATGCCCCACATTGCCTCGTTACTCAATTTCATCTGGTGTAATTTTGTTGACTAACCAAATGAGAATGTGTACATGGGGCAATCCACGTTTCTGCCACACAATTGAGTGAGTACATCCAGCAGCGCACTTCACCAAACACTTCTGCTTTTACAATGAAATTCATGAATAATGAAAAATCGAAAGAAATTCAATTCCAAATTCCAAATTATGCGCAGCACGCTAATTTACCCTGAACGATCGCTTTGTGACTCACTTGTGGAAAGATAAACAAATTGTATCAAAACAAATAATTTCGTTAAATCTGACAATAAAAATATATAATAAAAATACATTCCTTATTGATGTGTTTTCAATTTGAAGTGAATGCGTTGAGGGGTTCAAAAGTTATAGGCATTTTACTCTTTTTGCGGGCGTGGCAGTGGGCGGATAAATAGCCTATGTCCGTCAGAAAAGCATGTACTTTAACATGAAAGATGAATTTTTGAAAAAAATCTATCCGTTTCCAGGATCATTCATCACACACATAACATATATTCATTTTTATATATATACTTAGATTTTTCTTAGGTCAATCTAAAATTTAGCAACTAGAGAGGTTAAGAACAGCCCCCACAACCTAACCCGGGAACTTCCTACATACAAACGAAGAGAAAATGCATTTTTATTTTAATTCTAATATATATTTTTTTGTCAATAAGATTTGTATGTATTTTAATTGTCTTGATTTCTTGTTTTCTTTCACGTTTTTCCTTTTTTTTGTTTTGTTTTCTATTTATGCGTTTAATCAATGACTAAAAGACAATCATTATAACAATTACAATATTATTTTTATATCAATATTTCAATGTGAATATATTGGTGTACATATGTGTGTCTGTGTGTGTTTGTGTGTGTGTGTGTATGTGTGTTTAAAGAAAGACAGACAAACAGCTCATTAATTTACAATTTACTATATTGAATAACAAAATGTAGCATAAACACAAAATAAATTGGATCAAATCTTAAAGGGATAAATCTTTCAAAGAAAAAATTAGCATAATCTCATTTCGATTTTGATGACCGGGCGGCTTGTGTAAAGTAAAAATTATGCATTATCAAGTTTTGTGTATGAATTTCGATTGAATAAATCTATCAAATATTATTTTAATTAAATTGAATATTTGAATTTTGGGGTTTTGTTTTCTAAAGCATTTCTTACATTGGTTTCTAATTGTTTGTTGTTTGGCTTAATGTAGACGACAAAAATTTTCTTTTAACATTCAATATTTGCATTGTGTAGATAGTAATAGTGCATATATAATATAATTTGTTATAATTAGAAGTAGTTATTTTATTTAATAAAAATTACAAAAAAAAGAACCAAAAAAAAAATATATAGCTTAAAATGTAATTGTAGTAGAAATAAAACACATACAAAAGTAGCGAACTGCATATGCGGGCTTTTGCTTGTTGAAACACTTTGTTACTTTGTTTTTGTTTTGTTTGGTTGTTGTTCAGTTTTTGTTTTAGTTTTAGTTTTGTTCTCTTGGTCCAAAGAAAGAGGCATACAAAAACAAACACAATACACAATTGAAGAAGAGATCTTCACAATTCTGTGTTGTATTTGTATTGCATTCGGGTATTATTCAATATATCGTCAGCTTAAGGACATTGTAGAAAGGACCTAACTAACCTTGTTTTTGTTTCAAAATAAAATTATTTGCTAATTCGAATGGCTCATCCAAAACTGCCAAAAACACGATAGTGAAAAACAAATTTGTTAGTTAGGGCTTTTCTCTACATTAAGCTATTGTAAAAATATACAAGTACAAAATTATTAAGAAATTATTAGAAAAAAAAACATTTGTTAAGCTTGAAGCTTGATGTCATCACGACCGAGCATAAACTATCTATAAACGTTATCTTATCTATCATCAAAAGCTTCTTCGTCTTCGTCTTCAGATTAATCATTCAGCTTCTTCTTTATTCATGTCTCACTCCGCATATGGATAGGAAGGTACTGAAATTGTGTAAACTACAGGCGGGCAAAACGGTGTACACGATATTGGCAGTTACTAGACATTTTTGCCGAAAATCATGTAATGCATTTAGCAGCAACTCGACGCAAGGTGCAGCGGCTACTTGATAGAACACTTTCAGGTGTATCGCTGGTATTGAACTGTTAGAATAGCAACTGTTGTTACTTGAAGGGCAGTCAGTGGGCTCCTCGTCCATAATATTATTAGCACCAACGCCACTGCCACTACCGCCACCGCCACTGCCACTGCTGCAACCACTGCTGTTAAACGAATTATCCGCAATACGCTTAGCAATTGGATAACCTTTGAGCAAACGATTTACAATATACGTGAGTATTTCATCGAGATTTTCAGCGCTGAGATTTTGTGCCAAGCGACAATGATTAGTCAGTATATCATCGCTTAGTTGAGTCAGTTGTGTGGTAGACGATGCAAGACCTGCAACACGAGATTGGGTGAGAATAATGTAATATAAATATTATTGAATTGAATTGACAGAAGTTCGATTCTATTATCATCTATAATTAAGTAGTTATAATTACTGATTATCGCCTAAAAAAAATTACAATTTCAATTACAATAAATGATTATAAAATAATTTAAATGAAATTTAATTGAATCTAGATGCTATGCCACATCGTCAGTGACGATTCTAGCTAGTCTGTTTTATTGGGTGAGTAAAAAACTGAAGCCCTCTAGAAACTGAGTTCAATCATTTAACGCTATAAGTGAAAAGAAGCCCCGTTTTTATGTCATACATAGATTCTCTTTAAGCGAAAAAATCAAATAGCGCGATATAGTAATTTTAAAGACACTGCCTCAATTGTGGTGTTATAGAAAATACTTTGATGCGAAGAGTCCGGTCTAGGCCTTTCATGGGCTTTTGTACCGTTAAAAGAAGTACTAAAAAAAGAAAAAAATACTTAATTAGGCCTGAAAACAGATTCAATAAGATCGAAAAACTATAGCAGAATATTGAGTTCGATTTTAGAAGGCAGTTCCCTCATTTCCCACTCAAGGAAGGTTTAGTTTTAGCTAGAGCCCCAGGAAGCCACTTGCAGGTAGTGTTTTCGACAGATTTTTCTACTAGGTTATACTTGTTTAGTGAAAACGAACAACTTTACTTTACTTTTAACGGGACAACAGCCCATGGAGGGCCGAGGCCGAGCCTTTCGCATCCACTCATGTTGTGCGTGTTATATTTGCACATGAATGGAAGGGGCTTACAGCTTAATGCCGAATCCGAACGACGAAGTGAAAAGCTTTTCAAAGCAATTTGTACTCTTGTTGGTTTGCCACTGCCTGCCAAGAGGTGGTGCTGTGTAGAAAAATTATTTTTTCTACTGTTTCTTGTTTTGATTTTGCCTGTGCCGAGATTTGAACCCCGGACACTCTGCGTAGCAGTCCAACGCATTCCCACTACGCCACAGCGACCAAAACGAACAAATGTAAGTTAATTTGGCGCCATTATAACCTTACACGTGTGTCACGAGTGTAAGCTTAAAGTTTTGATTAAGCCCTCTCTCAGATTTTCTGTAATATTGTTGTTATTAACTATCATACTGCATTTCCGGCCAAGTTGCGGTAATTGTAGTTTATCTTTGGAAATACTTTATGGACCACAGGAAATTACAAAACTGATGCAACCTTTTAGAAAGTGCGCTAGCCAAAGATGTTTATGGGTAATACAAAGTAATACATGTTAAACTGTTCTCGTGAACAGTTGTCGGGAGTCGCGTGAGAGGAACTTGACCAAAAACCAATGACTACTTAATGGTATACACGCTCTAGACCGCACTATCAGTAAAGTTTACATTCAAACCTTCCAAACCTTCAATAACAAAAATAGACGGCATTCTCAACATCATTCACCAGACACCAGGGAAACGGCAAAGATTATGGTAGCAGTGCTGATCACATAACAATTTCAACACAGGGAAATTGCTGGACCAAATTTCAAAACCCTGAAACAATCATGTGGAACAAAAAAAAATTGAGCGTCCGTCCTTATTGTTGACGCTTTTTATGCGAGGCCACACCTGTGGTAAATGAAGAAAGAAAAGTTTAAAATAAGCACTGCGGAGTAAGAAAACTCTGGATACAAAAAAAAAAGAAGAAAACACCTTCAATTCTACGAGCTGGGCACAGGTTGTGAGAAAATTACAGCGGTTTAAGCTATTTCAAAAAAATCCCGTAAGCAAAGTTCGGGCGGGACTAAAATTTATATACCCCACACACCCTCTGAAATAAAATAACATTTTTCATTCAACGATTATTTAAATTTGTATGGTTTTTGTGTTAAATATTTTCTTATCAGCCCGAGTCACTATGTATATAAAATTTTGTATGAGAAGTAGGCGTGGTTATTGTCTAAACAGAGTGTTTCTTTAAGACACGACATTTTGCTGATTCTCTGCAAAGAAACGTTGCTCGTCGGCTATCGCAAAAAACTTTCTGCACTCATTACATGCGGTATGCAACCACGCAATTAGGAGAGTGGGAGGATAACTGATTGGCGCGAAGTTTGAAGACTGACGTCGTGCTCCTGAGCATTAGGAAATTGCGCTTAGAGCTAGTCATCACAGTTGGTGATCATGCAGTTTAACTGGGTAAATTTATCGACATTAGGTCAACTATTGGTGACTCCAGGATCACTATAAAATATCCACTGATGGGCGGCAACGATACAAAATGATAATGACTTAATATGCCGAATATCGAAGGCTCCGAGAAGGTAGGCATCAACAGTAGCTGTGTGATTCTATATGTAACTGGGAAGCTTTCGTTCATATAACAGACTCAGTGCCTTACGAATAGTAAGTGCATTCCGGCCGAGTATTGGTTGATGTTATTAAAATTCTGCAAGGACTGTGCACATTGATCTACTAGCAAGCAAGATATAGTGAATTTATAGCCAATCCGATGAAATACCGTGCAATACCAAGAAAGAAGTTAGCACTATTATTGAATAGCAGGAAAGATGATTTACCATAACTTCTGAAATAGTAAAGTGGACACAGGGCGACCATGGTAAAGTGAACTACCACGTCAAGCAAATGTTCAGCGGTCATGGGTGCTTTAAGCTATATCCCGAAAATACAATGCTCACGTTTCAAGAGTTAAAATGAGGAACTGGAGAGATTATCCAAAAGGAAAACTCTTTTAGGTGGCCAACTCAGCATCGCAGATTTGCTGATACATTGAGTAATGGAAACCAATCATAGGGGCGGTAAATATTTATATATAATGATTTAGCTGAGAAATTCACAGCCGATTGTGTTACATGGTTCGATTAGCAATATGTCTACTAAAACCGCTCTGGCTACGATATGAAAGCCTCCTACGATCTATAATCTTAATAAAGTATCTAGACTATATTAAAAGATTTTGCTAAACACTTATGTAAAACAATATTATTTTTGACTTAGTCTCAAAGGTCCTAATGACATAAATAATGTTCATAAGCGTAGGCGAGTGAAGAGATTTAAGTTACACTTCATAGATTCTACTAACATAAGAAGGTTGAAGTTTCACTTTTCTCTAATTATTTTTAACTGATTATTTATAAACGTTTTAATTTCCATCGTTATGGAAAAACACCATTCGAAAAGTTTTGTTCTACGTATTAAAAACCTTAATGATACTATTTCATACTTTACAAAAGCTATGACTATTTTAGAAATGTTCTTATCGAACATTTAATGTAGCCTTATTGGCGCAGCAAAATTGTAACATTATCAAGATTATTCACCTGTGGATACATAACACACTATGGCCGCACAATTGTTTTCATAATTCCAACGACGTCGTATAGAGATTGTATAATCGCTTACCGAACACCCAGTTTCTTCATCTGAAACATAAAGAGGAGAGCGTTTGAACTAGTAATATTCTTAATAATCTGCAAAAAACAAAAAACAACCAACAACGAACTCACATTCGAAACGATCATTGTGTGTATGCGCCCAAACTTGCCATTCAACCAGCGCATCACGAGGCAATGCTGGCACCACTATATAATCCATAATTGCATTTGTGGTACGTCGCTCCCATTGGCGGCGCGCTTCAGCAATGAATGCTGGATGCGTTAGAAAACAAATTCCATGCACAACATCACGCAATTGGCCCTGTGCATTCATCGCTTTCGCAATGCGACTAATGTGACGCAAAGCCAATTTACATTGCGGACGTATACCGCCTTCGATAATGGTCATGCTGCCAGGTACTAGTGCGATTTGACCGGATATATAAGTGATTTCATCAACCTGTTAATAAAGTTTTTAAAGAATAGTAAAGAAAAATTTATTGATGGTTGAAGAGTATGGATGCAAAATTGGGCATACTCTTGTAGATTGACTGTATGGTCCAATATTAGCGGGCGCCCAGTGTGATATACCCTGGATATGCATAGTTTGACGCTTGCATTCAGTAGGGAAATCATCGTTAGAATAATTGCCTATAAATAAATAATATTTTAATGGAAATTTGAGTGGATTGTTTGCGATTGTGATTTAAACAATGAAAATTCTAACCATCGAGCTCATTCAAGTGAAGAGTTGGACGTCGACGCATTGGCGCTCGAAATGCTATTGCCTCCATAATTACATGACAATCGTCTGGCAACGGACACTCGACACATACGCGTGTTGGTGGATTTTGAAAGTTTACAGCTTCACCGTAGATACCGTTCAACACTGGATATTCGGCTATGGAACGCACATACATTGTTATATAACAATAGTCAGTCATGTCATAATTGTGCTCAGCGGCCAAGGAGCCTAGGGAGTCAACGGCGATTTGCATGCCTTCTTCGAGTGTGGGAGCGCAGCCTGTGAAATATCAAAGTTTTCTTGTGAAACATAAACGTATCCACTGTTTATCTCGACATACCTTGTATTCCAGCGACCCACATCCAACCTTTCTGATTAATCGCCGCCATTGGACGATTTTTAAGTGGACGGAATTCACGTTCGATTTTCATGGGACTCGGTGGTTGTGTTACGGTTAGTCCGCTCGCCGCCGAAATGCCGGTAGTAGCGCCAATCGAAGATATTGCCAACGACAGTGAACCGCATACAGCGGTGGTGCTGCTGCCAAGTGGACGACCACAACCAAAACTACCGCCCGCCTGCAATGAGGCAGCACACAATGCTGCTGACGATGAGAGCAACGAGGATGGTGTTAGCGGCTCATCAACACTGGCACTTTTCGTAACAATCGGTATCGGCGATGAAGATGTCGTCAGATGACGGCCAAAGGAATTACTGCGCGATATCAATTCATTCTGACTGAGCGACTCACGCATACGAGTCTCTTTCTCAATCAGCTCAAGCTCAGTCTCACTGAGATCGGGATCGCTGAGGTCACTGTATGTGGATTCATTGAGGTCACTTATGTAGTCCAAAGATTTTTTCACAAAAACATCAGAGCACTGTGCTGGCTCTTTCGATTGCAGCGATAATTTGGTAAAATTAATATAACCCACTGGACAAATGGGATCCGCTGAACTAATTATAGTTTGAATATCTTCACTGCAACAAAAAAGAAAAAAAAATGAATAAATATTACATGAATTTTCTGTGAAATATTGATTTGAAAAACAGCCTTACACTACAATACGCTGCTTGAAGAGCGGGCAATCCAAGGTGAATGTCTCATATTCTCCACCTTCGCCGCAAACATTTAAACCATATTTATCACGCATTTTGATTAGATGCGGTAGTAATTCACGCAATGATTTGCCCAAATGGCGATCAGGAACTAAACCTAAAGTGGCTACCTAAACAACAAAATCAATTAAATGCTAAACTTAGCAAAAGATCAACTTCACAGCTCATTCGTACTTTAATTATAATGGCATGCACTTGGCAATCGATCATTTCCTGCAGCAATTCAGTCTGGTCTCTCCTCCATAAATATGCTAAAGATATCAAGTTTAAGCGACTGCAAACATTCTCGACACGCACACGTTGATAGTCCGAAAGTATGGCACCCACACCGACTGCTTCGACTTGCATTTCTTCCTGTAAATATGTCGAATGAAGAGTGTGTTATTGGAGTTCAACAGAAAATGAGCTCATCATAGGTAAATAGGGTATATGCATAATTTTTGTTTATTAAATTTTCGACTTTAATGAATGACATTTGTGCAAAAATAAAAGATTGATTGTCTAGCACAAAATGCTTCAGGGATTTGTTTTCTAGGATGAGCATGTCCTCATCGTATGCTCAGTACTTCTTTCTCTTCAATAGAATGGTCTACAAAGACTATGCATGTCTATGTTATTACAAGGAATATTAAATACCAAGCGGCCTTTCTTTGGAGGCTTCTTTGATTTTTTTCATTTGGTGTGGCTTGTCAACCAGAAAGTAAAGTGTGTGTAAAGTGAAAGTAACCACTGTGCTGTCAAGTTAAATTTCCGAACCGGTTGAAAATATTTTTAAACATAAGCTTTTCAACACTGATTACCAAGAGAATAATTTGCCATAAAAACCTTTTTATTTTTGAATCTTGACTTAAAGTCGTACATGAAAAAAAAATAGGTTAGGTTAAGGGTTGGGAACCACTGATTCGATTTGATAAAAAGCCTTTTAGTTTTACTAATTACTTTTAAATAATCTTTGAAAAAACAATCCTTAAAAAATACAATTTCATACAGATTGTTCGTACCAAATAAAAGCAACCCTGACATGCTGAATAAGGAATAGATTAAAATTCGCCTGGGCGCCATTTCTTTTTTTTAATTACAAATAATTTGAACAATTACACAATGAAAACGAGTTACATGAAGTAAACTTGCACAAAGTGAACAAAAAGATACGCATCAAAAATCACAGTCTCAAAAATCTGAGACAAAAGGTAAAACAATCGCACATCAGCATCCAACAATAAGAACAAGAAAACCAATACTCAGAACTAGTGTTGGGCAGAATCGATACTTAAAGTAGCAAGTACTTGATTCCCGAAAGAAACCGTAGTACTCGATTCTAGAAAGTAACGATTTTCTGCACTCAAAGAAGTACTCAGTACGCAAAAGTACTCACTATCGAATCGATACTTTAACTAATTTATTTTCAAGCTACAAACAGTCGGTAAAGTTACTACATTTAATTCAATTCATAAAAACAAAACAATCAAAAAAATTTCTCACCATTTCAGCTAATTTAAGGCTGATTTACAAACATACAAAAAACAAAAAAAAAACGAACAAGTCTCTAAAGGAACACCAAAATACTTTGCACCAAGTTAATATAAAAATGGAAAATTATATTTGTGTATTTTGTCAAAATTCCAGCGGATTTTCCAATCTTTTGGCATAGGATGTGTCCAAGTATTGCCGCACTAAAAGCTGAAGTTTTTGGATTAGTGTTCCTGAAATACATATCACATTTGTTCGCTCTTCTGCCGATTGTGTCTTGCCGATGCTGATGATTGTTCAGCAGACAAAATGTTTTGTATGGTATGTGCCTGAGAAACTTTATCAAACCCAACGATTTTAAATAACTAGCTTCTTACACTATGCTTCCAGATATTTGATCTTGGTTGCATTAGATCAGGAGCGAAAACTTGTTTTCCAAGAATGCGTTTAAAAACTCAAATGCTTGATAAAAGTGAAAAAAGTGCAGCCAGATTTAATTTTAGATTTTCTAACCCCGTAAAGGAGCCTGCAACAACCATTGGGCAATAGCCCAGTAGGATAGGAGGTAGGAATTTTCCCGGAATGGGTATTAATCGATGTGTTCATCTCCCTAATACAGCTAGTATATTCCAGGCGGAAATGCCAACAAATGAAGAGTGTAGGTTACTAGAAACAAATCATAAGTTTAAAACCAATATCATTATTCTATCGGACAGTCAGGCTACGCCATTGATTCCTCTATCACAACATCCAGAGCTTAATGAAAAAATGCCATTGAAAATCTTGAGGAACTAACCCATCAATATAGCGTTGTCTTAATATGAGTTCACGGACATACGAACTTAGAAAGAAAAAAAAAAAGACAAGAAAATGAGGTGCTTCAAAAGGGTTTAACCATGTGTGAATTCAGATTGAATTTGTATTCATACAAATGGCTCATCAATGAGAATGCGTTGATGACGATACCTACTGCCATAGTTGTAAACATCCGCAGGAAAAATAAGTCCATAGTTAATTTTTTCTGCGAATGCCAGACTCTAGGACAAAACATGATGAAAACCTTTGAAAAACTATATTTCAACAACCTTGGGTACCTATCTGCAGTATGCAGAAACGGGCTAGTAAACTTCATAAGCATATCGGGATGGATCTAAATCTTTCGCATGGCGGCAAATCATCTACCATCAATAGTTATGTATAACAAGTTGCGATAATTGTATGGGAAAGCAGCAACAAAAACGGCAAAGATAACACGTATAATTGTAGCTATTATGCTGCTTAACATCCCTGGTTTGCACCAAAACCCTACCGCGAACTGTCAATAACCAAAAACCGAACAGTTTGACATAAAAATTAAGACACAGGATATACAATGCAAATAAAAACGTCGAACAGCGAATAAAAGCGAAAAAATTTAAATAAACAAAAAAGTTTATATTCATTTTCTATTTAACAACAAAATTTAAACAACATTGCAAATATTTATATCACCATATTTCGATCAGCTCTCATTAGGCATGTGCTAATTCTATTCATTTCCAACAGCTTATCGATGATTTTTTTTTCAAATCAAAGGTATTTTATGATTCAATACCTGTTAACACTGTTAAACTATTTTATTCACTAAATTATTTGCTATTAATATTTCTTCTCATTGTTAAATATTCTTATGAAGAGTAAAAACCAAATACAGTGACTGACAATCATTTTTATTGTTATATAATATTTCTTAAATTGTTTCACCTCCATCTCCATTATGGATAAGAATATATGGCAGACGGGACTTAACAACTTGGTCGTTTTATTGGGCACATGTTAAATTGCTATGAAAAGCTTTTCACTGCGCCGTTCGGATTCGGCATTAAACAGTAGGTCCCTTCCATTCATGTACAAATATAACACGCACAACATTAGTGGATGCGAAAAGCTCGGCCTAGGACCTCCATGGGCTGTTGTGTCATTAAAAGTAAAGTAAGTTAAACAAGATGGCCAATATAAAACGCAGCTAATAATTAACTGTGGACGTGGTAACAAAGCAGTACGGAAACGTTAATTGGGTTCGAGGCTCAAACTGCCACTCCGCCGTCACTTGAAAAACATATTAAAATATTGGATTGCCACAACTTAAATCTTCGTACTACAATATTTCATTTGTGAAGTCCAACTTATCCGGGCAAACGATAAATTGTATTCCTTGTGATAAATGCTAGAATATTAACATCAGTTCCTGTATCTCTGATTCAAACATAGGGCCTCACTACGCCATGGTCATAATGTGTGTCTATCGAAACTCCTAGACCCGTAGGGCTTGCTGATAAAATCAAGGGACTTAATGAAAATTGGTTACAGCTCTGTTATCGTCTGGGATCTCATTTTCCACATAAGGTTAACCAAAGTTTTAGTTGACTTTATATATGTATATGGTAGATTCTTACGATGCTTAAAGTATAAAGAAGGAACCTAATAAGCATTTATCCTTCACAATATCAGATATGTATTGAATCAGCTATCTCTAACATGGGGAAACAGACGCTACTTGCAGTTGCCTGTCAATTGCTCTTAGCTTCAGACTTTCCTTCGATCATACCAGCTTCAAAGGTAACGCTATCGGTGTCGGCTATGCGAATGATCTTAGAAACTATGCATTTACATAAGCCCCCTATTACGATAAGATAGCATTACAACATTAGAATGGTTCAAGTTTTTTAATTTTATTCTATTCGAATTTTTCAAGTGAGGCCATAAATAGTTTTATTTCGTAGAAGTGTGTAGAAATTAGCTAAAAATAGAAGCACGTATATTGAATGAGCTTTAGATTTTACTATTATTGATTTAAAAGTTACCATAATGCAATTTATTTATTTATCGTTTTTATTTCCTTGCGTTCACTGATTTTACAATAGTTTGGGGTGGCGAGAAAAAGCAATTACTTTTATCTTTGCACGTGATCTCTAAATGCGGATTTCTCTGAGTTAATATTTTGTTGACATACTCAGTATCAAATTTGCAAAATTTATTTAACTGATAAGATTCGAAGGTTATCAAAATAAAATTGCATGTGCAAAGAAATTTATGCATTCTAAGTGAATTTAAGGTTATTCAAACACAGATGCATATATACATAGTATTTCATTTAGAGGGGATTTAATCATCGAAACACGTGAACGTATACATCCGTTTTATTTGAAATAGCTAGGCAAATTAATAGATCTGAGGTAAGTAACATAAAGATTGAACATTTGCATATACCATACATAACGAAAGTAAGTGGTTATGGTTGGTATCAGCGACATTTTGGGATATTATAGTTTTCCTGATAGAAAAGAAAGGATAAATTGTTTGAACTGCGTTTAATTCGATGACTCTTTTAACATTTGTGAATAGAACAACCAAGTTGTTTACTCTCTTCTTCGGTGTATTGTCATTCACAATGTAACAGCTCGATAGCTTTGGCAGCTGGAGGGGATCTTCAAGTACACAAGCATTTCTTCGTCTTTATTTTTTGGGTGAACTCTTTCTTGCGCATCACAAACATCGTTAACCTTAATGCATTAATTCCGAAATTAATTAACGAAAGTTATCCTTAATCCTTAATCGTTAACGTTAACTTTTTGTACGGGGAGAAAAAAAATATTTATTCTCGAAAAAAACTTATACAAAAGTGTTGCGACTATGTGTGTTCACCTAGAGTATTCTAAGTAGGAGATGGCTGTGTTATATTTGATAAACACGTTCACCAAACACTTGTTCGTCAAAGGCAGCATCTCTCACCAATTCTGTGGAGTTTCTCTTTTAAGCAACAGGTTGTTCTCCTTGATTTTCAATTAGCTGAGTGAGAGTACTATAAAAATTATCAGCATCTCGATATTGCTGCTAGTGCTACATGAAATATCGTTCTCGTTCTTCATCGAGATTATGTATGGCTTTCTTTTACCCTACGTATGCCTTATAATTTTTTTTACCTTATGGCGACTTTGGCAATATTGTACTTCTCTAAACACATGACGCATTTCTCAACAAATGCATTTCTAACCACATAAGTCGAAACTTTGGGTGGAAGGCAGCAGCTAGCAGACATCTATAACAGCAGTTATAGTTATCGAAAGAAATTTATCGGAAGTTAATCAAAGCGTTAATGGTTTTCGAAATTAAGGTAAAAGTTAATCGTTAACCAAAAATTGAACGCCTTTAATAACCGATTTTCTGCTCAGTTCTATTCATAATATGACCTGGCTTCACGAAACAGGTTTTGAAAATATGATTTATGTAGTATCATATCGTTACCTTACAATAATTTGGTACATACTTATGACCCCAACTAAAAATATTTTAAAAAATCGAATCGCAAGAGCCGAAAATTTAGTTGGGGTCTTTGTGAATAATTAAGGTTACGAAGCAGAAGTTGATTGGAAGTCATTTCGTAGTATCTCCTCATGTCACAAACGATTTAGCTTGCGATGTAACGCGAAAAAGCTGTGATACTGTATGTTTCTCGACTCAAAAGTTGCGTTAATTCACTCGGCAATTAAGTATTGTGCCAAGTTCTCGGCTGAAACCGAAAAGATTATCAAAAATGAAGTACCTGGATACAACGACTGCACATTAGCCGTTTTCATTCACTAATGACTCCATAATTTTGGAATGAAGCTTATGGAACGATATCACTTAGCATCGCATCCGCAATACTTTTCCAGGTTTTCGTATAATTTTTGGGTGTGCAAGTTTTCATTCTGCTGAGATAAAGTTATTGCACATAAAGATATAGTGTATAAAGGTATTGTACAAGTATGAAGTAAGTAATGACATCTCTGTGTCGCTAGGTAAAACTATATGCTCGGTCAAACCAAATCATTGGCGCCATTTCTTCGCATTTAGTTCTGTCAACAATAATCAGTTGATAAAGAATCAAGTTTCATACAACTTTTTTTCTTTTCGCTCCTAAAAATGTGGAATTTTCTGCCTACAAACTACGATATGCCGACATCATTGATTTTCTGTTTCCAATTGAAGAAATCTGCTTTTGAATCTAATCGTATGCTTGTGGAAGCTTACGGCCAGCGCGCTCTTGGCAAAACTCAGTGCAACGAGTGGTTCAATAAGTTTAAAAGCGGCGATTTTGATGTGAAAAACGAAGAACGTGGAAAAAGTTTGAAGATGCCGAATTGCAAGCTTTACTCGATGAGGATGATGATCAAAAGCAAGAAGAATTTGCAAAACAATTAAATGTGACCCAATAATGCATTTCTCAACGTTTGAAGGCCATGGGATTGCTTTTGAAGGTGGGAAGATAGGTGCCGCATGAATTGACTGAAAGACAACAAGAAAATCGAAAAACCACCTGTGAAATGTTGCTCGCCAGGTATAAAAGAAAGTCATATCTTCATCGAATTGTTATTGGCGATGAAAAATGGATCTATTTCGAGAATCCCAAACGTAAACGATCATATGTTAAGCCCGGTACACCGGCCAAATCGACAGCGAAGCCAAATCGTTTCGGAAAGAAGACAATGCTCTGTGTTTTCTGGAATTAGCGAGGTGTTATCTGGTTTGACCTTCTGAAACCAGGTGAAACAGTTACTGGTCAACGCTACCAACAACAATTGGCCAATTTGAACCGTGCGTTGCGCCAAAAACGTCCAGAATATCAAGCTAGACAACACAAATTGATTTTTCTTGATGACAATGCACCACCACATCGAACACATCTAACAAAACAGACCCGAGAATTGGTAGATTCGTACAGCTGGGAAGTTCTCCCCCATGCGGCTTATTCACCAGACATTATTTTCAACAATGGGGCATGCACTTGCTAAGCAGCACTTTGATTGGTACGAAAATATGAAATTAATAATATTTTCTTCACTGTTTAGGGTTTAATTTTGATCCTAAGACTGTTCCTGAGCAAAGACTGTTCCTGTTATAGAACAAAAGTTAGTAAAATCAGGGAAAGTTAAATTTTCCCTTGCTCTATGGACCAACCGATATTTTGAAACTTTGTGTACGCGGAATTTTTGGACAAAAGAACTAATTTGTGACCTTAATTTTGAACTTAACATTATTCCTGAGGACCACCGGAGCAAAATTTAGTAAAATTTTTATAAAACTAAACAACGATGTTCTGATGGAGCTTTTAGAAGACCTCTAAATTTCAGTTTTCTTTAATAAGTAGTATATGTACCTTTACCAGGATGCATTTATTTTGTGTGGGTTATACTTTTACAGAAATGGAATGTAAGTCACCTATAGATTATGCCGATCCTAACGAATTAATTTGAAACGCTTTTGTCAGTTCCATTTACAAAATTTAATTTTTTCAGACACATTCATTGTGAGACTCCTGTCACTTAAAAGGTATCTATGGATCTATCCTATCACCTCCTAAAAATGCATTCCTTAATGTTCGTATAATATTTTCATGCATAATTCAAAAACAATATAAATTCTGTAAAAAAAAGGAAATGATCATTTAAAAATTCCGCTTAAAGGGATTGTAAAAATTTTCTTATTACAACATTCAACATACAGGGTGTACCCCTATGAATGCAGAACACTGTGTTGATTGGAAGGAAGATTGATAGGTGGAAGGAAGAAGTATGGAGAATGAGAGAGGGAATGCAATCACAGGATACCGATAAAGAGATGTCGCTAAGTTGGCACCACTGTCCTCTATCCTAACTCATCTCAAGTGAGTTAGGCAATTTTTACAATGAATAAAAATATCCAACAAAAAATTTGTCTTACATTTTGTATTACAAATAGAATTCGTGCGCCGAATCGCTGAAAATGTTACAGAAGGCTTACATTTCGACTTTATCAGAAACAAGTTCATATGAGTGTTATAGTGCATTCAAAAGCGGTCGAGTTGTCGTGGAAGATTTACCTCACTCAACTGAATAAGGGAAGGAAATAGGAAATAGTGACGGAAAATCGTCATTTAAGTTTGAGAGAGATAGACGATGAACTTTCTGTGTCTCACGAATCCATTCGCACTATTATGGCCAAGTTTGTAGAAGGAAAACTCATGGATTTTGCACCACGACCACGCATCATCTCATAAGGCTATCGTTGTGAACGAATTTCTGGTCAAAAACTCAACAAATATTATCGAAAAAATGAAAAAGCTACTAAATAATTAGATAAAGACTGATTAAAATAAAATAAAGACACATTAGAAATAAAATAACCTAATAAACCTTCTGTCACATTAAAATCAATTGGGCACCAATGATACTGAAGTTATGAATATTCAGATTTTTTAAATGTTGAATTTGACTCTTAAACCTCTGTAATCACCGGCTGGCTCCGGATGAGTTTTTTTCTCTTTCCAAAACTCAAATTACCACTTTGAGGCACCCGTTTCAAGTCGATAGAACACACAAAGGAGGATACGCGAAAATGCGTTTGAAAAATGTTTTGATGATTGGATTATTCGTTGGTCATAAGTGTATTTATTATACGGAAGGGACCTACTTTTAAGTCTATACAAAAATATTTTGAGATTTATTGACTAATTCCCGGTACTTTGACTACTTGAAAGACTGTCTGCAGTATGTTACCTTGGTAAAAATATTTTTATATTCATTGGAACGACTACGAGGTAAAATGGAAATTTATTGTTAGTATATAGTAAGTATATGTTGTTGTTGTTATATAAAATTTGTGTGTGTGTGTGTGTGTTTGTGAATTTTGACATTAATTTTTTAATGACTACATATCATGCAAATGATAGAATTTATTTTTACCATAGACTATCACAATTTCAATTGAGAAATTTCCTACAACCGCTGCTCTACTGATAATTGAGTAATTTTTTTAATAACTGAATTGAATTCACTTCAGTTTAACACCAATCACGAAATCTCTAGATTGTTCTTTTCTTTTAATGGCACAACAGCTCATTAAAGGCCTAGGCCCGAGGCCGAGCTTCTCGCATCCATTCATGTTGTGCTAGGTTCAACTTTCTATATTCTAAGGGGAAAAGGAAGAAGGAAGGAAGAGGAGGTCGTTAGCAGCGGCCGATGGTTCTTGGAATTGGTAAATTGATATTTTGCGCAGAAAATTTAAATAATTTAATAAAAGTTTTTTAAGAACGTGACAACAAAAGTCAAGGAAAGGAAAGGAACATATATTATATAAACAAATAAAAACATATAAATAATTGTGTATGCATTTCGTATCTCTATAAAATTTCAAATAAACAATAACTAAAAATAAATATATTTTTTCTTGTTGTCAAATTTACTGTTCGTGTTTTGCTTCAGAATTTACACATAAATAAATGTTATTTAACAATTTCTTTACTTATCTCCTACTAAATTCGACGATTATTGGAAATGAAAATAACAAATGCAAATAGTAATAAAATTGAAATAAATTTTAATTGCTTAAATAAACTGTAAATGTGCGGCAGTGGTACGCCCTACGGAAGTTTACTTCATCAGAATGTTTGCGTTTTGGGCTTTCAGGTTAGGTTTAGTAATCTTGTAAGTAAAAGCCATAGTTTATCACAGACATTACAGGCGTGGCCGTACGAATTTTTAACGAACATGTTTTGTAATTGTTTATGTGCTGATTTATGCAAACGATAAGCCAAGCCTTGTACAGTTCAGTTTCATGATTCTCTGATCCCAGGTGTGCTAAATCTGGCTTAACTTAATTTTGATCGTTTGCAACGCCCTCACCATCTCCATCAAAATATCAATACTCAGAGCATGCGAATTTATTTGCTACATCATTATAATTATAATCGTACCATCATCATTATTATAATAATAATCATCAAAATATTCAGGTTGTATAAGCTCAACACAGTTGGAAAATTTGCCACTTATCAGTGTGAGAACTCGCGAATGTTGTGAGGTTGACTAGAAACTTGGCAAAGCTTTTCTATGTTTTGTTGTGCTGATGCGAGCTGTTTTCCTTCAAAGGAGGAAAGATTTTCAAGCAAATTTTCAAGTAAATGTTCGGGCCTTCTCTTTCGTTGAGAGCTGGGAATTCGGCCACCTCAATGACTGCCTGGTGCTTTATAATCTGAGGAGATGAGTGCTGATGCCATTATTGGCTCTAACGAACTGATTTGACATTCATGCTGTCGCTCCGCATTAATAAAAAACAAAAATTGTTGACATATTAGAGTTACCCTTGCCAAAAAAAAAAAAAACACTTCCCGTAGTATTATATAGTTTCTCCTGAAATGTTGTGCAGTGTTAACAGGGGGGTCTGTAGTCAATAAAGTGAAGGAAATAGCGACGAAGAGAGCACTTTCTGTGTCTCACGAATCAATTAGCACCATTGTGGGGGGCCTATAATGACTCCTGAGGTGTTTTGCTGGCTGGTTGGTCTATGGTGTTTTGTAGTGTTTCTCTAGAAATCACCTATTGGCAGGAAATGGTAAACTTTCAAGAGTAAAAATAGCAGAAAAGCTTTTCCCTTCGCCTTTCCGATTCGGCATTAAACTGTAGGGCTCCTTCCATTCATGTACAAAAATATAATACACACAATATGAGTAAAGTCGAAAAGCTCCACCTAAGCCCTCTATGGACTTATTTGCCTATCGGCAGCGAAACCAAAGCAGAATTTAAGTTCGTGCGATCGAGTGGAATTTACTGAAACTTTTACTCATCTGTATTTGAAAGGTAGGACTATGAGCTACAACATTCGTTGCTTTCATCCAAATTGACCAAATTGAGCAAGAAACATTTTTTTGACCAACTTTCATCTCATTTGACGGCCAGTTGAAACCAAGTACAAATGTGATGCTCATTAAATATTCTTTGCCGCAACTCTCCTCTATAATTTACCTTTGAACAGAAATGCTCTATATCCTAGAGCCTATTTCATTTGACCTCTTACTCTTCCTCAAAGAGTTTCATATATCGAACGTATGTAACACTAATTTCAAATCGTTGGAGCTAATTTTCTAAACAGAAGAAATGTTTTGGAATTATCGACAATTAGGGTTAAGTAGCTAAAATTCTCGGTAGTTAACGATATCGTTGCTTGTTGATAATATCGATAATTATCGATCAAATTCCCATCTATAAATGGAACCTAGTATGCGATATTAAGAAGGCTTATCCCACGATTGTGGGATGGAGATTTAATTAAAACTTATATTAATTTTAATAGGTAAAGATAGTATCTACATCAGGTAAATATTTAGAATTTACAGATTTTGGAAATTTTTCAGAAATCTAATAAGTACTTATGCATAACTAAAAGTACAGCGTGCGCCATCTTTTATGTCGGTATGTAAACATTAAATTATTTTAACATTTATCAACCGATTGACTTGAGTAAAACTGTTTTTAAAACGTCAACTCAATACAATTTTAACCATGAATCTGTTGCTCGAATGGTTGACACTAAACCTCTGTATTTTGGAATGAAATTTTGATGACCGACTAGGTCCATTTCATATTGTCTGGCGCCGTTAACAAGCAAAATTTGCCAAATTTGGGGAACGGAGAATTAACACGAGATCCATGAAACACCATTGCATGATCTTGGACGTATGGACTCATGTGGACTGGCCACCCAGATCTCTAGATTTGACCCCTCCGGCCTTCTTTTTGTGAGGTTAATTGAAAATCTTGGTTATCCGTTGGTTGGATATGAAAATGTTGAATGGGAGTTTTGTAGAGAATTGTTCGGAAAACAAAACTGCATCTCCATTAAAAAAAAAATATAAAAGCAACTTTTTGAGATAATCATGCTTGAACACAAAAGTTAAAAAAAACAAAATTTTCATTTTAAGAGGCTATAACTTCTTTACGGTTGATGCAATCGATTCACTGTAAGAGAAGAAAAGTTTTTGCCCGTTAAATTTACTTTTCAAAAATGTAAATTTTACTTTCTTAGCTTAAATAATTTGTAAAAAAAATATATTGTAAAACTTGATGTTACCTTGGAATGTTTTTTTTTAGCATACAGTAAGGTATATGTAAATCCTTACTGGGTCATTTCCGCTTCCCATACAAATATGTAGCTAATTTTGTATGAGAGTCAAAAGAAATACGCCTATTGAATATTTTGTTTTTGGTTTATTTAGTTTTCAATTTTAAGAAGTACTTAAAACGAGTATGTGAAGACATTGCATTCGCAATTCGCAATCAGGGACAAACAAGAAATCTAATACTTTTAGTTTCTATGTACAAGTATTGTTCTTCCGGTGCAAACAGCCGTTTGACCGACTTACGAAATCAAGAAAAAAAAACAAAAACAAATTTTAAATTCTGGCGACGTAGCGCACCGCCTTAATAATAATGAAAAATAAAAATCCCATTCCATATATTGTACATTCATACATACGCACATACATACATAAATTCTACATTTCTTTCTCTCACTCTCAATCTTCATCTCTATCTCCTGCTGTAATATACAGTAAATATCATCGAAAGCTGTTTGAGTTGTAAATAAAATTCTTGTAGTTTTTTGTATTTTTTTTTTATTGAAATTTATTGTTGTTGTCTTCATTGTTGTTGTTACTGTATTTAGCTAGCAATAATGCCACAACTTGTTTAAGTGATTTGAATGCAGTTTTTTTTTGTTTTTTTTTACACACGAACATGAACATTAAAAACCATCATCATACGCCTGGCGTCGTTATGTCCCGTCCACTCAATTTATGGTATGTGTATGTAGATGCGTGTTTGTTTGTAAAGGGTGGTCCATCTAACATTTGGAATTTGAACTAATTGTTATTTGGAGTGTGGGGCAACTCTAATGTTGTCATTCGTTTTATGAAGTAAAATTTTTTTTTTTTTTTGCGGCGGGTTAATGAAATAATAAGACAAATACGCTCGAACAACTTTGGGAAATATTAAAAATTTACTTACAAAATTGTGAATTATAAGAACCTAAAGTTCACAATTCGGTAGAAGAGAAGCGTCTTTCACGAAATTTGTGCATCAATTTGTGTAACTTCGGAATATGTATTGGATACAACAACACGTTCTCGTACTCCTACAGTGCGCGCAACCGACATAAATGGTGCTGTTGCTCATAGGAAGGAAGATGCGGTTTCAGAAGATATGGATTTAGTCGACATTTGGTTCCAACAGGATGATGCGTCGTGTCACACAAACCGTGCAGGAATCGATATTTTGTGTGGGAAGTTTGAAAATCGCATTATTAACCGTTTCGGTGATGTGCATTGGTCCCGATGCTGTTGCGATTTGACTCCGTCGGACTCTTATCTGTGGGGGGAGCCGTTAAAGAAAAGTGTGACGCTAAGATGGTCACTGTGGCGTAGTGGTATTGCATTGGACTGCTACGCAGAGTATCCAGGGTTCGAACCTCGGCACAGGCAAAAAAAAATATATTTTTCTACACGGCACCACCTCTTGGCAGGCAATGGCAAACCTACAAGAGTCAAAATTTTGCTATGAAAAGCTTTTCACTTCGCCGTTCGGATTCGGCATTAAACTGTAGTTCCCTTCCATTCATGTACAAATATAACACGCACAACATGAGTGGATGCGAAAAGCTCGGCCTAGGCCCTCCATGGGCTGTTGTGCCATTAAAAGTAAAGCAAGTGATGCTAGCCATCCAGCAACTATTGAGACTCTTAAGGACGAAATTGGTACAGCCATTGTGCAAGTTCAACTCTATACAATTGAAAATGATCTGAAAAATTTGGTTGACCGTACTGCAAGGCCAGCCGTGGAAATAGTGTTCTACAATTAACCGGACGGATTTTACTTTCGAATAACAAAAACCACATTATGGTAGAAACAAAATTTTATTCGTTTCTTTTTTACACCAAAATCCAATTCCAAATTGTAAATGGTCCACCCTGTACATGTGTGTGTATACGAACAACCACAAATCACACTTGTTTTCCATTAGATAAACATGGCAAATTGGCCGATAATTTTCAACTTTTTCTTTTGTTTATTAATTATTATTTCAACATACAAATTAAATTTTGTATTTTTTTTGTAATGGGTTTATTAGAATAATTTTGATTGATTTTGTAAAAAATGTTAGAGTTCTAAGGTATGTAACATGCAATCGCTTTTATTTGCACTACATGTAAATATCTAAGGCGTGCTAATGAGTTTATAATACGATAAATATCTTAATTAGTAATTAGTAAACAAAAAAAATCAATTAAGGTTTCAAATGATAGAACAATCGTGTTGAAATATTTAGTTTTTTTTTTGTTGTAATATTATCTACATATGAGGAAAAAAATAACTGTCATATGCGCAATATCTTTGAGAGTTCTATTGCTAAGCCTTCTAGGGATTTTAAACACATTTGTGAAAAATGATTTAAAAACTTGTTGACAAATATACTTTCAATTGTATTAGGGTTTAAAGCTGATTGAATAACACTGATTCAATGAATACATACATGTACCATACTTAATCTTAAACATTTACTGACACGTTGTCATTCAAATTTTGATTAGCTACTATGTTTGCACAAATATACTTGTTGTACTATCCACTTGCCTGACCAAATGAAAAAACTTAAGCCCTTACCACAATAGACACGAGAGCGATTGCCCCCGGCGGCTATTGGCGGGAGAGGCTTTTCAATTACTTTCATAAAAAACCTCTTCAAACTTTTCTATTTACATTTTAATTTGAATTTTATCCAATTATTCATTTAAAACCAGACCAAATAATAAAACTAAAAATAATAAACATATCGGCAAAGTGGGGATAGGTGCCCTCGCTGTCACAAGTACTACATAGTTACAGTATCGATAATTCTTTACACAAGACTGTTTCTAAATGGATAATATATTTTAATTTCTGTACATGTTTAAGCCACTTTAATGCACCTTTTCTTTCCTATTAATTTTCTCTATCCTTGTTTCTTTTCGTTCTATTTCTTTTGCTATTGCTTTCTCTTAGTTCTTCTCGAGAACACTTTCACACCGGTCGGTTGGGTCGGTTCAATATATTTATTATAATTCTAAAAATTCCAATTAATTCATTTTATTAAATTAATGTTGTTAAATTTAAATACAAATTCCTTCTGTTTTAATATCGCATTAATTCACTTCTGAATTAAACAGTACACTTATTCTTACTACAATAAAACATTTCCAAAAAGTATTATCGCTACGTAGGCGGTCCCTGAAAATCTAAATAAGGGGAACACACACTCTTTTCCGAAAAATTTTTTATTTTTCAACTTAGTCCCCCATTAGGTCCATACACTTCGTCCAACGTTTCTCAAATATTTTGATGCCCTCTAAATAACACACTTTCTCTAGGCCCTCCAAATAGGAGTACCTTTCATCGACCCATCCTCTTCATTCGACCCAAATCTCTTACCGCCGAGCCATTTCGGAAACAGGCGTCTAAATCTGTAGAATATGATAGATGAGGAAGCAATTCGTAACCTAATTCATGTAATTTTTACATTACGACTGCGGACTTGTACGCTGGTGCGTTGCCCTGGTGGAAGATAACTTCTTTCTCCGCCAAATGTGGTCGTTTTTGCTTCAAACCGATCCAGCTCTACAAAATTTGCGTCGGTGATAGTTTTACCCTTTTCCAGGTAATCGATGTTAATGACTTCACGTACATATCAAAAAACTGTTGCCATTACCTTGTTGGCCGACAGACGCACCTTTCGGCTTCGATTCGCCTGGAGAAACCCACTGTTTCGACTGTTCCATGGTTGCTGATGTATTATGATGAATCCACAGTTACGAAACGGCGCAAAAACTCGTTCAGATTGCGACTGAACATCGCCAAACACGCTTTTGAAGTTAACAAGCAATTGTTTTTGTTGTCAATTGTAAGCAAACGCGGCAGCCGCCATCTTGCGGATAGCTTTTTCATATCCAAATACAGGGTGTTTTTTTTTAGAAGTGTGGTTTTCAAGAAGAAATAAAACGTATATAATTTAATGTTATGGCCAAGAATTTAGCTTTATTATAAAGATATGGATTTGCCATTATGTTTTAAAATGGATTTCGGGCTAGTGGCCGCGAGGCTGGGTTCAAATAAATTCCAGTCGAGTGAACCAATTTTCGACCACTTTTTGCAGCAATTGGGATCGTATGTCAGTAATAACGCGCCGAATATTTTCTTCCAAGGCGTCAATCGTATCGTGCTTATCTGCGTAGACAAGCGACTTCACAAAACTCCACAAAAAATAGTCCAGCGGTGTTAAATCGCAAGATCTTGGAGGCCACGCCACAGGCCCACGACACGAGATAATGCGCTCACCAAAAGTTTCCTTCAATAAAATGATTGTTTCGTTGGCTGTATGGCATGTAGCGCCCTCCGTCTTGTTGAAATCAAAGGTCGTGGTCGTCCACATCAACATCCTCCAATTCACAATTCAGGCACGAAAAAGTCATTAATCATGGCTCTATAGCGTTCCCCATTGACTGTAACATTATGACCGGCTTCATCTTTGAAGCAATATGGAACAATGATTCCCTCTGCCCATAGAGCGTACCAAACATTGACTTTTTGAGGATGTAACGGCGTCTCAACAATGGCTTGTGGATTATGATCACTCCAAATGCGACAATTTTGCTTATTATCGTACCCAGTTAACCAAAAGTGACCTTCATCGCTCAACAAAATTTTCTTGTGAAAATCGGGATCGGTGGCCATTTCGTTTTGGGCCCATTCACCGAACGTGCGACACGCTTGATGGTCTGTTCGGCTTCAATTTTTGAAATGGCAAATCAAACTGAGCATAAATTTAGTGACAGCTGTCAAAAAGACAAAAAGTATTGCCAGATTGAAAACCACACTTCTAAAAAAAAACATCCATTATTTATGCAAAACTGAAATCACTGATCCGCCCTTTTCAATGCCGCGCACCTTCACTCGCTGATTGTCAAACATCATACCGTGGATTTTATCGACCATCGGCGTGGTGACCTCAATTGGGCGACCAATAGAAAGTTCATCGTCACGACCGCATAGAAATTGAGTAAACCAACCAATGAATGGTGAAAAAACTATTTGACAGATCTGTCGGAAAATTTGGGTGCTGTTCGTTTGATAGCTGTAAATGTTAGATTTGTCATCTGTTTTAATTTTCAGGGATTTATTGACCCGCTCGATTGTACGTAATTTTAGATACAAAAAAAAAAAAAGAAGAATAAGTTAAACATATTTGTTGTTAAATATTTTTTGATATTACATAATATAGTAAAATAAAATTTAGGTTGTTGTCGCTGTGTGGTAGTGCGCTGGACTATTACGCAGAGCGTTCGGGGTTCAAGTCTCGACACAGGCAAAATCAAAAAGTGGAAAAAACTATTTTCTACACAGCACCACCTCTTGGCAGGCAATGGCAAATCTACAAGAGCAAAAATTTCATATGAAAAGCATTTTGCTTCGCCGTTCGGATTCGGTATTAAACTGTATGTTCCTTCCATT
The DNA here is from genome assembly GCA_958295655.1 of Palloptera scutellata. Lineage (NCBI taxonomy): Eukaryota > Metazoa > Arthropoda > Insecta > Diptera > Pallopteridae > Palloptera > Palloptera scutellata. The sequence goes on from OY282449.1 coordinate 97,808,148, forward strand.
CATGGATGGGGGGGGGGGGGAGGGGGGGAAGGGGGGGAGGGTGTTAACTCATCCTAGCCCCGCAAGGGCTATAACACTAAAGTAGTGGTCAACTGCGTAATAAGATAAAAAGCGCAACTGGAAACTGTTTAGCAATCTCGTGCACTGTTTAACGTTAAATAACGCTAACACATCGATTGCTCAAACTGATATTGATTTATCTAATGCGTTTAATCTGTAGAGTTTAAGCAGAAAGTACGAGTATATCAAATCAGAGATAATATGACTTTTTTACGTATAAGTTTTATATTCTCTGTTAAAATTTAATAAGATTGTTATGTGCTCCAATTTGGCTCACGTAAGACATATAAACATAGTCAATGGAAAAAACAAAATCGTAATAGGTAATCTGCAATTAGATAAGGATATAATCAAAGCTCAAATAAAGTTACGAGAAAAAAGCTTTAAATTTTTCCTTTTTAAAGTAAATCTATTTTATTTTTAACACCTTAAGAATTCGAGATTAAATTAAACTCAGTTAAGACGTTTTAGCTAGAATAAAAAAAAACATAATCATTTACTTTTACGTAAGAGATCACATAAACTAAATTACTGCAGCAGTTACGTTATTTTAAATGATTAATATAATTTTTAAGAATTTGTGTGCATGCTGTAAAGCGAGTTCTTTTAACTGACTTAATGATAGAGAAATGATAATTCAGTTTCTTTGTTTTACAGAAAATCTATCAATCTTTCTTAGTACATACCAGTTGTACAAGTATGAAACATCTCTGTGTCGCTAGTTAAAACTATACGCTCGGTCAAACAAAAACATTGGCGCCATTTCTTCGCATTTAGCTCTGTTAACAATATTCATTTCCTAAACAATAAAGTTTCATACAACATACTTTTTTCACTCGTAAAAATGTCGTATTTTGTGCCTACAAACTACGATATGCAGACATCATTGATTTTTTGTTTCCAATTGAAGAAATCTGATTTGGAATCTCATCGAATTCTGGTGGAAGCTTACGGCCAGCTGTGGTCGCTGTGGCGTAGTGGTAGTGCGTTGGACTGCTGCGCAGAGTGTCCGGAGTTCGAATCTCGGCATAGGCAAAATTAAAAAGTACAAAAACATGAAGCTCTTGGTAGGCAATGGCAAACCTACAAGAGTAAAAATTGCTATGAAAAGCTTTTCGATTTTGATGTGAGAAACGAAGAACGAGGAAGACCATAGAAAAAGTTTGAAGATGCCGAATTGCAAACTTTACTCGATGGGTATGATGGTCAAATGCAAGAACAACTTGCAGAACAATTAACAATGCATTTCTCAACGTTTAAAAGCCATGGGATTGATTTTGAAGGTGGGAAGATCGGTCACGCATGAAATGGCTGAAAGACAGCAAAAAAAAATCGAAAAACCACCTGTGAAATGTTGCTCGCCAGGTACAAAAGAAACTCATATCTTCATCGAATTGTTACTGGTGATGAAAAATGCATCTATTTCGAGAATCCCAAACTTAAACGATCATATGTTAAGCCCAGTATACCAACACCGGCCAAATCGACAGCGAAGCCAAATCGCTTCGGAAAGAAGACAATACTATGTGTTTTCTGGGATCAGAGAGGTGTTATCTCGTTTGATCTTCTGAAACCAGGTGAAACAGTTACTGGTCAACGCTACCAACAATAATTGGCCGATTTGAACCGATTACCGATTAGGCAACACAAAGTGATTTTTCTTGATGACAATGCACCATCATATCGAACACATCGAACAAAACAGACTCGGGAATTGGTAGATTCTCTTATAGCTGGGAAACCCTTCCCCTTGCGGCTTATTCACAAGACTTCAGCTGGCTCCATCTGACTACCACTTATGTTCATCAATGGGGCACGCACTTGCTGAGCAGCACTTCGATTCATACGAAAATGTTACAAAATAGTTCGATGACTGGTTTGACTCAAAAAACGAATAGTTTTTTTGGCGAGGCATTCACAAACTACCAGAGAGATGGGAAAAATGTGTAGCTAGCAATGGCCATTACTTTGAAGATTGAATGTATAGCCGTTTTTCTTAAGTAAACGTGTATATTCTTAAAAAAAATATCGGTTTCATACTTGTACACCTCGTATTTATGAAGATTCCTAACTAGCGGAAGTAAAGGAACTGGCTGAGAATCTATTTATAATTAATAAATCGTTCTGTTATGCAGTCATGCATTTCTTAATACATTTTCCAAATAATTTCGTTATTCTATTTTAATTTTAAGTGTCATCCTTAAAAATATGTAGATATTTATGTAATGTTATGCATCAATTTAAATGCCGATTAGGAATAAAAATATAATTTTTTTTTGTATATTTATGTACAAACAGACTTACCTTACATGTTTCCAGCAAACTATACAAATCCTCCACTTCATCATCATCGGTGGGTACATAATGTTTGCCGGTCTGAGTGCTTTTGCCTTTCGTTTCACGACGATACAGCGGCAAACCCATAGCTTTCGCCAATATCTCAATGCCCATGTGACCCACCGTCTGATACATAAAGCTATCGAGTTCATCTGTGGTGCGTGTGAATGGAATCGTAAACGATTGTAGGGAATTAAGAAACGTAAAATGGAAATGGAATTCATAAATAACAAAAATATATTAAAAAAAAATTAAATAAATAAAGGAAAAAAGAAAACAGAGCGTGCAATGTTTGCAGATTAAATATTTATTAAATAAATAAAAGAAAACGCCATGAAAGCATAAACAAAAAGAAAAGAAAAAACCAAATAGATTATGAACAAGAAAAGATGCCACATGTATGCCACAACCACAAAAAATAAAAATAAATAAATAAATTTAAAGGCAAAAATCGAAGAAAGAGTTTACCAATTAGTGCGGAAAATTTAAGCGCTTTTGGTACAATCGGAAATTTCATGTTTTTATACAAATTTATTTTTATAAATTTAACGAATAAATATTATGCCAAAAAGAAAAAACAAAATTGAAAGTAAACTAATTAAATGAAATTGTGCCAAGCCGTGCCAATACCAGCCAGACTGGAATGACTGTCAGGAGTCATGAAAGTATTGTACATGATACCCCAACTCACCTCTATCCTTGGGATGTAGATTCGCTAGAGCAACTATTTCATGCCCCTCGGCCACGCATTGCATCATGTTATAGCAGCTGTCCTTGCCACCGCTTACCATTGCAACGACCCGCATCTTGTTGGAATTTTCTTTTATTTTTCTGTTTTTATGTCAATTATTTGAAATATTTCTTCTTTGTATATGTTACTGAGACTTTTCTTTGGTTGGATAATGATAATAGTAGTAGTATTAAGTAGTAAAGTAATTTCTGTATTCTAGTTTCAACGACGACAACGACAACAAAAACAACAACAATCACTGGCAATTATAGCCCAGAGTCCAGCTCATCGGTAGTGAAAGTTCATCGTTTTACTAAATAACGTGGGCACTGAAATGATAAAAAAAAGAAGAGTTTATTATATTAAGTCATTAGGGAAATGCAATAATTTAGTGGCTGAGTGTAATTAAAAACCATGTGTACAAGTATGAACCCGGTATTGACATCTCTGTGTCGCTAGCTAGGTAAAACTATACGCTCTGTCAAACCTGGTAAAAAGTTCAAATAATATTCAAAAATCTTTCAAGTTTATTTAATTTAATTCAATCTCCTAATCTCTCGTATTCTTCTTCTTTCTGTTAATGGCACAACAGCACATGGCTGTCCTAGGCCGAGCTTATACTTGAATAGAAGGGTCTTATAGTTTTATGCCATTTGAACGGCGAAGTGAAATGCTTTTCATATGCAATTTTTACTTTTGTAATTGCCTGCCAAAGGTCGTACCGTGTAGCAAAATTGTTTGCTCTACTTTATGATTTTATCTAGGCCGAGCTACGCAGGCAAACACACTACCAACTACGCCACGGCGACCACTCTCCTATTCTCTATCACAAAAATCACAAGTTTATAGTAACAAAATTCTCATAAAAATTCTTTGTTGTATGGATTTGTACAAAAAACAAGATATATTATATAAAAAATTTTAATTTAAAAACAAAAAAAAAAATCAATATTTTTTACAATTGATGCGAAATTTTTATTTTGGCAAATCTAATCTTCCAACACTCACACATAAACACAATTAAATTACCCACGCAAGATTATTCATACGTACAAAATATTGGAGAAAAATAAAAACACAAATATTTATTTGGCAATACAAAGACAATTTAATAAAGCAAGCGTATACAATTCTGACTGAAATCACTTTTAAGGGGTGAACAGAGTAGCGAAGGGGGAAGGGGGGCGGTAAACAAATGAAATTTCATTTGTCGAGCGAGAAAAATATATTGAATACAGAAAGTAATCGCTATCTCTCTGTGGAATTAGGTCAGAACAAGATCTTTAGGCTTTGCCAGAACACATGCCAAAACACTTGCAGGGGGAACAGGCACCTGGGACACTATCTTGGGAACATCAAGCAACCTAAGCAACACCTAAGCAACATCTACTACTGAGATTCTTCAGAAAGATTTGCTTGTCTGATAGCTTATAACCAAGCTACTATCGGTGGTACAATATACCTTGTAGGTCGCAGGACATATCACCATCTCCATCGCACAGTGGGGTATTGGACCCTGAAAATGGAGATCAATTCACCTGGCTAACGGAGGGATCTCTTGACATTTTTTTTTTTTGTTAGAATGAGTCCAAAAAGGAAAAACAAAAAAACAATAATTAGATATACTTTGGAGGGATTTTTATTTTTTTTAATAAAATCATATCTTAATCAAACGAAAATCGGTATAAATTTTGTAAATATATTTAATCGGTGTCGCTTCCACCATATCGCTTTCCTCAGTCTCCTTATCGGTTTGTTCCACTACATCCATATCATTTGCATTTGATAGAGCCAATGGAGCTTCCATTAAATGCAGAGCCATTTGCTCTGTATTTTGTATTTGTATTTTCTTTTTCGGCAATTCCCTTTTGCTCGAAATTATAGGGTCGAATGTAAGTAAAAAGCGGTTGAAAACGTCCTCTATTGTTTTTTATCTACTTATTTTCCGCGGAAAATGTTCCCTGAAATTTTTAATATCTTTGTTGCGTACTTCTTGAGCCTCCTCTGACAGTTGACCAATCGGTAGTAAAGCATATTTTATGAATTAAAATTTTCTGAACTGTTGGGGGCACATAATACCAGGGATACTTCTCCACAAAATATCTTGCTGAATCGAGTGTAAAATTTCTAAATTTTTCAATATTAATTTCGTGCCCGCTTGAAATTACTGTTAAAATTGTATGCATTCTTTCAATTAGATCAGCGTCAATGTTAGTTATAGTTAGTTAATTTTAATGCCCAATATGCAGACTGTAGAGTACAACAACAAATTCATAAGGTAAAGAAGAGAAAAGAGAAGAAACGAAACTCATAAACAATAACAAAACGTTAATAATAAAAACTCGTTTTAGTACCTGCGCTTGCTGGATTTCATGATTACGACTGGACTCATTTTTTCAGAAGAAGCACATACCGGTACGTTAAAATTTTCAACACTTGTTAATAACAATCCGAAAAATCGAGAAAATTATATTCATATAACAACAAAACACGAGCCAAACAACTTTAACTCCATGTACGAGGTGTGATCAAAAAAGAACCGTTATTTTCAAATTTCGTGAGTTACGTATGTTCGATTTTCGCATTTTTTTTTCTGTTATGTTGGTACACATGTTTGTTATATATATTGGCAATACCAACCATTTTGGATTGTCAGTTTGTTTTTGACAGATAAAAAGGTAAGTCGTGTTTTGGTATGCTCTTCGATTTTTTACTATTCGAAAAAATGGATCAAAGAAACTGTATTCAGTTTTGTGTAAAAAATTAAATTAAATGCGCAAGGACATTTGAAATGTTGACTGTAGCCTTTGGCGAGTCTACTATGAGCAGAACACAAGTTCAATAATTGTGGTATAACCGGTTTAAGGAAGGCCGAGAAGATGTCAATGACGATGCTCGTCCTGGTCGCCCGAGCACGTCAACAACCGATGAAAACATTGACGCAGTGAAGAAAATGATTTTGAATAATCGTCGAATCACTATCACAGAGGTTGCTGATGATGTTGGCATATCGTTCGGCTCATGCCAAGCAATTTTTACGGATGTTTTAGACATGAAACTTGCGGCAGCGAAGATTGTTCCAAAATTGCTAAATTTTGAGCAAAAACAACGTCGCTTGTGCGTGAGTTTTTGGCCAAACACAAAACCGTTATCATGCCTCAACCACCGTATTCACTGGACTTGGCCCCCACTGACTTTTTCCTCTTCCCAAAACTGAAGACACCGATGAAAGGAAAGCGTTTTGCTACGATTGAGGAGATAAAAGAAAAATCGAAGCAGGAGCTGTTGGCGATAACAAAAAGCGCGTTTCAGAAGTGTTTCGAGGATTGGAAAAAACGCTGGCATAAGTGTCTTATATATGAGGGGGATTACTTTGAAGGGGACAAGATAATTGTTGATGAATAAATAAATACTTTTTGAAAAAAAAAAAGAAAAAAAATAACGGTTATTTTTTGATCATACCTCGTATATATCAAACATACTAAATTTTTAAGCTCATTTAAAAAAAAAAATATTAAAAGTATTAAACAAAACTTTTATATAAATTTTTCGTAGACGTAGAAATACCTGAAGTTGAAGGCTCCATTACCAATTTGTTGTTAAATTCATTTTTTATATATAGAAGCTTTTTTTGAAATAATTAAAAATTTTGGGTATTCTCTGTGCGAGTTATAAATTCAGACAATGCACCTGATAAATTCGACGAATTTATCAAAGCTGTAGTATAAATTATTATGTAGATTATTGAACCCTGATTAATGCATTGTCAGCTATTGCTAAATTTCATTTTAAATTGACTTTGCATAATTCCAATATTGCAAAAGTCGTCTGGTGCTGACAACACAATAATTAGCCAAATTAAAAGCTATATAAGTATTAAGTTATATCAAAATGTAAAATGAGTCTTGTACTATACTTCTTGGCGTACTCTTGTTCCCTTTTATAACAATAAATCTTTGCTTTTTAAAAACCCGTTCGTTCCACGATATTATTTATTTCACGCGAACTAAAGCAAAAAATGTGTAAGTTTGACAATTCACACACAACTTTGACACTAAGACACTTTTTTCTTATTTTTATTTATTTAAAAATTAACAACAACTAGTCACATTTGACTAACAAGAGGCTTTTTAATGTAAAATTGCACGTGATACTACTTATCTAAAGTGAGCATGTAGATCTGAGCTAGTCAATCTCCTTGCTGGTTGAAACGCCTCAAGAGGTCCTTTGGTTTGAACCGACTTAAACGTCTGGGTGTAACATCGCAAAGTAACGCCGGAATAGTGCTGTTTGAGTGTTGTCTGTCATGATGTGTTTTGGCAACCTTCTGTATTTCTTGCCTGACTGTAGGTATTTTCAGATCACGATGTAGGTCATCAGTTCGCACATACCACGGAGTGTTAACTACATCCCTGAGTGCTTTGTTTTGGAATCTTTTTATCATATTTAAGTATTATATGATTTTTTGCGCAGCCCCAAATTTGAACGCCATAGAGCCACACAGGCTTGAAGACTTCTTTGTATACTACTGTGGGCAAAAAGTAGTAAGACTTTTTAATTTACCATTCATCAAAATATTATGTGGTGACATCTGTGCAAATCCAAATGTCACATCAAAATAATCATTAGTGTTTAGTATACGCTTGTCTTTCTGAAGTACAAAAAGTGCATTCGGCGATTTTCACAATGAGTGAAATTATTCAACAAAGAAGTTCCATTAAATTTTGTGTGCGGAATCAAATTTCTGGTGCCGAAACGTTCAGAATGTTGCAAAAGGCCTTCGGTGATAATTGTATGTCGCGAGCAAGTGTTTTTGATTGGTACAAATTGTTCAAAGATGGTCGAGAACGCGTTGACGACGAACCACATCCAGGACGGCCATCAACATCAACTGATGATCAACACGTCTGGTCAATAAAATCAAGGAATTGGTGCTCGAGAATCGACGATTAACAGTCAGAGACCTTACTGGCATCGTTGGAATATCGGAAGGATCAGTGAAAACCAGTTTAAAACATCATTTGGGCCTAAGAAGAGTGAATGCATGATTGGTTCCAAAATCACTGCATTGGTTTTACTTACTTACTTTTACTTTTTATGGCACAACAGCCCATGGAGGACCTAGGCCGAGCTTTTCGCATCCACTCATGTTGTGCGTGTTATATTTGTACATGAATGGAGGGGACCTACAGTTTAATGCCGAATCCGAACGGCGAAGTGAAATGCTTTTCATAGCAATTTTTACTCTTTTTATTATTTTTTCTACTTTTTGATTTTGCCTGTGCCGAGATTCGAACTCCGGACACTCTGCGCAGCAGTCCAGCGCACTACCACTACGCCACAGCGACCACTTTATTGGTTTTACGAGACCATTTTGCCAAAATTTCGACTGATATCGTTCCGCAACCACCCTACCACCCTATTCGCCTGACTTAGCACCGTGTGACTTTTCGCTATTTTCTAAACTCAAAAAACCGCTTCGTGGAAACCGTTCTGAGTCAATTGAAGACATTAAACATGAATAGCTAAGTGCATTGAAGGCTTTTCCGGAAATTGACTTTAACAACTGTTTCGAGAATTGGAAAAAACGTTGGCACAAGTGTATTGGGGCCGGGGGGATTACTTTGAGGGGACGAAATAGATTTGGAAGAATGAATAAAAAAATTTGAAATTATGAACAAAGTCTTACTAACTTTTGCCCACAGTAGTATCATTAGTTTGTTTTGTTGAGACACTTTGGATCTCCTTCCAAAAAGCCAAGTTAGTTTTTTGTATTTAATGTTCAGCTCTATTAGTTTTTTGTTGACGTGTACCTTCCATCTCAGTTTGGCATCTAGGTTCATACCCAAGTATTTCGCAGAATTAGCTGCTGGAATTTATTCACTGTTTAGAAACAATGGAATTTGGGTTTCTCTTTTGTTGGTAAAGTCGACGTGGATAGACTTGGAGCCATTTACTGCCAGTTTCCATTTATTGGTCCATTGTTCAACTTCTTGAAGAGCGGTTTGTATCTTAGTGATAGACACGTTGTTATTTGGACCTGTAGCCATTATTACCGTGTCATCTGCAAAAGTTCCAACAACACAGCTTGAGACTAAGGCACTTAGAGACTACATTTTTTTTTGGAAGTGATGCATAATTTCATGTTCTTTCACCCAGTATTTTACAAAATTTAATACTTTAATTCTTTTTTTTTTTGAATTATGGGCCAAAAATAATATAAAATACCCCAGTTTGCATTGCCTTAATCAAATACACCTTGGCGTATGAGTGACAAAAATAAAATTTCTTTTTAATTTTTTCCAACTTATGTATTTTTTTTGTTTGTAATTTCTCAAAGTGTTAAGAAAAACCGGAAATTAATAACTATTTAATTGGTTAATAATGACTTATAGATACCCTACAAGTAGTGATGTAGATAGGATTGGCGATTGCATACAATGGCTGGTAAAAAATAGTAAGGTATTGTTTGAAAATTATAAAAAAATTTACCAATGTGGAAAGAGAGCATATACCATAAATGTATAAGGTTGGATAAAAAGGAAGTTCAGAAAAGTGAGCTAAGTTTAACCAATTTTTTTTCATATATCAAAATAACGTTATTTAGTCAAATATTTTCCATTGTTATTGACCATGTCTCGCCATCTTTCGGGCAAAACCAAAATACCGTCCTTAAAGAATTCATGAGGTTTCTGTTCGAAAAACTGGGACAAAACCTTTTTGGCAGTCCTTTTAGGAATTCAACTTTACACCATTAAGATAATTTTGCAACGAGTGACACAAATGGTAATCCGAAAGTGCAAAGACTCGGGAATTGGTAGATTCGTACAGCTGGGAAGTCCTCCCCCATGCGGCTTATTCACCAGACTTGGCTCCATCTGACTACCACTTATTTTCTTCAATGGGGCACGCATTTGCTGAGCATTTTCGATTCGTACGAAAATGTGAAAAAATGGCTCGATGACTGGTTTGACTCAAAAAACGAACAGTTTTTTTTGGCGAGGCATTCACAAATTGCCAGAGAGATGGGCAAACTGTGTAAATGGCAATGGCAATTACTTTGAATATTGAATGTAAAACAATTTTTCTTAAATAAACGTGTATTTTCTTAAAAAAAAAATATTGGTTTCATACTTGTACACCTGGTAAAATAATCAATCCACAAAATCCCTTTTGCATCCCAGAAAACAGTGCCATAACCTTTTTTGCCGATCACTCGTGCTTTGTCTGCTTTGGCGCCGAACATCCAGCTTCAGTCCACTGTAAACGTTGCTGTTTCAATTTAGGATCATGATGGTAGACCCAAGTCCCATCCACAGTTATGAAACGACGCTTAAAATCCGTTTTATTCTGCTTTAAACTTTACAAATTGCACTGAGAAATTCGTTTTCGATCGAGTTTTTGTTGAATTGTTAACGTATGTGGCACTACTTTTCCAAACAGTTTTTCCATATGTAGTTCTTCATGTAAAATGTGGATTACTCGTTCCTTTGAGATGCCTATGGTATCTGGTATCAGCTATTTCACACATAGTCGCACTTGAATTTTCATAAACAATAACATGTACTTTTTCAATGATTTCTGGTGTCGAGGCACTTTTTGGACTACCAGTGCGTGGTTCATCTTCAACCACGTTCAAATTCAGCAGTCCAAAAATTTAAAGTTTACCGATTAAATTCTTTCTTAATTTATGAGGTTCAAGGTTGCTTTTTGTTTTCATTGAGTTTGATATTGTGTCTATTTTGTTCAATCTAACCGAAAAAAATCTTTTCAAAATAAAATCTGCATAAAAATAGTGTTTTTAGAGTTATAATAGTGTTTGCAAGTTATAAAACAATTACAAAACCTCCCTAGGCAACCGCGTAGAGAACCGTTATCCTTTTCTTGGAACCAAAAATAAACGCGAGAAAGAACCGCAAGGACAAAGGGCAGGGGTAAGGTATTGGAGAGGAAGGTCATAAAAAGGTTAAAGAAAAATCCTAATCTGTGTGTTACGCGATTTAGCAAAGAAATCTAAAATCAATCGTGTTAGAGTTTTAAGAATAAAGCAGAGACACAATATGAAGTCCTACAAAAAGTATGTTGTAAGGCGAAGGGAACAAAAATAACAGAATTAAGTGAAGCAGAAAATTATACAAGCACCTCATGGCCAATAACACCTGCATTTCTATGGGTGACAAAACGTTCTTAAAAAAAAATACTGTCGTGCCTGACAAGAAAGTTTTTTCTTTGGTTCATCAATCTCAGGTTCCTGAAAAGTTTAAAACTATTCAACGAAAAAAGTTCGCTCAAAAAATGTATGGTCCATCAGGCCAGGCCATTCATTGAGGTAAATACGCAGACCCAATTCGCAACGACTTGGCGGGTAAATTCGGAGATTTATCTAAACGAATGCTTGAAGAAAAGACTTTCGCCTTTAATAGGAATCACAAATCTCCTAGAATTATTTGGCCTGATCTGACAACCTGTCACTATTCATCTGCGGTGCAAAATTCGTGCCACCAAACCAAAAACATTAATTTTGTTGAGAAATGGTTAAATCCTAGGCGGACTTCCCAGAATTAAAGCCCATTGAAAGATATTGGGATATTATATAAATAAAATTGAGGATATGTAATAAATTTGCGCAAACAAAATCGTTGAAGACTTCAAAAACAGAAATAAAAAATACCTGTAACAAATATGATCACAAATGATCTTACTTTACTTTACTTTTAATGGCACAACAGCCCATGGAGGGCCTAGGCCGAGCTTTTCGCATCCACTCATGTTGTGCGTGTTATATTTGTACATGAATGGAAGGGACCTACAGTTTAATGCCGAATCCGAACGGCGAAGTGAAAAGCTTTTCATAGCAATTTTTACTCTTGTAGGTTTGCCATTGCCTGCCAAGAGGTGTGCAGTGTAGAAAAATTATTTTTTCTACTTTTTTTTTTTTTTTTTGATTTTGCCTGTGCCAAGATTCGAACCCCGGACACTCTGCGTGCAGTCCAACGCACTACCACTACACCACAGCGACCACAAATGATCACTGCTCAGAATTTAATGCGACCCATCAAATTCAAACAACTTTTGTTCCTAATTGTTCATTTATGAAAGTGAATGTGAATGTAAACATTTTGATAAGCGTCTTAAGCGACATTAATTTTTCGTTGATCAGGAATCTTAAAACTCAACGTCTTCAATCAAGAAATGCAATTCCATTTTTAGCAGCAAACAAAAGCCTTTCCACTGCTTTAGCATTTCATGCACCTCCTGTTTTTATATCACCTTTTGCTCCCAAAATATTGTTCTCGTTACCGATAAACATTGAACTGCACGCGTCCTACGCTGTCCAAACAACAATCGACGAGCATACTCGTGGCTATAAATAACTAAAATTGCTTCAAAAAATATTTTTTTATCACCATCTGATGGGATTAGAGAAAGTAGGCTGACCACGTGTGTCCGTTAAAATATGTTAGCATAACATTAGACAACCTGACTGACTATACTGTGTGTTGCTAACCACTGCCAATTCTTAAAGTTTAATACATCATACCATAAATAATAAATAAATAATTCCTACGTCTTTCTTCTCCCCATACTGAAAATATCCAATGGTATGAAATGTAAGAAACAACTAAACAAATAAAGAAAGAACACCACAGCACACATCAGACGCGATATTAGAATAATTAGATAATACATAGATACATTAATAAAAATCCGAAGAACGCAAACTATTTAAGTTTGTTTATTCGAAAAATTTCAAAAATGAGCGACATGAAGATAGAAATGAATTATATGTTTGTTGACGTAGTTCACGAGATACAGGGTGATAATAACATGTCTTCCATATGATTGTTTCACATCTGAATGGATGGCGAGCATTGTAATAAATAAATATGTACATAAATAGTTGGAATGAAATATAATATTTACATAATTATGTACATATTCACTATACAACATTTGGATAATTAATGGAATGTTGATTACAGATACGAAAGTCAGAATAAAAATTCTTGCCACACTGATGACACTACAGAAAATAGCACAATACTGAAGTAGTACATAAATACTGTTACAACATTGAACACACCCATTCCTATAGTAGAATTGAACATACCCTGTTATTACCACATGATTCATGAAAGCTAACCTCTACAGCGTAAGTCTGTAACGAGAATTCAAAATTGTGTCAGCTTTTACCATAGAGTGGTTAAATAATGAGAACCGTATCGCTGTTATAGCACTTTTCAAGTGTGAAATGAAAAAAGACGATATTTTCAAAACGCTCCGCCCACTCGTGATTAGTCGCATGTTCGTCTACCCGTGCATAAAACTGCTTGAGGAGACTGGAGATATCAAACATTGCCACCGGTCGGGCCGTCCACGTACAGTTCGCACGCCGCAAGTCATCAAAGGTGTCAAATCAAGAATTCAGCGAAATCCGCTCCGAAAACAGAAAATCATGGCTCGTGAGATGAATATCACGCAAAAGTCCATGAGTCGAATTATTAAAAAAAAACTTGGGACTTGGTGCCTTCAAACGTCGCACTGGACATTTGTTGATTGCAGCTCTGCAAAAAACTAGGGTGGAAAAATTAAAACGTCTTTTGGTGAATCACGCTGATAACTTGCTTAGAAAAATCTTGTTTACGGATGAACAATTTTTTACCGTGCAGGAAAATATTAACAATCAAAATGATAGGGTGTATGCACGGTCATCTAAGGAAGCGTCAGAACTGATCGCACGCGTCGAAAAGGGTCATCACCCGGCTTCAGTCATGGTTTGGTGGGGTGTCTCTTACGATGTGGTCACTGACTTGCATTTCTGCGAGAACAAGGGGTCAAAACTTCAGCCAAAGTTTACCAAGAAACGGTTTTAGAAGCTGTTGTGAAGCCACTTAACCATTCCCTATTCCAAAACCAGCTGTGGACTTTCCCGCAGGATTCTGCGCCATCCCATAAGTCTAAGACGACCCAGACCTGGCTTCAAAACAATTTGCCAGCTTTTATTTGCTCTGAAGAATGGCCGTCTGGCAGCCCTGATCTGAATCAACTGGATTACAAATTATGGACAGTTTTAGAGGGGACATTGTTTGCCACAAAAGATACCACAACATTGATTCATTGAAGACTGCTTTAATTCGTGCTGTCAGCACTTTTCCAATGCACAAGTCAGCACTTTTCCAATGCGTGCAGCTATTGATGATTGGCCAGTGCGACTTAAGGCATGCGTGAAGGCCAAAGGCGGGCATTTTGAATAAATAATTGCTTTTTGTATACTATATATATCAAAAAATTCATTTTAAAAAATTGGTCCAAAAAAAATTAATTATTTTTATTTTATAGCATCAAATGTGTTTAACAGTATTTATGTCCCTACTAAGTAGATATCAATTTCAAAGAAAAAAAAAACGTGAAAGAAAAAGGAAAACCGAAATTTATGTCTAAAGCAATCTGGGGAAAAAAGAATTTTGCTACACAGCACCACCTCTTGGCAGGCAAGGGCAAACCTACAAGAGTAAAAGTTGCATATGAAAAGTTTTTCACTTCGCCTTCGAGTTCGGCATAAAACTGTAGGTCCATTCCATTCATGTGCAAATATAACACGTACAACATTAGTGGATGCGAAAAGCTCGGCCTAGGCCCACGGACTGACACAACATGGGCCATTAGAAGAAGAAAGAAGTTCGAGAGGGGCACTAGATCTGCAAACCAAACTGCTGCCAATGTTCCAGATGTTTTCTCATCGAAAGTTGCTGCTGCTGGTTTCCGTCATACTCCGGTAAGTTCAGCTGTTGCTGAAGTGCTGGATTTTGCATCAGTACAGGATGTTCGCATAGATAATGCGAATAATGCTCCTATTGTTCATGCTGCTTTGATTTCGCCATATGTTGATGTTGTAGCTGATGCACGTACTTCACATTCCAATTCCGTTATGCCGACGGACTTTGAACACATATCTGTTGCTGTTGCAAGGTCTGATGAAGATGTCTCTTCTCCTATTCCTTCACATTGCAATGAAGTGTTACCCTCCTTGGACCTTATATCACGATTTTCAATTGCCATAAAATTTCGATGATATAAAATTCCACATAAAATTTAAAATTGATAACCTTTCTTTTCTTAAGTTTTACTTTTCATATCAAAGAAATTTTGTTTTGGTTTTTTGAGGGACGATAATCAGCGAAAAAAGTCTAGAAATCGAAAAGTAACAGCACAGAAAATATTCAATTTATCTAGATTCATTTAAGAGGGAAAATAATTTTTGAGATCAGAAATTGATTACAGGTCGTGTATGGGTTTTTAAAGTTCTTTTCGATTTTTTAGCCGAAATATGTTTTTCTATAAAATGTTTGCTGTATTTCTAAAAACTTCAACATTTCTTCTTGACAAAAGGCAATACCAAAGCACTGAACTTTGAGACAACTTTTGATTGTTAAATTTTGTAAACTCGAAAATTATGGTTCAAAACTTAGGACCCACACGAAGCCTTTAGATATCATTTGATGTCAAAAATAGCCGACCCTTATGCTCATCCCGATGAGTAGATACTATTCTGCACGGTTAATTTTCGATTTTACAACATTATTGGCTATTATTTATTTTATTTATGTTTAGAAAATTCTAGTACTACAAAATTTATAATCATAATTTATTATCTTTTGGACCTTATTACCATAAGGCCGCTAGTCGCGAGAGTAGTGAATAATTTGTCCCAAAAATGTTGTGTTTTTGTGAGTTTCTGTAAGTGATTCCTGGATGGTAGCTAGAAAAAGGTACTTTGTTCTGAAACAGAAATGGCGACTGTTTTTGAAACATAGTATTTTTCGGTTTTGAATGTCGCTTGCTGAATAATCGAAAACGGTTGAAGAAAAAAATTGTAAGAATACTGCACTGAAGACCATAGAACATTCCGTACATTTTTCAATCACTGATTACAGAAACCTTCTTTCTTCTTTTAATGGCACGACAGCCCATAGAGGGCCTAGGTCGAGCTTTTTGCAGAAACCACATTAGTCAAATCAAATCGCATGAGTCAAAGATTTTAAGATATTTCTAGGACCCATTATTACGTAATTTAATTCAATACAAAATATATGAACAGTTTAAGTAAAGCCTGCAATGATTTGTAATAATATAGAGAGACTAATCACGTTAGGACTTATATGGGTTTCAAGAAACTATGGTACTACTGTGGGCAAAAAGTAGTAAGACTTTTTAATTTAAATTACGCGCGGAAACCCATTCATCAAAATATTATTTTTTTAAGGTTGGTATGACAGTCGGTGACATCTGTGCCAAATGTCACATCAAAATAATCATTAGTGTTTAGTATACGCTTGTCTTTCTGAAGTACAAAAAGTGCATTCGGCGATTTTCGCAATGAGTGAAATTATTCAACAAAGAAGTTCCATTAAATTTTGTGTGCGGAATCAAATTTCTGGTGCCGAAACGTTCAGAATGTTGCAAGAGGCCTTCGGTGATAATTGTATGTCGCGAGCAAGTGTTTTTGATTGGTACAAATTGTTCAAAGGTGGTCGAGAACGCGTTGACGACGAACCACGTCCAGGACGGCCATCAACATCAACTGATGATCAACATGTCTGGTCAATAAAATCAAGGAATTGGTGCTCGAGAATCGACGATTAACAGTCAGAGACCTTACAGGCATCGTTGGAATATCGGAAGGATCAGTGAAAACCATTTTAAAACATCATTTGGGCCTAAGAAGAGTGAATGCACGATTGGTTCCAAAATCACTGTATTGGTTTTACGAGACCATTTTGCCAAAAATTCGACTGATATCGTCCCGCAACAACCCTATTCGCCTGACTTAGCACCGTGTCACTTTTGGCTATTTTCTAAACTCAAAAAACCGCTTCGTGGACACCGTTTTGAGTCAATTGAAGACATTAAACATGAATCGCTAAGCGCATTGAAGGTTATTCCGGAAATTGACTTTAACAACTGTTTCGAGAATTGGAAAAAACGTTGGCACAAGTGTATTGGGGCCGGGGGGGATTACTTTGAAGGGGACGAAATAGATTTGGAAGAATGGATAAACAAATTTGAAATTATGAACAAAGTCTTACTAACTTTTGCCCACAGTAGTATATACCTGGTAAAAAAAAAGTTTGGTTTACCGCGGCTCTGCGGTAAGCCAATTGGTTTCAAAATCAATCCTTGTGTAGACAAAATACCTCAACTAATGTATGTATGAGTAACAACATTAATTGGATACGGATGGAGTCCAGATGGTCCTGTAAAACGAAGAGAGTGCTTTGTAAAATAATCCAATAGAGGAACAGTTAAATTTCTTTTCCATTCTGTGCTTTATTCGTATAGTTTGATCACAGGGCATGATCATATATATTCAACACCGGTGCCATCGGCAATCTAGTATGTGAATCCTGCATCGGGGTGAAAAGTGAAACTACAGAGCGTTACCTGCTCAAGAAGGAGACGTCCACTGGGTAGTGATGTTACAAACTCTGCTCAATTCCACTTCTTAAACTACTTAGGTTCGTTATAAAGGAAATCTCTTCGCACATTCAAACCTAATGCCATTTGAATATTAAATGTAATAAAAATCAATCCTTAAAATATTCAATGTGACCGAATGAATTTTCCTTTTTAACTTACGACATTCATACACAACAGTGTGCATATTTTGCTTTTATTTGCTTTAAAATTCTATAAATAGAAATAATTAATTTGGCAATTAATGCTATTGTTTAAAATAGAAAAAAATAAAATGCATAAAATCTGTTGACATCGAGTGAATGCGACAAACACAAAAGTTTCAATTGCACCCACATCATTTGAAATTAAAAGTCAGATTCTTTCTCTCATTCCCCGCTGAAGGATTTGTGTGTGTGAGGAGTGCATGTTGTTGAGTCAGTGAATGTATGGTATGATTATGAAGGATTAACTAGGGATACGTAAACCTCAAAAGGATAATTAGAAAGATACAGATACAAAACATAAAAAAAAGGAAATAAATACCGCGACAGGTGCTTTAAAATAAGACTAATTTAAATATTTACCTTAAATTAGTTGTTTAAGGGTAAAAACTTAATAAACACCCGAAAAATGTATACTATTTAGTTGTGGTCGCTGTGGTGTGGTTGGTAGGGCATTGTCTGCTACGCAGATTGTTCGGGGTTCAAGTCTCGCCACAGGAAAAATCGAAAAGTAGAAAAAACTATTGTTCAATAAGGCTGCACCATCTCTCGGCAGGCAATGGCAAACCTACAAGAGTAAAAATTACTCAAGGAAAGCTTTTCAACCGCTCGGCGTCGGCATATCTATTCATGTATCAATATAACACGCACAACATAAGTGGATGCGAAAGGCTCGGCCTAAGCCCTCTATGTGCTGTTGTGCCATTAAAAGAAAGAAGAAGTTGTGGTTAATGTATAAACGTAATTCTAATCAGATTTATTCCCTTCCTTGCTCAAACAAAATTATAATATGGTTGGTAAATCAAATGCAAGCACATACTACTGTGGGCAAAAAGTAGTAAGACTTTGTTCATAATTTCAAATTTTTGTATTCATTCTTCCAAATCTATTTCGTCCCCTTCAAAGTAATCCCCCCCGGCCCCAATACACTTGTGCCAACGTTTTTTCCAATTCTCGAAACAGTTGTTAAAGTCAATTTCCGGAATAGCCTTCAATGCGCTTAACGATTCATGTTTAATGTCTTCAATTGACTCAAAACGGTGTCCACGAAGCGGTTTTTTGAGTTTAGAAAATAGCCAAAAGTGACACGGTGCTAAGTCAGGCGAATAGGGTGGTAGGGTGGTTGCGGAACGATATCAGTCGAATTTTTGGCAAAATGGTCTCGTAAAACCTATGCAGTGATTTTGGAACCAATCGTGCATTCACTCTTCTTAGGCCCAATGATGTTTTAAATTGGTTTTCACTGATCCTTCCGATATTCCAACGATGCCAGTAAGGTCTCTGACTGTTAATTGTCGATGCTCGAGCACCAATTCCTTGATTTTATTGACGTGTTGATCTTTAGTTGGTGTTGATGGCCGTCCTGGACGTGGTTCGTCGTCAACGCGTTCTCGACCATCTTTGAACAATTTGTACCAATCAAAAACACTTGCTCGCGACATACAATTATCACCGAAGGCCTTTTGCAACATTCTGAACGTTTCGGCACCAGAAATTTGATTCCGCACACAAAATTTAATGGAACTTCTTTGTTGAATAATTTCACTCATTGTGAAAATCGCCGAATGCAATTTTTGTACTTCAGAAAGACAAGCGTATACTAAACACTAATGATTATTTTGATGTGACATTTGGCACAGATGTCACCGACAGTCATACCAACCTTAAAAAAATAATATTTTGATGAATGGGTTTCCGCGCGAAATTTAAAATAAAAAGTCTTACTAACTTTTGCCCACAGTAGTACATCATGTGAACATTTTCTAATTGATGCTGATTGCCATATTAAACTTACGTAGGTGCTTCCGTATACCTTACTTATGTTAATATCAACTTTTAATTATATTATTTATCAAACGGTAGGGGCAAATGCATACTTAGTTTTAATAAGTTTTCAGGATATTTGCAATTTATCTATGTACGAGTATGCACGTATGCAGGTAATGCATGCCTATAAAAGTTTTTAAGTCACTATGTTTTTCTGCCTGCCTTGTCCTGCCTTTGTGCTTGCCTGAAGGCATTAATGCAGCAACAACATCACAGGAGGCAGGATGCATACAAATAATTAATTTAAAATACACAAAGACTTTTTATTAGAGCAAATTTCTTTTGAAAGCACCAGGACGCAAATGAATCTAATAAAGAAAAGTTATTTTGTATATAATGTATATGCTCAATAGAGAAATTTTGTGTGAACTATGTATAAAATGTAAATATATTCACATTCAAGGTTTCATTCATATTGAAGTATTGATGTTAATATTGAAATATTCTCAAATAAAACTTGTATATATTTGATAAATCGACCACATATATTTCTCATCGAAAATGTATTAAGTTTATCATTTTGTTACCATCATCTTTTACATAAGTGAAGTCAAGAACTTTCGTGATAGTCACAAATTGTGCTACAGAAACAAAACGACAAAAAATTTCGCTGACGCAAACAATTGAAATTGTTCTTTTGTTGAATGAATTTCATTTAATTTGTGGAAGTTTAATTTCATCAAATTATTTTATAACTACATATGTAGGCAAAACAATGTTCATGTTGACTCTATAAATAGAAGAAAAAAATAGTACTGAATTTTGTATAAATAGTTAAATGTTGGATTGTTTCTTAAGTTCAGTGTGTAGAGGATATTTCTGAGAGATTAATTTGGGGTGGGTTAGATTTTCTCCCTGTGGAACACAGTATTTAAATGTCACGTTATATAACGAAAATATGACATTTGAGAAGTTTATTTTTGATTTTATTTTGTGTTTGACGATATTGATATGTTCTGCGACCAACTAGGTTCATTGCTCCTTCATTACTTAGTTACCAGTTTTTGACTAGTTTTACTAAGGATTATTTTTAAAGAATACCTCAAAGAAGTTAACTGCTCTACATTTAATTTCTTGCAAATCAGTTGAAATTTTGGCGTACGCAGTCTTAACAATATTTTACTTCCCTGGCACTTCTTATATGCGACTCAACTTCTCGAAGCTGATTTCTCAGTGTGCGGCTGGTAACTGAAGACTTAAGTACCGAATAATGTATTAGAAAAGTTTTAAATCCAAAACGGGACACTAAAAGTCCTAGAGGACTATAATCAAAATGATGTACTCCAAGCGGCGGCTGGTAACTGAAGACTTAAGTACCAAATAATGTATTAGAAAAGTTTTAAATCCAAAACGGGACACTAAAAGTCCTAGAGGACTATAATCAAAATGATGTACTCCAAGCGGCGGCTGGTAACTGAAGACTTAAGTACCGAATAATGTATAAGAAAAGTTTAAAATCTAAAACGGGACACTAAAAGTCCTAGAGGACAATAATCCAAATGATGTACTCCAAGCGGCACCGCCGAGAGCAGGTGAGAGCAACTAAACACGTTTTTTCTCAAAACATATATTTTTTTTTGAATGAAAGTAATCGGCCGATTGAGTTGAAATTGTTCGTCATTCATGCAGTGAGGCATACAATTGGCCAAAAATTAACAATTAATTACTTAGGCTTGAACATCAACTAACATGCGCAACATATAGACGAAGCTATTCAGGAGGGACCTATATGATTCCGAGGCTTACAGTGCCTATGAAATTTCCTCTATAATGAGTGGAAATACATCAAAAATTTTCATGTGATTATTTAAGAATTGGCAGTACGAGTAATTCTGTACTCCTCTATCTTATTTCTCTTCTCTCTCTCATACAAACACACGAACTGTGGCAATTTTTATTGCCAATGAAAATTGTCCATTCTTCCACCGAAAAGTTTGTTATTGTTCGTCACTTGCTTTGCCACACACCGATATTTATTGATCAATTCTGCTTTTATTTTGTCTGGCATGTTAAAGAACGAACAGCACAAAAGAAAACTTGCAGGTACGAGCAATTCTGTACTCGTCCCCTCCCTTCTTTCGTCCTCGCCTATCTCGCCAACAAATGCAACTTTTTCTCAAAACAACTTATCGTGTGGAAAATGGGACTAAGAAACAATAAGCTTTCTTTCATGAGCGTGTTCTTAAAAGCTGGATACCCACCTTACCTTTTACCTTTAAATCACGACATAGTGGAATTTAGAATATGATACTGAAGAATTCATACAAGGAACGAAAATAAGTAATTATATATAAAAGCAGTATGAGACAAAGAACCGAAAGTGGTTATCTAGCAATATTTTTTTATTTTAAACTTTATGCTATAAAAGAATTGGAATAAGCTTCGAAAGAAATAATAAAGGTCCACACATAATAAGCAGGCCTAGGACATCCATGGGTTGTTGTTTGATTAAAAGAAGAAGATAATATCATAAATTTTACAACTTCAAATATACTTTACGTGAAAACAGAGCCTAATTGTTTTAATTCTTAACAAAATGGCAAACAATTCACGTTATTCAATGACTTTTGCCTCACCTTGTGTAAGTGACTTAAAAAAGTGGGCATTGTCTTCCAATTCTGACCTAATGCTGTCCATGCTGGGTTCATATTCAGATTTTCTTACAGTACAGTAATGATTTTGGGCATAAGGACGTTAGCTGACAATAAAATGATACAGAAAAATATAGGTGGATTTCAAAAAGAGGGTGTGCCGCATTTAATATAGTCAGAAGTTCCATTAACCATTTGCGGTATGATACTAAGATTTGGTAAGGAGGTACACTTTGTCAATGGCGTTCTATGGGAAAATTGGGTAGGCCTGGAGAAGTGGTCGTGGTGCCTCTGTAACCATTTACACATTACTGAGATTTGGTACAGGGACGTTAGTTGATAAATATATGTGGGATTGATTAAGGGGTGTGGTATAAAATACTAATAAAAATACGTAGAAAAGTGTGCTTTTAGGGTAATCTTTTTTCATAAGATGATTTAGATAAATGACGGAAAAATTAAAATTTGTTCATAAGGAATTTTAGAATATCTTCAAAATCTCACAAGACTTTGTGAATGGTTATTTAATTGAGAAACGCGAAAGTCTTAAACTAGAAAATATAAAACAAAGAGAAAATCATTGAAATAAGTGAGAAAATTAAAGAACATGGAAGAAGTTTGTTTTTATCGTAAATTCCTGGATTTTTTGATTCTCCTTTCTATTTTTCCACTATTTGCAGTTTACTTATCCCCTATTCCAGAAATAGTCGTAATATTTACGACTTAATAAAAAAAATTAAATGCTGTAATCAAACGCAAATAACATCTACAGTGCCTTTTTACATGCACATAAGTCTTCATTTTATAGGTTTTTTTTTTCTTTAGAAAACTATGCCTGCGTATAGTTGGTAATGAATGTACATACTGAACTGGTTCAAATCTCAAAAACAGAGAAAGTCGAGAACTTTCTCTGCACAGCACAACCCATGGCAGAATACTACAGGTAGCCGCATTCGAGAGGCAATCTATGCTTAACTGCCAAATTATGAAGAAAGAGCGTTGAGCGTAGAAATCGATCAGCTGAAAATTTTACAAATTTTTTTGTATTTTTCATATTAATGGAAGCAATTGTATGCAAAATTGCAATATTCTGCCTCCTGCGCTATTCACTGCCAGATGTTACTTTATTCTGTGATAATGAATGTTGATGTTTAGGATCAGACACAGGAAGACTATAAAAAGTAGACTGCAGTGGAAAATTTTGAGCACACATTGGGAATGTAAAATTAATTATGAAACCTAAAAATTTTATATTTTTCCAAAACGTAGCGTAGTGGTCGCTGTGGTGTAGTGGTTGTGCGTTGGACTGCTACGCAGAGTGTCCAGAGTTCAAATCTCGGCACAGGCAAAATCAAAAAGTAGAAAAAACAATTTTTCTACACGGCACCACCTCTTGGCAGGCAATGGCAAACCTACAAGTGTAAAAATTGCTATGAAAAACTTTTCACTTCGCCGTTCGGATTCGGCATTAAACTGTAGGTCCCTTCCATTCATGTACAAATATAACACGCACAACATGAGTGGATGCGAAAAGTTCGGCCTAGGCCCTCCATGGGCTTTTGTGCCATTAAAAGTAAAGTAAGCGTAGTGGTAGTGTGTTGGATTGTTACGAAGAGTGTGCAGGGTTCGCATGTCGACACAGGCAAAATCAAAACGTAGAAAAAACAATTTTTCTACACAGCACCAGCTCTTGGCAGGGGTAATGGAAATCCTACAAGAGAAAAAATTGCCTATTCGTGTACAAATACAGGGTGTTTTTTTAGAAGTGTGGTTTCCAAGAAGAAATAAAACGCATATAATTTAATGTTATGGCCAAGAATTTAGCTTTATTATAAAGATAAGGAATTGTCCTCATGTTTTACAAACAATTTCGGCCATTGGCCGCCGCGGCTGGTTCGAAAAAATTCCAGATGAGAGGCCCAATTTTCGACCACTTTTTGCAGCAATTGGAGGCCATGCCACAAGCCCACGACGCGAGAAATGCGCTCACCAAAAGTTTCCTTCAGTAAATTTATTGTTTCTTTGGCTGTATGGCATGTAGCGCCGTCTTGTTGGAACCAAAGGTCGTCCACATAACTTACTTACTTTACTTTTGATGGCACAACAGCCCATGGAGGGCCTAGGCCGAGCTTTTTCGCATTTTTCCACATAAACATCCTCCAATTCAGGCACGAAAAAGTCATTAATCATGGCTCTATAGCGTTCCCCATTGACTGTAACAATATGACCGGCTTCATCTTTGAAGCAATATGGACCAATGATTCCCTCTGCCCATAGAGCACACCAAACAGTGACTTTTTGAGGATGTTACGACGTCTCAACAATGGCTTGTGGATTATGATCCCTCCAAATGCGACAATTTTCCTTATTAACGTACCGATTCTACCAAAAGTGAGCTTCATCGCTGAACAAAATTTTTTTGTGATAATCGCGCGAACCGAACCATTATTTTGGTAATAAATTTTCACGATTTGCAAAAGTTGTTCAGAAGTAAGTTTATTTATTATGAAATGGCAAACCAACTCCGAAAAAAGTATTGCCAGATTGAAAACCACACTTCTCAAAAAAAAAAACACCCTTTATAACACGCATGACACGAATGGATGCAAAAAGTTCGGCCTAGGACCTCCATGGGCTGTTGTGCCATTAAAAGAAAAGAAAATAAAAGAAAGAAGATGAGGTTTGGAGTACCGCTGATTCATAAGAGTTACACGCCTGCTCAAATTAATAGTTACAGTGAAAGACTTTTTGTTCCAATTGGTTTTTGCAACCATTATCGCGCAAATAAAGGTAAAAGTGTTTTAAGTGTTTTTTAATTAACGCAATATGGCAATGGTATTGCTGGCAAAGTGAAACGTGTGATTTCCCTAATTACTGTGAATTGTTGCTTTGCGTGAAAAAGGTCAAAATCTGCTAGCTCAATATAATAGTTGCAGCTACAAACGTTTTTTTTTAACAAAAAGGTTTTTTTGAGTTCTTACAGTTCTTAATTTAACAGCGGTAAATTTTGCTTTAATTAACTTAAAAATAATAATTTATAATCTGATGGGTCGTAAATCATACTGCACTGATGAAGAAGCCCGGTTAGTTTCGAACCTAAGAAAAGAAAGAAATTACTTCGTAATATTGGCCGATTGATGGGGAGAACCCATAATTTAGTTAGAAATGCGTTAAAGCGAAAACCTCAAAACGAGTCTCGAAGAAGGCCCAAAAAACTAACGCAAATCTAGATCGTCACATTGTGACTATCTGTAAAAAGGACCATTTAAGTCTTCAAAGCAGCAGTAATAGCAGCCGAAATTGGAAACGTGGTTAGTGCCTAAACAATTCGCAGACGGTTATATGCAGTTATCCTACCAGGACAAATAGCCAAAAAAGTTCCTTTGATGCGAAAAAACAATTTGAGCATGATTTATTTTATTTTAAATTTTACAAGGAAACGAGGGTGAGAAAAAGTGGAGAAATATTTTATGGAGCGATGTAACTAATCGATTGAAATTAATATGTTCGGAAATGATTTAGAAAGGAATGTACGCCGTCCAAAAGGCAAAGAATTTCACGTTCGTTTTACGAAAAAAAAACAGTGAAGCATGATGGTGGAAATGTTATGGTTTGAGGATGCTTTTCTTGGTATGAAGTCGGTCCTATACACCAAACTACTAACCATATGACAGCAGCGGAATACAAGGACATTGTGGAAAATACAATGCTACCCTATGCGGAGGAAAACATGTCTTTACGTTGGGTCTATCAGCAAGATAACGACCCAAAGCATACCTGTGGAGAAACTTAAAAAAGAAATTGGCGAAAAAATTATGGGAGCATGTTCAGGAAATATGGTATGAGACACCCATAGACGCCTGTCGGGATTTGATTAATAGAATGCCAAGGAGGGTAACGAAGGTAATTCAAAATGATGGTGGGTACACAGGATATTAGTTAAATGATTTAAAATATCCAATAAATGTTTATTAACACTTTTAATTATTCTTTTTTGTTGTTGTTGTAATACTACAAGTGTAACTATTTTTTGGAGCAGTCGAATAAGCACCTTAAAATGTGAGTAATGAAGTTAATAGTTCTTTCTTTTTATTTATATCCACTGAATTAATGTTCATTTGTTTTTTATTTTTATTAAAATACTGAATGGAACCATTATTTGATGTGTTAAAGTTGCAAGTGTGCTGTGTACCTATTATTTTGAGCAGGGATGTATACTAAGTATTTAACTTGATTTTATTTGAAATTCCTGGCAAAATTTTAAAGAAAATATAGTTGAACCCCAGTAAGTGCAGCGATGTCAGCAACACTTACAGATAACTTAGCAGAAAGTCTTTGCTGAAAAAATATATTTTTTTTAATTATTTGTTGACATTTCTTTTTCAAAAACAGCTGATTTTTAATTTAACAGTAGAGGTCTGAATGTAATAAAAAGTGGCATGTCAGATGCCGCTACCTGTTTATTCTGCCATGGCACCACTTTTTGGCAGGCAATGACAAACCTTCGAGAGTAGAAATTTCGTAAGAAAAGATGTCCTCTTCCACTTTTTAATTCAGCATAAAAAAGTCCCTTCCATTCATGCACAAGTATAACTTACCACTAAAGACGAAGAGCTATACCAGCACACTTTCTATAATTATTATACTGTGTTATTTTAATTTAAGATTAAATCTGCCTTGCAGTATGAAATCAATTTTAACAGTAACTACTTATATAATTTATTTTAAGATGGAAAATACTTTCTATAAAAAACCGTGTGTACTTTCGTCTAAAAGTTCCTATATAATTTCCATTAACTACATATTTCTATATTATTTTAATTTTAACACATACATAAATCAAGTAGTTATTGTGGCACGTTTTTCATCTCCCGTGGTTTGAATATTAACGTTTGCGACTTATCGAAATCTCCATTGTTCTTCTAGGGTGGAATTGTGATTACCTTCCTTTTCTCGTGTGCAAATTTTCAACATAACCTTTTATTTCTACTCCTACATACTTCGTCTACCCACATTGTTTTTGTTTTGTCTTTCATATTTACTCTTGTGTCCTCTCTATGGTAATGTCTTTATTTTGTCATTGCCATCGTCATCCTCGAGAATTTGTTTAGTTTTATTGTTGTTTTTTTTCCGCTAATTTACTGCTGCCGCTACTGTACTCTTTTGCTTCTCTTTACTTGCGTCCTACATACATTTCTCATTTGTAATTTTTTTTCTTTTTTTTTTTTGACCCAATAAGAAAATGAGAAGAAAGGCGAAATCATATGAAAGAGGCTGACGCCCGTAGATGAAAATCGAAGGTCAAATAATTATTATTTTTTATATTTTTATAAATGTACATATTTACTAAATATAGAGTATTTATCTTTGGGAAATAAAGGTTTTTAAATGTTTGCTTTGTTCTCTTGCAGTATTTAGTTATTTTTTTGTTTTAAGTACATCTATAACATTTTTGTACTAAAAATGTAACTTTATAAGTAATCAACAAAATATGTGTTGTTGACCTACATTAAAGTTGTTGTTTGTGTTGCTGGACAGCAGCATACAAAAACAAGCACGTAATTCTCATCACAATAAACGGACGACAAAATCGTTGAAACGGAAGGGATATGAATACATTTTCGTTTATTTTATAGTGGGAATGTAAAAAAAAAAACAATAAATTGTTTTTTTCAAACTTACTTATTTGCTTGTTGTGCTTCATTGATTTCTGCAATTTTATTTATATTATTTTTATGCAATGCTGCTAGTGTCATGCAGTGCTAATTTAATCTTTTGTTAAAAAATAAATTTTCCGGTTTTATCATTTAATCTTTTGTAATATTCTTTAAACTTCTTTTCGTAACTTCATCTTGTATTTTTCACTTTTTGTGGTTATGTTGATGTTGTTGGTGATGGTACTACTGCTGCTGCATGCTGGTGCATACAATCACACATTTTTTAAACACGTTGTTTCACTTTCGTCTAAAATCTCCTCTATAATTTCCATTAACTATTTCTATATTATTTCAATTTTAACACATAAAGCAAGCAGTTATTAAGATGTTTTTCCGGCAAGTTTTTCTTCTCCCGTGGTTTGCAAATTCACGTTTGCGACTAAATAGAATTTTTCGCAATTTTTTTATACGCATTATCTTTATGCTATTTTTTCTGTCTGTATTTATTTTTTAGCACGGTTTCTTTCGATTTCGCTTTCGTTTGACACTTTCCTACTACAATCTCTACAAACCAATTTTCACCAATTATTGATAGCAGTGTTGCCAGTGTTTAGCTATTTTGCAAATAATTTTACCTTTAATTTTTCTAATTTAGCTTCCAATGAATACATAATATTTTCTGTAATATATTTTACGTTTGCCATCAAATATTGAAACTTTAAGAAATGTTGACTTTTTTCCATTAACTACTCATTTAAAAACTCGGATTTTTTTCCTTTTTTTTTTAAAATAGTAAATGATATTACAAATTTCGAACTACAGTGGAAAAAACTTTATTACAATGGAAAAACGCAATTACTACACTTGAATTTTGAGTGTAAACTAGTTAATTTAAAAATGTTGTTGTCGCTATTTATCTTTTAAGTAATGCCAAAGTCGAAAGCATTATTTTAATATACTCTATTACAACAACAAGAAGAAAAGAAATAAAATATATTTGGTTACGTTGAATACAATATTAAAAAGCTTTCTTACTTTGTTATATAAATTACTTTGTTATGAAGATTGGATAAAATCAATGATTGAATGTGATAAACTTTGGTGGTGTACAAGTACATGCTCCTGTATGTTTAGTATAAATACAACTCTGAAGTAAATGTTTCCATACAAAAATTTAGCTTCTTTTTTTGGCTACAAACTTTATTTTTTGCTACGTTTAGCTCTGTTCTTTAGCAGTTTTCGTTACAACCTCCCGAAATTTCTGGCAACACTGCCTATCTGTAAATGGTATTCATTTGTTTTAGTTAAAAAAAAGCGTACTTGGAATGCAGTAACATGCAACTCTGCGATGGCACAGCAGCAATTCAGCTTACACACGCAGTGCTGCCAATAAGTGTTTGTTTTTAAGTTATTATTCAAATAGCACATACAGTTTTTTTTTTTAGATGTGTGGTTTTCAAGAAGAAATAAAACACATATAATTGAATGTTATGGCCAAGAATTTAGCTTTATTATAAAGATAAGGATTTGCCATTATGTTTTAAAAACGATTTCGAGCAAGTGGCTCCCGCGGCTGGTACGAATAAATTCCAGCCGAGAGACCCAATTTTCGACCACTTTTTGCAACAATTGGGGCTGTATGTCAGTAATAACGTGCTGAACATTCTCTTCCAAGGCGGGCTTATCTGCGTAGACAAGCGACTTCACATAACTCCACAAAAAATAGTCCAGCGGTGTTAAATCGCACGATCTTGGAGGCCACGCCACAGGCCCACGACACGAGATAATGCGCTCACCAAAAGTTTCCTTCAATAAAATGATTGTTCTTGTTGGAACCAAAGGTCGTCCACATCAACATCCTCCAATTCACAATTCAGGCACGAAAAAGTCATTAATCATGGCTTTATAGCGTTCCCCATTGGCTGTAACATTATGACCAGCTTCATCTTTGAAGAAATATGGGCCAATGCACACCAATGCACATTGGACCAATGGACCAATGAACACATAGAGCACACCAAAAGTGACTTTTTGAGGATGTATCGGCATCTCAACAATGGCTTGTGGATTATGATCACTCCAAATGCGACAATTTTGCTTATTAACGTACCCATTCAAACAAAAGTGAGCTTGATCGCTGAACAAAATATTCTTGTGAAAATCGGGATCGGTGGCCAACTCGTTTTGGGCCCATTCACCAAACGTGCGACGCGCTTGATGGTCGTTCGGCTTCAATTCTTGATGGCAAACCAAACTGAGCATAAATCAAGTGACAGCTGTCAAAAAGACAAACTCCGAAAAAAGTATTGCCAGATAGAAAACCACACTTCTAAAAAAACACCCTTTACATACATATGTAACTAGAATATATTCTCATCATTTTAACTGATAAAAACTATAGATTTTAGATAATAGTTGTTCATTGAAATATTGGAAAAACATGGAATATGTTGTTTTATTGTTTTAACCATAGCAAAGTTTTTCTCTTATTAATGCTGCTTAAGCTATTTGTATTTTTGCGCCATCTGTGTTTTCATGACACGAACAATATATTGCCTAAAGAATTACCGAAAGTAAACTAAAAAGCATTTTTGATGTCATTGTTTTAGTTGTACTCTTACATATTGTTAAAAAGAAGACATAATAACTATTTTCACTGTGTGGGAATCGATTCTATTTCCTATGGCCTATACTATTTAATCCAGTCATCAAAGTTCAACAGTATTTACTAAGTTGAGCCTATTCCACCTACGACTGATTTGTTAGGGCCGGAAATCCACACAGCAGTGCCTAAAAGTTTCGTTTCCTTCAATGTGAACTGTGACTTCGCTGTTATTACTTGTATAATTTCCAACCTTAAAAAACAAAACGCATCGTAATCAATTTCCAGAGACCAATCAATCCAACTGTCTCTTGTCTGGATTAAAATAATACCTAAGATTTGAGTTTTCATAATAAAGTAATAAAGTTTGGGTGTAGTATATTTGATCTTCTGTTATACCAAAACTTTTGGTAAGGTCTAGATTATATTGCTGTGGACATAGGATCAAGCGATCTAGCAGCTTGACTCTGAATCTAAGTAATAGCACTAGGATTTTATTGTTCTCTGTACTGTGAAGATATCCAAAATATTACCTGAGGGAAGGAGGGCTAAGGCCGAGCTTTTCGCATTAACTCATGTTGTTCATATTATATAAATTTGTACATGAATGGAAAGGATATACAGTTTTATGACGAGTCAGAACGGCGAAGTAAAATGCCATTGCCTGCCAAAAAGATGGTGCCGTTTAGAAAAATTGTCACGGAAATGAAGGGCAGCGCCCTCTATCAATCAAGTATGAAAGAAATTAGAATGTATATGCCCACTTATGTAAATGATGGGCAGCATATATGAACCCACTAGAGTGCTCCTCTATCGATTGATAAACTTGCCATAATGCCTGTCTATCTCTTTATCGGTGTCCTGTGATTGCATTCCCTGTCTCATTTTCAAATCTTCTTCCTCCCATCTGTCAATCTTCCTTTCCAATCAACACAAGCATTCATAGGGGTACAAACTGTGTGTTGACTTGAACTTAAAAAAAAAAAAATTAATGGGTCCTTAAGAATGTTTCTAGATTTGGGAGATACATTTTCGGTTTTACGTTGGTGTATGTTCAATTTTACAGTTTAAAGCTTAGAGCAAGATCTGTCTGGGTATGTCTTAATACTATCCGAATGGACTCTTTCCAGTGGGACGATGACACATATAAGGTAATTTCTATATAATAATTCAGAGTTAAACTGGTGTAAATGGCAATTTCAAAATCTATAAATGCAAGATTTGGTTTAACTTAATACTAACCGAATAAATTCTTTCCGAAGAAAAATGAGTGGCTATTTAGTGGGTCTTGACCTAACTTTGGAGTTTAGTGCATACAATATATTTTTATTTGCATAGGTACCTACATAAATTTAACAACATGAGTAACCTTGGAAAATATAAAAAAATTCACATATCACAAAGCAAGCAATTAAAAAAGGGTTTCATGTGGTAACTTTTACCCTTCCTTCTAAACCAGCAATTATCGGTTGATTTATTTGTATAAAATTAATTAGAGCTTCCAGATCCTCAGGTCCCTCCCTGTAATTAATTTACTTCAAGTTAATAGATAACAAACAAAAAAAAAAAATTTGAGAGCATACTCTAAATCTTTTGCATTTTCACTTATTAAATGAAAACCATTTTTTCCATTTGCCAAATATTCCATAACAACCAAACGATAATCCTGGTCTTTTTCCAGATCTATGTATTCCGGTATATTACATTTTTGGCAACGTACTTTCACCTCAGTTATACGATTACCAATCGGCTGCGATATGTTGTAAGGAACTTTAATGCCGGAAACTTGTAAAAAACGACTGGAAGTGGGAGTGATCTGTGTAGTTCTCATAGCAGCGACACTGTCCTCTAATAAATCACGTATTATTTGCCCACTCAAAGTCAAAGCATAGAGTTTATTCTCCCATGGACACATAGCAATCAAATGATTATACGTTAGATCTAAAGTAAGGACATGGAGAGAGAAAGAGATCATTAATTGGCAATTATTTCATTGTAGTACTTACTTCCCTTAGACAGAGGCACTCGAAAATTACCTTGTGTTGTTAAAGCTATAGAAACGTGACTCCAATATGGGACATAATCGGGTGTTTTTTGTATAAACTAAAAATAGACGGGCATAGTTATTGAAATTGAATTGAGCTTTTAATAATTCTACGTGTCGCATGCAACATAGCATCTGTGTAAAAATTTCCCAAATTACATTCTCTACTAGCACATTCCTTTTGTTCTAAATACACGCTTGTGTGCCCAATAATTCGACTACCGATGTCAGTCATTACTTGCCGCCAGGGAATAAGAGCTTTCTGTACGATTTCATCTAAAAAATAATAAGAATTTGCTTTTATTGTATTTGATTGCTGCGAACAATAGGAAATTAGTTAGATTTTTTTGTAATTAACGTGTAGATTATATTAGGTTACAGAGGGGGGTGTGCATCGCACTTCCACGCGGAGGCCCCATTGGGCCCATTGTAATTTCTTTAATTAAAAAAAAAAATACGTTTGCGTGACCCTGCTTCGGATCTCTGCTTAGTCTTGACGGGAAATCTATGCATATAAATCAAAAATCTGTGCATCAGCTAGTCCATCAAAAAAGCTGGCCCGAGTGCTCGAAGTTGTCGTTCCTGAAGCGATAGACAATGGCATAGCAAAGAGCGCAGTCATCGGTAAAAAAAAAAACATCCGACACCATGTTTAAAGCATGTTTTTAAGCAGCAGAATACTTTTTGATTTCCTTATGTGCCCATAGGATGCGTGCAATCCCAAACCGGCCAAACCCTATTCATGGATTCGATTAATTACTCTCCTGTTGTCCCTGCTGTAGCGCAAATCGATGGTAGCAGCATATAAACCCCCTCACTGGCAGGAATTGAGGCGGTACTAGCTCGGGCTAGTTCGTCCGCTATTTCATTCTCTTCGATATTGCTATGTCCGGGAATCCAACGCATAATAACCCTTCAGTGTCTTATAAATGCTACTCAACATGGTTTCTACGATCTTGCACTATCTTTTATTTTCTGACAGTGGACCTAAGGCCCGGCAAATAATGTGGGCATGGTGGGTAGTTATACCCATACGGAATTTTGGGGGTATACACCGTAAATGCTTTCAGTGTCACATCATATATGATGTCATATATCATAGATGTCTATATATGTCTTTCATCTATCTATAACTTACTGCAGTTTAACTTGATCTTCATTTAATAGACCAATTATATTTTGAGCATTTTCACCAACCTAAAAACAAAAAAAAAATTTCGGTTTGAGTCGCAGCCAATTTCACCCAGCCAGCTAACTGTAATTTTTTGTGTCTTATTCAGCAGAAATTAGCAGTTAGAAGTTAGAAGAAAAATATTGATAATTATCCGTACGGAATCAGAATCGTCAGTGACATAAAAAATATTTATATATTTCATCCTTACTGCAAATGTTGCCAAAAAAAAAAGTTGCTAGACAGCAAAGAAAAGTTTAGTCACAAAGTACGTTTTTATTGAGAAATGTGAAAAAACTGGGTTTAAATTGGTTACTTAATCAATTTATAACAAAATGCTCGAAGAAGAGTGCAGTTTTTGCTTTAAGCAGATAATTACAATAAAACAAATATATAAAATAAAAAGTGTGGTGCAAGCTTTTAAAAAACTCGACGTGCAAAAAGCAATTATGGAGTGAGCTCAATATATCCAGCTCAAGCCAAAGGGATCAAGCAAGAGAGAAAAATTAGACTTTATCGAGTAACACTTTTTATTAATGTAACCATGTCCTAAGTGACGGTGGCTGTGACGAAATTATCTCATCGTTGTTGTGGATTGACCCCTTTCGACTGTGGACTTAATGAGATGACCATCGATCTCTAATGCGAAGATTATGCCTTAGATCTTACCAGTTGTACAAATATGAAACCGGTAATGACATCTTTGTGTCGCTAGGTGAAACTATACGCTCTGTCAAACCAAATCATTGGCAACATTTCTTCGCATTTGGTTCTGTCATCAATATTCAGTTCATAAACAATCAAGTTTCATACAACTTTTTTTCTTTTCGCTCGTAAAAATGTGGAATTTTCCGCCTACAAACTACGATATGCGGACGTCATTGACTTTCTATTTCCAATTGAAGAAATCTGCTTTGGAATCTCATCGAATGCTTGTGGAAGCTTCCGGCCAGCGCGCTCTTGGCAAAACTCAGTGCAACGAGTGGTTCAATAAATTTAAAGTGGCAATTTTGATGTGAGAAACGAAGAACGTGGAAGAACGTGGAAAAAGTTTGAAGATGCCGAATTGCAAGCTTTACTCGATGAGGATGATGGTCAAACGCAAGAACAACTTGCAGAACAATTAAACGTGATCCAACAATGCATTTCTCAACGTTTAAAAGCCATAAGCCATGGAATTGATTTTGAAGTTGGGACGGTGGGAAGATGGGTGCCGCATGAATTGACTGAAAAACAGCAAGAGAATCGAAAAACCACCTGTGAAATTCTTCTGAAACCAGGTGAAACAGTTACTGGTCAACGCTACCAACAACAATTGGCCGATTTCAATCGTTTGGTCGCTCTGTTGTAGTGGTAGTGCGTTGGACTGCCACGCAGAGAGTCCGGGGTTCGAATCTCGGCACAGACAAAATCAAAAAGTAGAAACAAATAATTTTTCTACACGGCACCACCTCTTGGCAGGCAAGGGCCTTCAACTGTAGGTCCATTCCATTCATGTGCAAATATAACACGCACAACATGAGTGGATGCAAAAAGCTCGGCCTAGGCCAACCATGGGCTCTTGTGCCATTAAAAGTAAAATTAAGAACCGTTTGAACCGTGTTTTGCGCCAAAAACGACCAGAATATCAAGCTAGGCAACACAAAGTGATTTTTCTTGATGTCAGTGTACCATCGAATACACATCCAACAAAACAGACTCGGGAATTGGTAGATTCGTACAGCTGGGAAGCACTCCCCCCTGCCGCTTATTCACCAGACTTGGTTCCATCTGACTACCACTTATTTTCATCAATGGGGCACGCACTTGCTGAGCAGCACTTCGATTCGTACGTAAATGTGAAAAATGGTCGATGACTGGTTTGACTCAAAAAACGAACAGTTTTTTTTGGCGAGGCATTCAAAAATTGCCAGAGATGGGAAAAATGTGTAGCTAGCAATGGTCTCTTACTTTGAAGATTGAATGTATAACCATTTTTCTTAAATAAACGTGTATTTTCATAAAAAAATTACTGGTTTCATATTTGTACACCTGGAATACTTATAGTTAGAATTTAGACATTCAATTGAGAAGTCGACTGTACTAATTCTTAATACTCTCTAAAATCTCTGGATTTCATATATGAATTTTTACATATTTTTACATATTTTATTAGTTATATAATTTTATTTGAAATGCATCGAATGTGCTGTATTTATGTATATTTATACTTTTATGGTAAAATATTTCTGTAATATGCAAAACAACACATACTTATATACTATAAATTTCTAATCGCTTAAAACGGTAATACGCTTCTCGACTCCGGTGTAAATTGGATCCATATTTGCAGTATATACCTTCAATGCTTCTAAATCAGTCATTTCTTTTCTGTAATTACAATAAAATATTCTAAAGTTTTATTGCAAAAAAAAACACTTTGAATTCATTAGCTCACTGCATATCAAAGGCATGATCACGAAACATTTCAAATCCATCGCCACCATTCGCTAAGAAGTCAGGTGCAACTATCCGGTATATCTCCTTCGAATCAAAGTCCTCATATTTCGGAATATCGCATGATAAACAACGAACTTTGATATCTACAACACGCTGCCCGACTGGATATGAATAATTATACGTAACCTTCAGACCGGAAACTTGTAAAAAGATGGCAGAACTTGTAACATTATTGTCCAAATCAATATTCTGAACGCTGAACTCTAGCGCCTCGATTAACTTATGCCCTGGCAAATTGAATGCAACGAGTGTATTTTCAAAAGGTGACATCGCAACTAAATGAGAATAGGTTAGATCTAAAAGAAGAGAAATATAGTTATAAACAAATTTGGGGAATATTTTTTACAGAAATTTCATTCATCGATCGATTTACGTATGGTATTTTACTTACTTCCTTTATAGAGCGGCACACGTAGAGCTCCAGTATTTACGAGCCCAATCGAAGCAATTGTCCATGGTTTTTCTGTATATGGTGCTAGATTTGTGAACTAAAATATTCATAGAATAAATATTTATGAATTTAGTATCATGAAGATACTCGTATTGACCTATTGAACTTACCGCATAGACCATAGCATCACAGAAAAAATTTCCTAAATTGCATTCGGTTGCGCTACATGGCCCCTTTTGTAATTCGACAACGGTTTCTCCCATAATAACTTTACCTTCAATATCGATTTGTTCTTTCCACGGTATAATTGCCTTTCTGACTTCCTCATCTATAAGGATGGTAATTATTAATATGGTAAAGTAGTCATTTTTCAAAATCACAATATTTAAATACCATTATAATGTTGATTTGATTGTTTATTTATATTTTTGTTATAACAATTAACTTTTCTTATCATAAACAATATCCGAAATTTATGCACAAGCAATTTAATTATACTCGTATCATTGAGTAACTTCGAAGAGTTAGTTGTTAGAGTAAACTTCTTCACAACCGAGAAGGTTAAAAAATGTCGTTATTAAAACCTTGTGAACAGTTTTTGAAGGTATGTGCTATGGAATATGAGATTTAAGCGAACTCCTATGAAAAGATTTTACAATGAAATGGATGGTCCAGACGCGAAAAGAATCGTTAAACATAATTTTGTTTAATCTATAAAGCAAGCTAATTTTTGAATAATGAAATACAATACAAATATTAGGGGACCTACTAAAGAAAACTACATACCAAATAGTTTTCGTAGATCAGGTGCCTTAAAGGGGATAGATGAAAAACCGACGTAGTATCATAATAAGCCACCTTTGGCCTAAGTGTGTTGTGATGGACTACCACTGAACCTCACCCAACCTCACCTAACCTGCCTTAAGTTACTATATACAAATAATATATCCTGGTATAACCAAAATCAAAAATAAAAGAAAAACCTGATACCTTACATACGACTATATACAGTCTATTAAAAAAGTACTGAGAAATGGTCAATAAAACACAAAAATATTTATTATTCATTAAAATTCGCCTTCAAAGTGGCCCTCTTCCGAAATAAGTAATACACTTATGGCCAGTTATCAAAATATCCAATAATCAAAACATTTTTCAAAAGCATTTTACGGGATCGAATTCAGTTCTCGCCCTGAATTCTCTTTTATGTCGCCTATCGACTGAAAACAGGTGCCTCGAAGTGGTAATTTGAGTTTTGGAAAGAGAAAAAAGTCAGCCGGAGCGATATCAGGTAATTTTTCGATGATATTTGTTGAGTTCTTTGGCCAGAAATTCGTCCACAATGAGAGCCTTGTGAGATGGTGTGTTGCCGTGATGTAAAATCCATGAGTTTCCTTTCCACAAACTTAGCCTATTCCGGCGAATTTGCCCTTTCAAACGCTGTATAATGCTCGGATAATATTCTTTATTTACCGTCTGACCTTCTTCGATAATCAAAGAAAATACTCAACATTACCTTGACTTTTGTGGTTTTTTCAACCGTTATTGAATGCACTGTACCACTCATAGTCACGTGTTTTTGATTAAGCCGATTCACTTTAAGCCTTCTGTGACAATTTCAGCGATTCGGCACACGAGATTCCATTTGCAATACAAAATTTGAGGCAAATTCGTTCTTCGATGCTTTTATTCATTTTAAAAAGGGCACAACACACTTGAAATGGACTGACAAACTTTACGACATCAGGAAGGAGAGAACAGCGATGCCAACTTTGTGACAAAAAAGTAATTTTTACAATACCCCTGATTTTGCCTGTGCCGAGATTTGAACCACGGACACTCTGCGCAGCAGTCCAACGCATTACCACTACGCCACAGCAACCATAAAACTTAAAACAATAAAATTAGCTATTCATGCCTGTATACTAACCTTCTGGTACATCAGCTCCCATATAAATAGGTGCTCCCTCATAACTAACAATATCACCGAGATCATCGAAATAAACCCTTAAATTTCCAACATATTTCGCATATGCTCCAGCTTGTACAATCAATACCCGATGGCCGCTCTCATGTATTACTTCAGTTGGATAATCGCCGCGTGGTTTATCCGGTCCTGGTTGATTTTCACCAGTAAATAGGAATGTATGCGAATGCGAGCCGACAATTACGTCAATGTCAGCGCCTGCATTTCTGGCAATTATTTGATCGACATCGTAGCCACAGTGCGTGAGGACCACAATGATATTGGCACCATTCGCTTTGAGTTTCTGTGCTTCCTCACGAATGACTTCGCTTTCATTGCGAAAGATTAAATTGCCCGTGTCGGCTAGATCCTAGAAAATATTTAATCTACCATAAATATAATATTTATTCACTTTACATTTTCATTCAACTTACATATGTCGTTTCCAATATAATACCGATTACTCCGATCTTTCGGTTACTTCTAACAATAATCATTGAACTTAGATATTTGCCAGTCATTGTCGGTTCATCTCTGGAGTCCATATTTGCAACTAACATCGGCGAATCAATAGTTTCTAGAAATGGTACTAAACCTTCAATGCGATGATCGAATTCATGATTGCCCAAAGTCTATGAAATGTGTTAATTTGGTAAGTGAATTTAAATAGAGAGTGTTATTTTTTGTTTTTTTTTTTTACCATGGCATCAGCTGGTAAGATATTTAAAAATTGCTTTGTTACATTCCAGCGCCCAATGTTATACCATAGGGTACCTTGAAAACTATCGCCAGCATTGAAGTAAACCGGATTGAAATCTTTGTGCTCGTCAAGTAAACGTCTTACGGTGTACACTGTGCGCGCATAACCGCCAATGCATACTTCACCGTCATCACAAGTACCTCCGGATGTGTCGGTCGGTTCAAATCTGTGCAGTGTGAGACAAATTTAGAAACTTAATAAATGCGAATTGGATGCAAATTTCAACCAATACATATTTAATCTTATCTTATCGCATCAGATATATTATTGTATTATCGCAAAACAACCCTCAGATTACTGATATATGCACCCAGTGGACGCACATTTCAGTGCTCTATGCGTACGGCTACCGTACAGGTGCTAGGCTACCAGTCTCCATGGAGAAATATATACTACGACCAAGAGTGACGTGATGCTACTGAAGCGAAAAACGCACTATACCATATAGAGCTACCCTTCAGTCAATTGCAGCACGAGCTACTAACGTGCGATACAGAAAGTTGAGGAGGGATGAGAAAGTCCCTACAGGCGCAATAACAGAGAAGCAGAAAGACGTGAGTTTAATGATTTTGAGATGTTACGGGATAGGAACGAAGTTGGAAGAATAAGACGCCTGATCAATGGTTTGAAGATCGGGGCTTCTTCCTGCAAGGACGAAGACGGAAATCTGGTGACAGATGTTCAAGGTATTAAGAGGTTATGTAGGGAGCTCTTCTAGCAGCTGCTTAATGGCGATGATCTCGCCACACGGGAATCTGCTCCGGAAACTCTGCATTGAAGCGTTGAAGTACCGCAGCCCGACTATGAGGTGGTCTCCACACGAGATCCATCAAGAATCATTATTGCATGAAAGTGAATGCCGCCGTCTAACATTGGGCCATTTTTCTTCAGAGAAGGCGACACACTCGATGGGAATCGATATCGGTGGACTTGTCAAAAAGATCTGCAACCAGTTACTGGTTTCAACAAGACGGTACACCATGGCACACGGCAATCAAGCAATGCAGTTTCTGTAACGAAAATTCCCTGGGCGTGTGGTATCAAAAAATGGCGACATTGACTGGCCACCCAGATCTCCAGATTTGACACCTCCCAACTAGCTTTTTTTGTGGGGTTATTAGAAAAGCAAAGTATACGGCAGCAAGCCTCAGACTTCATTCCAAATAAATTTGTAAAAGAACAAATTAATTAAAAATATCTCATACCATCTATGGAAATCGGTTGTTGTTTTTTTTTTAATGTTATTCAATATTCACATTCCGACATAAATGTATTTGGTACATATAGTACATAGTTATATGGGTTGATATTTTGGATAGGTTTGAAAATATAAGAAGTATATCTAGTAGGTACATAAATAATGTTACACACATTTGATGTTATAAAATTAAAAATAATTAATTTCTTGGACAAAATTTTTCAAATATATTTATTGATATATACATATATAAAAGCAATTACTTATTCGAAATGCCCATTTTTGCCTTAACGCACGACTTCAGTCGCACAGGCCAACCATCAATAGCTGCACACTCACCTCGTGCATTGGAAAAGTGCTGACAGCACGAATCAAAGCAGTCTTCAGAGAATCAATGTTGGGGTATCTTTTGTCGCAAACCATGTCCTCTAAAACTGTCCAAAATTTGTAATCCCTTGGTTCAGATCAGGGCTGCCAGACGGCCATTTTTGAGAGCAAATAAAACCTGGAAAATTATTATAGCTCTGGGTCGTCTTAGCTTTATGGGCTGGCGCAGAATCCTGCTGGAAAGTACACGGCTAGTTTTGAAACAGGGAATGGTTAAGTGGCTTCACAACAGCTTCCAAAACGGTTTCTTGGTCAACTTTAGGCGAAGTTTTGGCCCCTTGTTCTCGCAGAAATGCAATTCAGTGACCCCATCGTAAGGGACACCCCACCAAACCATGGCTGAAGCCGAGTGATGACCCTTTTCGACCCGTGAGATCAGTTCAGATGCTTCCTTAGATGACCGTGCATACACCCTATCATTTTGATTGTTAATATTTTCCTGCACGGTAAACATTTTTTCATCCGTAAACAAGATTTTTCTGTGCAAGATAGCTTCAACAAAAGACGTTTGGATTTTTCTACCCTATTTTTTTTTCCAAATTTGCAGTCAACAAATGTCCGGTACGACGTTTGAAGGAACCAAGTCCCAAGATTTTTTTAATAATTCGACTCATGGACTTTTCCGTGATATTCTTCTCACGGGCCATGATTTCTGTTTTCGGAGCGTATTTCGCTGAATTCTTGGTTTGACACCTTTGATGACTTGCGGCGTGCGAACTGTACGTGGACGGCCCGACCGGTGGCGGTCTTTGATATCTCCAGTCTCCTCAAGCAGTTTTATGCACGGGTAGACGAACATGCGACTAATCACGAGTGGGCGGAGCGTTTTGAAAATATCGCCTTTTTCATTTCACACTTGAAAAATGCTATAACAGCGATACGGTTCTCATTATTTAACCACTCTATGGTAAAAGCTGACACAATTTTGAATTCTCGTTGCAAACTAACGCTGCAGAAGTTAGCTTTCGTAAACCATGTGGTAATAACAGGGTATGTTCAATTCTACTATTGGAATGGGTGTGTTCAATGTTGTATTGAACAGTATTTATGTCCCTACTAAGTAAATTGTGTCATAATTTTCATGAAAATAAACTTCACATAAAATTTATTACAGAATATTCGTACGAGTTTTATGTTTTAAAAACTGAATCTGTTTTTACGAGTACAGTGAACTTGTTTTACCACATTTCCCTGCAAAAATATTTGCTTACTTCTGTGGTTCCTATTCTAAATATTGATTTTCTAATTGGGCTTATCTATGCTTTATATTTTCGTTGGTATTTATTATTCTCATATCGAAGTGAAGTTTATTTAACGATTTTTCTTATAGTGTCAATGAGTGGTACTTTTTTAGGTAAAATTTATAGGTCGTCATATACTAAATATGATGAGGTTTTTATTTGCAATATTTTTATTTTTCCTTAATAAGAATTTGCCCCGTAACGAATATAAAATACAAAATTTATTGCATATTCGTTTGTAGTGTAGCTAATCTCTTTCAGTGATATATAAACCATGTAGATAATCTGAATCTTAAGTTGATATGGGGCAGCACGTTTAACTCACATCCTCATACCACATTTTTACCATACATTCACTCACAATTACCTGGCATGAAAGTCATTAATGTGTATTATGGACAATGGAAAGTAATCGGCCCGGATAAATGGCAAAAGCAATGCCAGTGATAAACTGATAATGTTGACACTTATTAACTGCATTGTTCTTAGACACTATGTACGTAAGTACTTAATTTGAAGTTATGTATGGGAAAATCGCGATATTTCGAGATGCCAGCACAGAAGAGTTTAAACTAATTCGTTCGCTGGCTTAATGCAAACTAAACCAGCAATCACTATTAAGTGAATTGATAAGAAACTTGTTTAGTGAAATAATAACAAATTGAAATTAGCCTCATTTGCTGTCAGAGATATCAAATAATTGATAATATTAGTTTATGACTCCTCCATACAGTGACTAGATTTATTAATCAAATCGCTCGCTTGCTGCAAAATAGTCATAACTCAAAAAACCTAAATTCTGGGTAAAATACATTTTACCTATCACTTCATACAATTGATAACGCCAAATGCTCTTGTCACGTCTTTACACACAGTCAGCCAAGTTGTTATTAAAGCCTTAGATTCTTCCATTATAAATTTGTAATTAGTTCTGTAATGCCGTGAAGATCTCGCTCTACTTGGTCAAGGGCTAGAAATTACACTAATATGGTTTTCAGGCTATTGGAACATCGAGGGCAATGAAAGGGCAGAAAGGGTGGTCCAGTCCCTGACATCGCTGCAGCCGAACAGCGAAATCTGTCGCAATTCCGTTTAGCAATGTTAAGGCTACTCTTGCTTCACACTACCTCACTATGGTCGGACAGAGGTGGAAACGAGTGACTGCCTGCGTCACGTCTAGGAAAACGTGGCCAGAATATTATAAAGGGTGATTCTTTAAGAGCTTGGTTTTTTTAAATTAAAAAAAAACAGCAATTTTACATAATGGAATGAAATTTTCACTTAGTAAATGTTGCCTGCGGCTACGCTTTAAGTGGGCCCAATTTTGGCACATTTTTTCACATAATTCGGCCGGAATCTCACCAATGACAATGACTCGTTCAATGTTGGCTTCTAAAGCAGCAATCATGTTTGGCTTGTCCCTATAGACAAGAGGCCTAAAATAGCCCCACAAAAAATAGTCTAACGGGGTCAAATGACACGATCTTGGTGGCCAATTGACTGCACCAAAACGAGAGATTAACTGCTCATCAAATTCGCCTCTCAATTGATGCATGATTTCGCGTGCAGTGTGGCATGTGGCAAATGGCACCGTCCTGTTGCAACCGCATGTCGGCCGAGTCCAAAAAAGTCTGTTATCATCGAACTATACCTTTCTCCAATAGTATTGATGTATAGGTTTGCATGTTTTCGTTCTATTTTACATAAATTTTTGTTCCTTTTTTGTGGAATAACTAATTGACACCCTGAATACTCGGCGTGCTCGCTGTACATTTCACTCAGCATATCGTGTTCGTTGTAAGAATGAGTGAAAGCTCTCTCTTCATGTTCGGCGCAACAACAATTTCATGGTTTTCGCCGAGCAAAATCTGAACATAACCACGACCTTACCAGCTCTTTTGCGTAGCACAAATATTTACTGCAAGAGAAAATTAAGCAATATATGATAGTCAAGAAGTTCCACTTACTTATTTTAACAAGTTTCCTTTATTTTCTTTGTACGGTTTAATTATTTTGTCACAGCCGATTGAAATGTCATTTCAACAATATATAAAAATGAGTCGAGAAATTTTTAACAATATAAAAAATCCCGCCTCAAGTAACTTTTTCTCTCTCCACTTTCCCCCTTTGCCTGTAGACGTCAAAATGATTCGGCTCACTGAGGCTAATGTGAATACGGTCTCTTAAATGCTACATTTTGTGTGAAGACAGTTAGGTCGCTAGTGTCAAAAGATACATTGATTTAAAAATGAAATGTCTTAAGAAATACGCTGTGTGATGCTTTATTACTATATTATTACTATAGAAAAGGCAAAACCGCTGCAAAAACATGCCAACA
Organism: Palloptera scutellata; assembly: GCA_958295655.1. NCBI lineage: Eukaryota > Metazoa > Arthropoda > Insecta > Diptera > Pallopteridae > Palloptera > Palloptera scutellata. The sequence continues at coordinate 97,852,625 of OY282449.1, forward strand.
AATTTGTGCGGCTTAGGATGATATGAGTAAACGCCCGAGCCAGGAGTGGTTTGCTCGATTCCGTTCCTTAAATTGCGATATCAAAAAAAGTCACTGAAAAAGACGATGAAATTATGCAACTGGTGACACACAAGCTGTCAGGAAACAAAGGAGACATCAGCCTTCTTTTTCTTTATTTAATGGTATGGTACAACAGCCAATGGAGGGCCTAGGTCGAGCTTTTCGCATCCACTCATATTGTCCTTGTTATATTTGCACATGAAGGGAAGGGACCTACTGTTTTATGCCGAATCCGAACGGCGAAAATAAACATCAACCACATGACAGATTTGTGGTGCGTATTAACCGTGGATAATTTTTATATAACCCAATATATTCATTGAATGGTATAATGGAAACAAACATACCACCCTGTATTATATACATATGTACTTATATTTATTTTTATTCTCTTATTACTACTCAACACATACCAGTCAGAATTAGGTATTTTATGAAACTAGCGTTAGGGTGGGTAGTCGGATTTTTTATTTGTAAAGGGTAATTTTTTTGATGCTTAGTTTTTGACGTTAATATTTCGGATAGTTCACGCATGATTTTTGACAAGTGTCAAAGTAAAAAATGCTCTGTTTGGTTTGCCATTTCATCATGAATAGACTTACGCCTGAATAATTGTTGCAAATTATTGAAATTTATTATCAAAATTCGTGCTTTGTGAAAAATGTATGTTATCGCAAAATTGTTTTCAGCGACGATGTTCATTTTTGGATGGATTCGTGAATAAGCAGAATTGCCGTATTTGGAGTAAAAACCAGCCAGAGGCAATTCAGAAGCTACCAATGCACTCCGAAAAAGGCACGGTTTGGTGCGGTTTATGGAGAGGCGGCATCATTGGGCTGTATTTCTTCAGAGGCGATGAAGGCCGCAACGTTACGGTCAATGGAGAATGGTACCGCTCGATGAAAACAGACTTTTTTTTTGCCGAAAATGCAAGAATTAGACTTGGCCGACATGTGGTTCCAACAGGTGCCACATGCCACACTGCACGCGAAACCATGCCTCAATTGAGAGGCGAATTTGGTGAGCAGTTAATCTCACGTTTTGGTTCAGTCAATTGAACACCAAGATCGTGCTATTTGACACCGTTAGACTTTTTTTTTGTGGACCTATGTCAAGTCTCTTGTGTATAGGGACAATCCAAACACGATTGCTGCTTTGGAAGCCAACATTGAACGCGTGATTTGTGAGATTCCGGCCGAAATGTGTGAAAAATGTGCCAAAATTGTTCCTTCAAAATATACCATTTGAAGCGTAGCCGCGGGCAACAATTAAGTGAAATTATCTTTAAAAAGTGTTTGATCGATCCAAATAAAAATTTCATTCACTTTTGTAAAATTTCTGTGTTTTTTTTTCATTTTCAAAAACTAAACTCTTACAAAAATCACCATCATCATCAATATAAGCAATACAATGGGAAAATTTTTTTTTATATACGAGGTGCGATCAAAAAATAACCGTTATTTTCAAATTTCGTGAGTTCGATTTTCGCATTTTTTTTCCTGTTATGTTGGTACACATGTCTGTTATATATGTTGGCAATACCAACCATTTTGGATTGTCAGTTTGTTTTTGACAGATAAAAAGGTTAGTCGTGTTTCGGTGTGCTCTTCCGATTTTTTACTATTCGAAAAAATGGATCAAAGAAACTGTATTCAGTTTTGTGTAAAAAATGAAATTAAATGCGCAAGGACATTTGAAATGTTGACTGTGGCCTTTGGCGAGTCTACTATGAGCAGAACACAAGTTCAATTGTGGTATAACCGGTTTAAGGAAGGCCGAGAAGATGTCAATGACGATGACGCTGCTCGTCCTGGTCGCCCGAGCACGTCAACAACCGATGAAAACATTGACGCAGTGAAGAAAATGAATTTTGATAATCGTCGAATCGTCGAATCACTATCAGAGAGGTTGCTGATGATGTTGGCATATCGTTCGGCTCATGCCAAGCAATTTTTACGGATGTTTTAGGCATGAAATGTGCGGCAGCATGCTAAATTTTGAGCAAAAACAACGTCGCTTGTGCGTAAGTTTTTGGCCGAAAACAAAACCGTAATCATGCCTCAACCACCGTATTCACCGGACTTGGCCCCGGACCCCGCTGACTTTTTCCTCTTCCCAAAACTGCAAAACTGAAGACTCCGATTAAAGGAAAGCGTTTTGCTACGATTGAGGAGATAAAAGAAAAATCGAAACAGGAGCTGTTGGCGATACCAAAAAGCGCGTTTCAGAAGTGTTTCGAGGATTGGAAAAAACGCTGGCCAAAGTGTATTATATCTGAGGGGGATTACTTTGAAGGGGACAAGATAGTTGTTGATAAATAAATAAATACTTTTTGAAAAAACGGTTATTTTTTTATCATACCTCGTACGTATTGACGCGTGCCCCTCTCTTTAGTTAATTTGATTTGTTTTTTCTTACCTTTTTATTTCCCTTTTCCATAAAATCTCTTTACCACTAAACATTAAGTGATTGTTGATTGTTATTTCCATATCAGTCTCACAGATAGAACCAAAAAAGATGAAAGGTTAGGTTTGAGTGGCAGTCCTATGGTATGGCATACTTAGGCCAGTTTGGCACATGTGGCCTGTTTCCACAATTACAATAATCCTTACTAAACTTCAAGATCCCTGATGTCATCAGGTTCAACTGAAAAAGAGTTGCACCATTTTGTAGTTTTAATAAGCTTTTTACAACCCCTGATAATCAGCAGATTCGAGGGTAGCAAAGCTGCTGAAAACGAGTTGACCTAAAGATGCTAGTTAACTTGTTTCATCCTCCTCCTCCTACTCATCGAAACCTTCTCCTGTACAAGTCATTTGCCGGCATTAGTATTCTACTGTCATGCCTACCAATGTGACAATGTCCAGTGATTATCGCTACAATGTTGCTCATAGAATATCTATTCAGAGAAGCAAGAGAAGTGGGCCACCTCGGATTGTAGGAATGCAGATTAGTTTTGTGTGGGAGCTCTTTACTTACGTTTCTATCCATCTACTGGTAGCTATGCTTGAAATTTGGCTTAGTACATTCTTTTTGCAGGTTGCCATAGGCATACCTGGTTGTTGGACTTCGTGAGGAGTGAAGAATGTTATGCCTAGCCTTCTCAGAATGTCACTAATAACACGGTATCTAATACAAGTGCACCTTTGAGAAGATTACATTTCCATACTTACTTTTCATATCCATTCAGATCGGTTGACAGTGAGAAATCAAAACTGGATAATACGTGTCCCTCGTGATAATTAGTTGCACTGACAAGATCTTTATTCTCCAATAACGAATTTTTAACATATAATTATGGAATTTGGATTACAATTTAACGCTACTCTTTAGTCCAATAAAATTCGGAATTTTCCATGAACAAATTCTTCAGTTTTAACTAATTGATTACATTTTGATTGTACAATGTAAATAGATTACAGTAAATTATCGGAATTTAGTGAATAAAGTTCGCCCTTCACTACTTTTAGTGCCAATGTGCATAAGGTTCCAGAACCACTAAACCTTAAGTGATAGTGAAAATAAAATACCATTACCACTAAATGTTCAGTGGTAGTGGAAATAAAACTCAACTACCACTAAGTCGTTAGTGGTAGTAGAAATAAAATCCCATTGCCACTAATTGTTTAGTGGTAGGGGAAATAAAAATCAGCGACCACTAAAATTACCACTAAACGTTTAGTGGTACTTAGTTGATTTTTATCGCCTGTTACAATAAAGACTAAAAACACATTGTTACAAATTTGAAATTCAAATTTTATTCCAATGGGGGCTAATTGATCACCCCAGTAATTATTTAAAAATCAAAATTAAGTCCTAAAATTAGTTTCTTGGTCTACAAAGATCCGCTGGGATTGATCGAGTTACAAAAAAAAAAAACAAACATAGCTGCACAAAAATTCCACAAAATCGATCAGTCCACAAAACAACTCCTTCAGAAAAAGGAAATTTTTTATTTTTCCCCCGATTTAACTATCTTTTGCCCCGGAGACTCCTAATTGCAACATCAAAATCAAGACCTAACTAAACTGGTTGGGTTCTTTGCAATAAAAAAACACCATGGTACAGAAATTTTAAATTTTACAATACAAAGGCTCGTTCAGTACAAGGAGTAATTTACTTTTCCTCCAGTAATAATTTCAAGATCAAAATAAAGGGCAAAATGGATTCTCCACGATTCTCCTGGCACGCAACAGAAAATCGGTTGATCCATACATGGCATCCCAATGTTCTTGGACAAGATTAGCAGTAATATATCAGAAAATTGTTTAAAAACTATACAGGAGATACGTATACTATCCTAAGGAGTGAGATCGAAAAAATATGATAACTTTGAGAGGCCACTTTGAATGAAAAAATTTAAACAGTAGGCTTTGCGTTGGAGAAATTCTGATGAAATATATTCACATTTTGGCTTGTGAACTTTCAGTTGAGTCATTGCATTGGAAATACGTGATTTAGTTGTTGAATTATTTCGAGAAAATCCGAGAAAATAAGGCGAAAGTTGCACAAAACATTGATGAATATCGATGATTCTTCAAAAATTTAATACCGACTTAACAGTTGCTAGAAAATATGGTTCTGGAAGGAAATGCGGTTTCGTGTCTCCACAAAAGGCGAAGAAAGTCGTTGCTCTCTTAGAGAAGAATCCAGCGTTGTGTAATCGAAAATTGGCGGAAAAATCGAGTTAGAGTGAGTTTTTAGTTAGTAAAATTAAAAAAGATGAGGGCCTTAAAACATACAAATTGCAGGCAGTAGCCGACAGGAACGCTACTAAGAACTTGGTAGCAAAGAGCCGAGCTAAAAAGTTGAAGACAGATTTTTTACAAACATTCGATTGCTTTGTTATGGACGATGAAACATACGTGTTGTCTAAATTTTCTCAATTGCCTGGTCAAAAGTTTTACACCGCAAAGGAACGAGGAGGAGTTGGGGAAAGATTTAGGGCAAAACAAAAGTCCAAGTTCCCGAAGAAGTTTCTGGTATGGAAAGCGATTTGTAGTTGTGGGCTAAGGAGTAAAAGTTTCGTAACAATTGGCACTGTTAACGCCGAAATTTATGTGAAGGAGTGCCTCCAGAAGAGATTGCTGCCCTTCATTAGAAAGCACAATGTATGTACTTTCTTTTGGTCTGATCTAGCCTCCTGCCACTACAGTAAAGTAACCCTTAAATGGTTCGAAGACCAAAACAACAAATTGTATAAAAAGAAAGTAGAACAAATAGGAAAGAAAGAATAGAAAAACAAAAGAAAAAGAATAGAAAAGGAGAGGGCCATTAGGGTGGCTTAAACAGTACAAAAAATCTCCAAACCCACCAAATTGCCCAGAACTTCGGCCTATCGAGAGATATTGGGCTCTAGTGAAAAGAACATTAAAGGCAACAAACAAAGAAGCTAAAAATCCATGGAAGAGGGTCTCAGAAGTGACAGGCATACCGGAAAAGCTGTCCGAATTCTGTAAAAAACAACAAACAAATTATTTTTATTGATAATTTTATCAGAAACTAAATTCTTTTCAAAACTGTTTACATGTTTTTATTTGCATAAGGGATTTCAATGCTAGGACAATTTAAAGTTATCCGATTTTTTCGATCTCACTCCTTAACTATTAAGAAATGTATGTAAGTATTTAATTCTTACGTTCTTCTCTGTATCATCACCAATTTCCATGAAAAGAAAAACCAGCAATATATAATATTTAAAATTTGCAAAAATTTTCACAAGTCTAATTTATTACAATATTATTATTATGTATTTTTCATTCAACGTACACAATTCCATCGATATTTATGTAAATATTTCCCAAACGAGAATTCATAAGTTTTGCCAAATATGTGAATGATTTTCATTTACAATGCGCCTAAGTATGTGAATATTATTGTATTTGTATTAGTTAAGATTTCTTTCCTTTTTATTTAAGATTATTATTAATACAATACAATAGTTCCCCAAAATATTTCTGAGAAACACGAACTGTTGACAAAGCCACAATTATAATTTATAATAATTTTAAATACTTATGTATATACAAATGTTTAACATACTAGATTAGATTTAAATTAAAATAGTATGCAGCACAAATATTTAAAGTGTATGCTAAAAGATTTGCTACTTTATTTTGCTGTCTACGGACTTGTTTGTAAAGACGGTTTCAGTAGGGACATAACAATTTTTACAAACGCATGGTTTAATTTTTTTATCGGGCAATGTTAAAAATGGTGAAGTTCACGAACGGAAATGATTAAAAATTATTACTACCGAAATTCTGAGTCGGTGGTTGTAACTTTAAGAGCGTTTGCTTCAATTTTCGATCGTAATAATCGTCCCGTCAGACAGACTGTGCGTGGTATAGTAGCTTGCTAATTCGAGTCAACATATTCACTATTGAAAGTTCCAGTGCCAGTGTGAGACAACGCACTGGTCGAAGTACCGAAAATATCGCAGTTTAAAATGAACTAAATCCGTCGATTCCATGCCGTTCATAGAATGTGAGAATCTCTCAGTTCACACTTTTTCGTAAAGTTATTTTTCTACACCCCTTACAAGAAGTGAAGCCTCTTGATCATTTGCGCTGAAACTTCTCCAATTGAACTCAGTAAAATTTTAAAGAAACTCCTGAATTTTATTGAAAAATCATCTACGATGCGATGAAAGCTCATTTTTCGCTTAATGGCTTTGTCAGTAAGGCAAATATGCGTTACTGGTCAGCAACAAAACCCACTTGCGCTTCAAGATACTGGGGGCCTGTATCGTAGGACACAAGATACAGATCGTGACAGTCGCAGGTGTGTCCATGTTCAATCCTTGCGCTTCTATGTTTCAAGTCGACACACAGCCTCCTCGTGGCGTCCCCTGGATAGCGATATGACACGCGTCAGTGAGCTAGCTAATGTGTGCGGCGGGCTTCTCCGTCGCCTTGAATGAATGGTTGTGCGTCGGGCTTGGAACCTTTCTTTTCTTCTTTTAATGACACAAGAGCCCATGGAGGGCCTACAGTACAGGACCAACAGTTTTATGCCGTATACGAACGGCGAAGTGAAAAGCTTTTCATAGCCAAGAGGTGGTACTGCGTAGAGAAATTATTAATTCTACTTCTTGATTTTTGACTGTGCCGTAATTCGAATCCCGGACACTCTGCGTAACCGTCAAATGCACTACCACTACGCTACAGCGACCACCCGGGACGCACCACGTTAAAATATTCCCCAATGAATCCTCAGAGGCGGCCAAGACCAATCATCGGTTGCAGTGCCAGCTACGTAAGTAAGCTTCAAGAGGTGTGATTGGACCGTGTTTGTTTTTGTCAATGGAGTTTGCTATCGTTCCATTTTGGAAGACTGTATTTGGCCAGAATTGGATGAATTTGACATTAGTAATCGTGTGGTTCCAACAAGATGGTGCAACATACCACACAGCTGGCTTAACAATTGATCTATTAAATGGCGAAGTTAGGTAATTGTGTTAATTTTTCGAACGAATGAATTCCAACGGGCCCTCCTCCCGCCCAACACGACTGAGGAGCGTATCCACATAACGTATGGATCGGTGACCGACGCAACCGCTTTACACGAAAATATAGACCGCTTAAGTATATCGAAATAGGCATTCTTTACAACTACAGATATAAAATTATCAGCTGTTTATTGATTTAATGTGATAAGTAAATTTTAAATTTTTTTTTGATGTGTTCCAGAGAGTAATCTCGAGAAATGGTCCGGCTGAATGGCCGCGTTTACGTTAATTCGTTGATTTATGCCAACAATCCAATTACGTTAAAGGAGTTGAGGAACAATATCGAATCAGCAATTACTAACGTTCCGACTGATGATATGTGTGGAAGAGTGATGGAAATAGCTCGCTGCAAACGTGCTCGCGGTGGTCATATGAGCGATATCGAATTCCATACTTAAATGTAACATGTGTCGTCCTACAACTGCAATAAATTTCAGTCCAATATCTTAATTATTCCGTATTTTATTTAAATACCAAATTGTTATGGTCCTATTGAAAAATCTTTTATGCATGTTTTGTACAATAGAATTAGCTAATATTTTTATTTAATTAATTAATTTAATATGGGTGGTAAATGTTTGTGTGAATGAATGTGTGCATAACTTTCCTTTACCTACAATTATTATTCAAATATAATGCAAAATCAAATATGTATATTTATTATAATAATATAAATCAATATGAAATTGTTACAAGAAAATTTAAATAAGAAAATCATTTAATGAAAAATATAAACATTTTTTTTGGGTGTGTGTGTGTTGTAATATTTACAAAACAAAATTATGAAATAAATTGTGAAAAGTGCAATCTGAAAATGATGTAGAAAAGTTACACAAAGTTGTTGTTTTTTTTTAAGATTAACAAGAGATGCGCACGTAAAACTTACAAATATATATTAGCATACAAATTGTGTGTAAATGTATAATTTAATGTATTTATATGTATATATGTATATGTACTAGTACATGATAAAAATAATTTAATTCAGTTCTTTGTTATTCTTTGCATCTTCAAATGTTTTCAAGTTAATTGTTAATGAATAGAAATTACAAATAAAATTAACTTATTTTTTGTTTTTTTTTTTGTTCTTTTTTTTTTGTTAAGCAAATCATTTTTTTCCTTTTCTTTGTGTTGTTATTTGTTTGGCAAATTATTAGATTTTCTTTTATAATGTTATGTAAATCTATGTTATATGTATGTAAATCTAATTCAAAATTGCACGCTTATTCTAATTCAAAATCGCATTCCTTCAAATCTACCTACCATAACAAATGAGCCAATTTCAAACATTAAATTTTGTTTTTATTTTAAATTTAAGATTTAAGCAAATCTTATTGTAATTTTTAATAGTTTCTTTGTTTTTACATCAATTATTCTTAAGCATTTCTTTTCATAAATTTTCCCCTAATGCTTTCTATGAAACCTTTTCATTAAATTTTAGAACATTTTTTTAATATTTTAGATGTGATTTTAAAACCAATAACATTCCATTAAATTTCATTTTGAGTTGTTCTTAGTTTTTTTCTATTCTAATTGAATTGGGAGTATTCTTTGAATTACGTACGCATGAAATGGAGATGCATAGAAGGAAAAAGAGATAATTTTTAGTTGATTTCAAGAATCTTTTTGTGTGTGCTTTAGCAATGATTTAATTGAAGAATTTCTCCAAAGAATTTTTTTATTAGCTCAAATCTGCTCGTTAATAGTATCAGCTGAAAAGACCGACACAGGCCAAAAAAAAGGGTCCAAGACTATAAGTAAGCGACATCAGGTTAATAGAGTTACAGTTTTTTAATTTTATTTCTTTTATTAAGCTTTAGTCCTTGCATTTTCATGTCCCATGCAGATTTGCCTCACGTTCGTTAATAGTATCATATGAAAAAACCAACACAGGCCAAAAAAAGGGTCCAAGACTATAAGTAACCGACATCAGGTTAATAGAGTTATGTATATTTTTCATTTTATTTCTTTTATTAAGCTTTAGTACTTGCATTTTCATGTCCCATGCAGATTTGCCTCACGTTCGTTAATAGTATCATATGAAAAAACCGACACAGGCCCAAAAAACAAAGGGTCCAAGGCTAAAAGTCACCGACATCAGGTTAATAGAGTAAACTTTTATTAAGCGTCAGTTCTTGAATTTGCATGTCCAGTTACAATCAATTGGTTAATAGGACAATTTTTAAATTTTTTATTTTTATTATCTCCATTTCTAAATGATTATCAAGCTGATAACACTTTTATTTAGAGAATTTCATTTTAAGTTTATCCCTCAGTTACAAGTTAGAAATCTCTTAAAAATATGTAAAATCAATTCAAGTTAAAATTTCTCAAATGGTTACGTTTTCTTCTTATTTTTGACATTAATAATTGTGTGGTGCCGTGTATCTCTTATAAAATTACATTTTAACACTTATTTGTTTTCTCTATGCTTTATTAAATCAGTTCTTAAATAATTTGCAAGGGCCAAATACAATAAAGTTACGTTAAATATTTAATGTTATAATAGTACATGAAATTGGCTCATTTATTAATTGTTAAAATTTCCTCCGTTCATTAATAATTGCTCATTTCGATGAACAACATCCTACAACTACAAATTTGTTATTTAAATTTTGTTTATATGAGAAACTAAAATAATTTATAATTATGCGTTTACCTCAACTATAACTAAAATTTTTTGTATGTAAGCGTTCCTAAGCGATTTGTGATTTATGTGTTGCACGTAATCGAGTATGTGTTTTGTTATATAAGGTTTGGTTCAGACAATGGTTGATGGATTGGTTGGTTGGTTGTTCCATGGGTTTTATACTTTCATTTATGTACTTCTTTTATTTTTTATACGTAGTCAATTTAAGTTATTCTATGCTAGGATTTGTGTTAATGTGTTTATCTTTCAATCATTCTATTGCACATGCACTCATAATTTATCTAATGTTCGTGAATAGATTCAAAACAGATTTATTCTCTTTTTGACTACGCGCCTTGCTGAACACATTCCAAAAGCGTAATGTCTCATCACCCGCACCCGTTACAATGGCCTCACCGTCAGGACTGAGCGCCAAATACAATACACGATACGAATGCCCCGTCAGTTTTGCCACTTGTGTCAGCGATGGATATTTCCAAACAAGTATTTGATTTTGTGAATAACCATGCGTTGACACCAACTCCGATGAATGTTTCGACCATGCCAAATTGCATACTTGCGAGCCAGTATCCACACATTGCATCGGCTGGCCGGTTAGTGTATTCCAGAAGCGTATACAACGGTCTGCTGTACCGCCACCACTTGCCAACAGGCCATGATGATGTGGTGACCATGCGATTGCCTTCACTGCAGCCATATGTTCAGTATACGATTGTACTGGATTGAGTGAATGTTGATTCCACACATACAAACGGTTATCATTGCCACCACTTGCTAGATATTGATTATCTGGTGACCACTTCAGTCCGCATACCTCTTGACGATGTCCGGCCAAGCGACGTTCCGATTGCTGTGCAGGCGTTCGTGTATCACGTTGTATAATGAGACGATCTCGTGAGCCGCTCGATAGGATATCACCGTTCCAGGCGAGGGCACCAACACGCGCCGAATGACCGTTCAATTTGTTAATCTGGAAGGGGGAAAAACGAGAGAAGAAAGATTAAAGAAGGAAAATTTTAAATTGTATACAAAGAAAAATTATTTTAATCTTCATCCTAAAAGTATGCAAGCAGAATTGGTATTAAATACAATCTTAGCATCTGAACTGAGTTGAAACTTTTAATGCGCATATTGAGAGCATTTTAATTTTACGCATTACTGACGAAATTGGGTAAAACGGGGAGCTTCCTCACGGTATGGCATGTAGCGCCGTCTTGTTGGAACCAAAGGTCGTTGGAACCACATCAACATCCTCCAATTCATAATTCAGGCACGAAAAAGTCATTAATCATGGCTCTATAGCGTTCCCCATTGACTGTAACATTATGACCGGCTTCATCTTTGAAGAAATATGGACCAATCATTCCCTCTGTCCATAGAACACACCAAACAGTGATTTTTTGAGGATGTAACGGCGTCTCAACAATGTCTTGTGGATTATGATCACTCCAAATACGACAATTTTGCTTATTAACGTACCCATTCAACTAAAAGTGAGCTTCATAGTTGAATAAAATTTGTGAAAATCGGGATCGGTGGCCATCTCGTTTTGGTATAAAATTTGCACGATTTGCAAACGTTGTTCAGGAGTAAATCTATTCATTATGAAATGGCAAACCAAACTGAGCATAAATCAAGTGACAGCTGTCAAAAAGACCAACTCCGAAAAAAGTATTGCCAGATTGAGAACCACGCTTCTAAAAAACACCCTTTATATGCAATAAATGTTAAAACAAAATATTTAATAAAGAAAATTGTCTATTAAAGTTATCATTCAAATAGGGTGTGCAGTTTCTTTTCGATGCAGTTCTTACATAACTACAATATAATAAAAAAATTAAAAAAAAACCCTAGAGAAAAAAATAATAAATTTAAATTTAAATTAAAAAAAAAAAATTATAATAGTTATTTTAAAGCTGTATGAAAATGCAGTACAATTAGTTAAAGAAAAAAAAAGGAAAAACAGCCTTTGTAAGCCGCCCGCCATGAGTGATACCAGAAACCTGGCAAAAAAGGCACGGTATAAATGCTTCTAGAAGGCAACACGTTTCATTTTTATATAATGCATATTTGACTTTATGATTTTGCAGTGCAAGTGGGTACTCTGGATACTCTTGTGCCGGCTGGGTTCTCTAACTCTTCTTTCTTTCTTTCCATAACACAATAGCCCATGAGGGGCCTGGCTGAACTTTTCGCATTCCCTCATGTTGCGCCTGTTATATTTGTACATATGAATGGAAGGGACCTACAGTTTTATGCCTGATCCGAACGGTGAAGTGAAATGCTTTCCATAAACAATTCTTACTCTTGTAGGCGTTCCACCATTTCCTGCCAAGAGGTGAGGTGGTGCCGTGTAGAATAACAAGAACTAAAGATTTGAAACCCCCGGACAGGCCAACGCTCTACCAACTACGCCACAGCGCCTCTAACTCTAAGTAGACTCTATTATTTAGATTGATCAATAAACTATTTATTCATTCGTTTACTTACTTGTTTACTAGCAGCCACATCCCAAACAGTAACATAACCATGATGTGTACCAACAGCTACCAAATTACCACGCTCATTCCAAGAGACCGATGTGACGGTATTTGCATCGGGGCTAAGGTCACACAAACGCGTAACCTACACGTCGGTTACATGGAAATTGAAAAGGTAAATTAAAAATACAACAACAACAACAACAAAAAACATAGTAAAATAATAATAATAATTGGTTGGGTAAGTAAATTTGAAAGCAACAAATATTAGTAGGTATATACATACTTGACTCGTACAGGCGCTCCATAGGTAAACACAACTACCTAAACCCACAGCGAGCACATTTTGCGATGACCAATCTACCAAATTTAAATAGAAATCATCTTGCAATTCAGGCGCATCCAATACCTGCGAAACAAAAGAAACAACAAAAAATTAAATTCAAATGAAAATTATTATTAAATTTATAATTTTTTGTTTTTAAATTATTAAATATTTACCTTAAAAGGTATACGCGATATTTTTCTAGTAGCTTTTCGTGGTGATCTCAGTAGCTTTTGGCTTTTTGTGCTGACAGGTGATAATGAATATGGGCATTGGTCATTGAAATCCTGTAAATACACAAAAAGAAACAAAAATGAAATTATTTAGTACAATTCGAAAATGAAAAATACAAATAAATATGTATGCTAAATAAAATTAATATGTTCTAGTTAAATTTTGAATTTTATGTACACATAAAAACCAAGCATTTGTTGGCTTATTCTTTTATCTCGTGAATTTGTTTACCATGTCTACACACACACACATACAGTGTTAACAATTAGCAGCTTTATGCTAAGTTCAGAGAACTATGAATTTTGACTTAGAATTTAAGGAAGTAACTAAATAAGAAAGAAGAACGCTTCAACGTTTTTCAATTACTAATCAGATTAGCTGCTGCTGGGTTTCACTGCACGTTTAATGCAATTGATTTCGAAACAATGGACTGCATTATGCAAAGATATAATGCAATCTTCATATGAACAACTTTACAATGTAAAGCCGATGAAGTAAAAATTATTGTTTACGTTTAATTGGCTGTAAAATTATTACATAGAACCAATATATGTAAGTAGTTATGTTTATTGGATTGATTGTATTTTCATTTTTACTTAACTAGATTACAAGCTTCCTCTTGAATCAATTTCCCTGAAGCAGTTGAACTTCACAAGTACTTAAATGATGAACGACAATCTAGTACTGACCACATTCCTACCCTTTTACCTCTGGCTCAGCCCTTAGAGGTTTAAGTGCCGGGCAAGGTGAGCACTTCATACATATCTCAGTACTTAGGTTTATTATTGTAGATATCTAGAGCACCTGTATTCATAATCAGCAGCTGTAAGTCATATGTACTATGTAGAAAGGGAGCGGCCTATGGCCATGTGGCCTACCCATTCCAATTTAAATCGTATACAATCCGCAGAATTACTCTGTAGGGAACTGAGCTGTTACTGATTGTAGTGACTTTGAAAGAGAAAATTTATAACCACCAGCAGATTTTGTTTCATGCACTTCTGGCATGATCAAACTTCTGGCCAGAATTCAGAAAAGCAAAATCAAATCATCACAGTTCAGACCGAAATTCACAGCAAAATTCGGATTAATTGCTAACCGAATTTTAGACCAGAAATCAAACAGAAATTAAATACTTATGAACAACATTCGAACCAAAAATGTAACCAGAAATCAGAGGAAAATAAAATAAAGTTCCGATCAAAAATCAAATCAAAACTCGAACCATAATCAGACTAAAAACTACACCTTAAATAAAACTAAAATACTAACAGTGTTTGAAGTTGGAAGTCTAGCTATCCAAAATGAACACAATCTATGGACGGTAATTGGTTTTTTTGTTCAGATTAAATTTAAAAGCTTGGCTCAGCAACTTATGGTATTTAATTCTAGAATGAAAGACTTACCAAAACTTAAGACCAATGTGTGTTCATACAAAAACAAAGTAGCATTTTATTTAATAAACATATTAGATATAATTAATGATGTTAAAATAATTCTTTCGTATATCAATTATTTGACTGGCCTTTCTTTGTCACAACTCGCTTAAGCCTAAGTCACAACTGATACATTGGGGACGCACTTCTTTCATTGGTATAATGATCTCTCATATGTCGTCAATAATGGCCGCCTTAAAATCAATCAAATTGGTATATTTGAAGTCCTTCAACTGCTGCTCATATGCAAAAGACCAAAGGATTGTTGCAGTCTGGAGAGCTTGGAGGCCGTTCATCCTTGGGAATAAAATCAGTCAAATTAGCTTCACACTAGACTTGTTGTGGATTGTGAGCGGGTGCACCGTTTTGCTGAAAGCAATAAAAATGGTATCCGTACATTGTCTCGAAGCTGGGTTTAAGATGTTTTTACAAGACTTCTTCCAGGTAGTATTTTGCGTGGATTTTTACCGCTTTGCCAATGGAAACAAATGGTAAATGTTCACAATGCTATCATTGTGAATGAATTCCTAGCCAACAACTCAACAATAATCATCGAAAAGCATCCACCGTATTCACCTGATATGGCTCCGGCTGACTTTTTTCTCTTTCCAAAACTCAAATTACCACTTCGAGGTACCCATTTTCAGTTGATTCTTTCTTTTTTCTTTTAATGGCATATGGGGGGGCCTACGCCGAGCTTTTCGCATCCACTAATGTGGCGCATGTTATAAGTATTTCTACATGAATGGAAGGGGCCTTCGGTTTTTAATGCCGAATCCGAACGGCGAAATGTAAATCCTTTCATAGGCAATTTTTACTTTTGTATTTTTGCCGCCATTGCCTGTCAAGAGGTGTTGCCGTCGTATAGAAAAATTGTCTTTTCTACTTTTTGGTTTTGCCTGTACCGAGATTTGAACCCCGAACACTGTGCGTAGCAGGCCAACGAACTACTAAAACTACACCACACCTACCTTCTCAGTCGATAGAAGGCATAAAAGAGAATTCGCGGCGAGAAGTGAAGTCAATTACGGGAAATGCGTTTTGAAAAATGTTTTGATGTTTGGATTATTCGTTGGTATAAGTGTAATATTTTGGAATGGGGCTTGAAGGCCTTAAAGTCGTATTTTGAAAGGCGTTTACTAAGATACAATAAACTTAAATGAATAATAAATATTTAGTGTTTTATTGACCAATTCCTGTTACTTCTTTGTACATAACTAGCAGTGAATGGCGAATAAAACGCAGCTGTAATAAACGTCTTGATATTTCACATCATACAAAGCCAATCTATCTGACTGTCTCTGCAAACCGACCCAATACTAGACAACAACTTCCGTTCAATCAAATATAATTACAAAAAAACCAACAAAAAAAAATAGTAATTGAAATTACGCACAATTTACGCATTTTGATCAAAAGCAATTGAAATTAGCAACAACAAAAAATGATGTAAAATTTATACAGCTCGGATTTCAAAATACTTTCTAAAACTGTGTAACTGTGTCAATCGAATACAAAAAAAATAATAAAATCAATTAAATTCAAAGCAATTCAAATACTTAAATGAGATTACATCAGTCCGGTACAACATGACAATTAGAAATACAAGGTAGTAGTAGTAAAAAATAGTAAAAGCAGATATAAACTCATATGTAAAATAGTGTGAAAAGTGTTAAAAATAAAATAAACTATGATAAAGAAATAGTGTTAAAAAAGGGGGGAAAAACGTTGTGAATAAATTGACCATGAATGTGAAAATATGCAAGAAATGTGAGTTTACGCACTGTGGAAAGAGTGTCAGACACAAGGGAGTATTACAAAACTATTCGATAAATTCGAAAGAAAAATAAATACATAAAAACTAAGTCCGATTTAAATTGAATAGGAACCAAACAATCTGATTAAAAAAATATGCATACGATCACCTACATGCATATTGTTTTTATGTAAGATCAGTATCAAAATAAAAATAATAATTTTGTATAATTACATAGTTCAAAAATCGTGATGTAAATTGAATTTTTCAACTACAATATCAAATCACGTTCCGATTTGAATTAAAAATATTATATGATAATATCTAATTATCTGATCTACGAGCATTTCATATCGAATAAGTTTTTGACAATCAATTGTGGTTTGAAACAGAAAATTCCAGACATGAATCACACAAAACAGTAATAAAAGTATTCAATACCAGATAAACCAGGTAAACCTTCGAAAGCATAAGTTTGAATGAAAAGTTACTCTAGCCGAAATTAATCTAAAAAAAGCTGCAATCATGTGGATTTTATACTGAAGAGAATTAATGTTCCCTTCTACCATACTCTATTGGGGATCCATTAAAACCAGCTGATCTAAGCCAATGACAAAACATTGAATAGAATCCAGCTTGATAAATTTATGGGAGTCTTGATGCTTAGAAGTATTTACAATGCACTGTAAAATACCCCATCAATATTGGATGTTTATTAATCTAGAATGTGAACCGTTTTCCCTAAAAGACTTGCTTGGTTTAATTCCTGCTTGTTCATTGCTTTATTTTTTTTATCTGGGTTTTCGCACTGTTGGCTCGCGTTCACCTATTTTCTATAATCGCTAATGTCTTTGTACCAGCGGCGACCCACGACCCGAGTTTAAGTAGAGTTGATTTTTATATATAGATAATTATCAGACCATTAACTTGCCAAAAACCTGACCAAATATCTAAAAGAAAAATTAAAATTCCAATTAACTTCGGCTGAAAATTAAAACAAAATTCAAATCAGATCAAAACTCTCACTAAAACTCAGATCATTAATTACACCCCAACTCAGACTAAAAACTGGAACCAAATTCAGAAAAAGTCAAACAGAAATATAAAACAAAAATTATACCGAAATTTACAGCAAAATTCAAACCAAAAACTGGAACCAAATTCAGAAAAAGTTAATACGATATTTAAAACAAAAATCTTGCCAAAATTTAAACTGAACGAAAAACCTGGAACCGTATTCAAAACAAAAGTCAGACCTAAACCTAGCACCAAATACAGAACAAACCGAAGTTTGGGCAAAATTCAAACCCAAATTCAGACAACAAATGCAAAAGACAAAGGATCTAAATTAACTAAAGCAATGCTTAAGATTCTGCTTTTGCAATACCTTCCCTGGCCGTCCAAAGGATTACAAAGTATCTTAACCGCTCTCTTAATCGATATATGAAATGAAGATAGCTTCAGTGTCACACTGATTTTTAAGTTGTGAGAATTTGTTGGGTTCTACGGTCGACTTCTCTACAATAACGATAATTTATGAGACGGTTAATTCGAATATAATATTAATTACTTTCGTTGATATAAGCGCATATAAGTACATGATCTGGTCTGATATCTTCTCATTCAGCCCGCCACAGATATTGACACATTTGAAGATCCACAGAGATTCAATATAAATTCAAAATAAAATTCATATTGGAATCTTATTCTAGGTTTTAAAGAACCTAACTAAATAACTTCTTGTTTCCCTCACCCATAACCAACTATTACAGCAAGTGCTGACCTGGTGCAAGAGTTGACCTATCTACTAGTGGGCTATATATCTAGACATTATGTGTTTAGATATTACCTAAGTTAGATCTGTCCAATGAGGAAAAAGTGTAGTCTAAGTATCGAAGATGACAAGACAACAGCTCAGAATCTATGTAAATGCCAAGATCTGGTTCAGCTCAGAATGGAATTTTTGAAAACCACTTTTAAGGGTCGTTACAATAAAATCCTCTTCTACTCCTCTTCAAGTTATTCTAATTCGTAAGAAGGGGATTGGCAGAGACTGTCAATTAAGGTTTCCCCACTTGATTAAATAACAATGATGTTCTTCAGTCTTATTTTATTTACACATACTTATTATATAACATTTAATAGTAATCTATTCATTCGTGACTCATAATTCATAAATAAATATACCAAATTCGGGAGCTAAAAACTATATTATAGACATACGACTTCTTTGAATATAGAATAAATAAATGTTAAGAACTTGAAAAGATTCTCATTTAGCCGTTTCACTTGTTTCTAAGAAACTTTATAAAAAATAAATCGCACCGAAAAAGGTGTCACATTTTTAAATGAAAGAAAATTAAAAAAAAAATAATAATAATAATAACAATGAATTTCTCTGTTCGAAGGCAATAAGAAAAAAATCAGTTCTTTAAATATTTACAAATATGTAATTGGAAGACGATAAACATGTTTGCGAACTCAAATACCTTAGATAACGAATGCGATTTAATACTTTTTGAAACACTTGTTACCCACGAACCTTTTTGCAATGGCAACGACTTCAATTCGAATTTAGTTCTGCAAAATTTTACTTTTTACTCACTTGTTGCTCTTTTTCTTTTGCTTTTTACAGTTATTCAGGCAAAATTGAAAAATGAATTTCAGTTTGTTTTCAGGTTTTTTCACATTTAGTATGTATTATAGCCCCCATCAATGTTTTGAAGCAAGGGGAGTCAGTATGTTTATTGGAGAAAAATGTTGGAGAGTGAAAACTATTACAGTTTAGTTTAACTTTTTGACGATTTAATGGAGATTCCTGAATGATTTTTTTCTATGACAGCATTTTCTTAATTAAGTAGAAAAACGATCGACCCTGATATGACGGCTCTCTCAGTTTCATCTCATCGGCTCAACATGTTTGTTGAATCACTTAAGTAAGAGAGAGAGAATTCACATTCTCAGCATCTTTCTTATGCTCACGAGATAGATTCTTCTGTCACTAGAGTCACCAGCATTACTTACATACATGAAAAGCTTATACAAATCATTAAGCAATTCTTTTTATTTCATTTTATGCGATTACCACATTTGCTGCTGACATGATAAACTACTTGTCGTATAAAATGTTAACAAACAAAGAAAAAATTTAACTAAGACTTAAAAAAATAATGACAAAGAAAAAATCTGATTGAGGTTGTACAAAGTAGAAAAGACCCTGTCTAAACTCGCCACTGTGGAGGCACAAAAATGTCAAAATAAAAAGCACAAATTCATGAAAGGAAATCAAAGTGTTAATCTTGACGGATTGAATCAAAAGCGTGTGTATGTACTTTCAAATTTGAAGTCATAGTTACAGACATACAGACATAATAACATATATTATACAGTGGTGGTAATCCCTATAAAACCAAATATATTTGGAGTGAGAAAAAAAGAAAATGTTTAAATAAAAACCGCAATTGTTAACATATAAAAATTTGTAATTAATTATTACTATAATCGATTTCTTAGAGTATCGTCATGCTGCTTTTGTGATTTTGTTGGTTTTGGTTGATATTTGAAATCCAGAAAAAGTCAAACCGAAATTAAAAACAAAAATCATGCCAAAATTTAGACCAAAACTCAGAACGAAACCCCTGGAACCGTATTCAAAACAGAAGTCAGACTAAAATTCAAATTAGAAATCATAATCATATCGAAATTGAGACCAAAACCTAGCACCAAATACAAAACAAACCGACGTTTGAGCAACACCAAAATTCAAACCCAAATTAAAAAATTCAAAGTATCTAAATTTACTAAAACAATGCTTAAGAGCCTGCTATTTCAATACCTTCCCTGGCCATTCTAAGGATTTCTATCTTAGCCGTTCTCTTAATCGCTATATGAAATGAAAATAGCTTCAGTGTGACACTGAATCTTAAGTTGTGAGAATTTCTTGGGTACCACGGTTGACTTCTCAACATGAACGATCATTTATGAGCCCTTTTAATTGCTCTGTGCATTGATTTCAGCGCTTGTAAAATGGAAGTTCGTGTGAATTTATTCCACATGGAAAATTGATGAGAAATCATACAGAACCAGAAAAATAAGTTTGAAGCATCCTGAAGAAACTAGGCTATTCTTATTGAAAAACAGAACCAAGAAACTTACTCTGTTTACTTTAGAACACAATAAAGTCGAGAAATCCTACAAAAATAAATTTATTTCCATATAAATCATGTCGAGCGGAGCTTCCTATTTCCAGCTGTCGAGTTAAACAGATTTTCAAAAGAAAGAAAAACTTAATTTACAAAAACAAAAACAAAAAAATTATCAAAAACCCACCGTTCTCTCAAGGATACAAAGACTAGAAATTGAAATGTGCCAAAACTTATAAGTCGTTGCAAAAAAGTGGCAAAAATTCTGTTTTAGTGGCGCAAATAAGTTTAACTTACACGAACTAGGCGGACTTCAGTTTTACTGGCATGATAAGTGTGTTAAAGTGAATTTTTGGGAAAACGTCAATTTAGCATTTTTCTAATTTATACATTTAACATAGAGGGTGTACCCTTATAAATGCAGAGCATTGTGTTGATTGGAAGGAAGATTGATAGGTAGAAGGAAGAAGGAGGGTTCTCTTTGGTTATTTTCTTTAAACATTCTCATTTCCTTTCAAAATCTGCCTAACTAGAAAAAGGAAACTTCAATTTCGACAGGACTTTAATGGAAAATAATTTATTTTTGGAAGTTTTCTTGACCAATTGGTATACTTTGGAAGTATGTAGCGTAAGTTTCTTGTCATGGTCAAAACACTTCGTTTTCCCATAAGAATTGCCTAGCTTCAAGAAGTTACAAACTAATTTTTGGGGTATTTTTATTTTTTCATCAATTTGCCATGTGGAATATACTTATTTCGTCCTTGTAAGTAAGAATGGAAGCTTTCGCGGAAGGGATCAGACAATACGCATTCAATTACAAAAAATAATTTAAAAAAACCATAATTTAATTCACTAAAACCATCGTTATCTTATCGTTTGTAACAATTAATATCCGATATTTAGTTATTTTTAGTCACTTTAGAGCCACTGAATTTACACGAACTTCAATTTTTCATGCGCTAAAAAGAAGAACCAGAAAAAGGCTTACAAAAATCACCCAAGGAACAAAATCACAAAAACTGTTCAACTATTTACTTAATACTTTAAGAAATCGTTTATAGCTACACTGTACTACAAATATGGTACTTTTACACTAACCACTGCGGTTTTTATTTAAAAAAAAATTGTACTCTTCGAATTTGTTTGAGTTTATAGGAATTTCCACCACTGTATGGACAAGTACTACATCAAAGAACACACCAAAAAAGCTGGTTTTGTCATCAAACACTGAATAAAAAAATAACATAGAAAGAAAAATAAAATATCATTCCTTATAATTTTTTTTCGGCTTTTTGATGTTGCTTTTCAGTTTTTATGACTTTAATTGTAGCTTTTAAGTAGGAAAGCATGCATTTGTTAAGAACATTAACCTTATAATTATTAAAACATGACCACCATCATCCAAACTAGCAGCTAACTGACTACGAAATGTCAAAATAAGGAACGATTTTGTGAACATGTGGAAGAGAATGCAAAATACTTGTATAACAAAACATGTTTCAGATTTTATGCATGATATAAAACCTTAGCTTACTTAGTATTTAAACTAAACATTTCCTGCTTCCTATAATGGGTACGAAACTTTTATAACTATAGTATTTTCAATGTTAGGATACAAAATATTACTTATAAGTTTTAGTCTAACATCTACTTATTAGCTTCCAGTGATCTTTGATTTGCAACAATTACTCGCCACCTCAAAATTTTAGAAATACTTCAAAAAATCTGGTAAGTTTTAAAGAGATCTTATAAAGTGATAACACTAAAAATTTAGTTCTTTATAAAAAAAAACAGTGCTAGTTCAATTTTTTTTGTTCCTTTAACTCACAGGTTGTACCCCTATGTTGAATGGAAGGAAGATTGATAGGTGAGAGGAAGAAGAAGGGAGAATGAGAGAGTGAATGTGATCACACATCACACCGATAAAGAGATAGGCAGCCATTGTGGCAAGCCTTTACCACAATGAACTTCAGTTTATCACTGTCGACTATGACCGCATGTAGCGCCAAAGGCCAAGCTTTTCGTATCCACTCATATTGTGCGTGTTATATGAACCAGGTCTTTAGTTCATTTAGTTCAGACTTACACAAGTCTACTGTGCTCATTGACAGTCTCTGCCCTCTGGAAAGGTCTACTGTGTCATAGTTTATACACAATGGGGTTTACAGCTATATTGGCTCCATAAAAAAGAAGCTTGTATAACCTTATTCTAACGCTATTTCCATGGTAGATGTTCTTTGTTCTTCCGAATTAAATGAACTGTTAACGAAACTCGATCATTCCACGTGGTCTTGGTATTCCAACCCAGCGAAAAGTTATTTCCTTTGGCTAACCTTCAACAGTAACAATTTATTGAGAAATGATTTTTCATAAAACGAAAAGCTCTCATTGGGCCGTTAAGGTTTTATTCTACTAAAGCCATTTTCAAAGCCTGATGGTGCAGTTTCTTTAATTCAGATTTGAAAGAGTAAAACCGTTCAGTTGTCATATTTTTTTGA